>JAUMHQ010000013.1:1595755-1606770 GCA_032361165.1 Enteromius paludinosus | reverse complement strand
CCCCCCCCCCCCCCCCCCCCCCCCCCCCCCCCCCCCCCCCCCCCCCCCCCCCCCCCCCCCCCCCCCCCCCCCCAAAATAAAAAACATGTTCATATTCGGCCTTTCAGTGCATCCCTATCGGGCACTGCAGTTGAAGCCTTTGTAAGTTTGATTTTACACATTCAAATGAATGACCTCATTGCGCACTTTAAAGGAGGTCAGAAAGAACAGAGCACAGAAACTATGACCAATCAAACCAACACATACAAAAGGTTTTACAATAGAATACGAATTACATAGATTGTGGACCACTTTCAGATTTGGCAAAAGTAATCTTACTTCATGTGGCTTAAAAATGTGGTAGTTCTTACACGTAACTGTGGTTGTTGGTGACAACACACATTAATTATCTCCTTCCTTAAAGCACACATAAGTCATAAGTGCAAACAAATGACATTAATCAATTAAAAAATAAGATAAAATCTGTAAATTCACTAAAAAGATCACTAAAAAGAAAACTAACTAACTAGCAAAACATTATATTAAGTATTGCATTATTACTGTTAATGAAGATTCACAGTACTATTCAAACAACCAGGGTCTGTAAGATTATTATTATTATTATTTTATTTTATTCTTTAAAGAATGTTCTAATTTTCTTCATCACAAAGGACACATCACTGTTTTCACAAAAAATATTCAATTATTTTCTATTATAAAATCTCAGGTATGAATATTTTAAAAAGTCTGGAGTACAACTACATAAAATTAATTTACACAGAAATTAATTGCATATAAAATATATTAAAATAGAACCTAATAAATCACGTTCAAGTTAATTTTATTTGTATAGCACATTTACAACAGCCACTAGGCTGACCAAAGAAGAGTAAAATTATAAAAATAAACAAAGCAAACCATACAAAAAATAAGAACCAATACAGTAAGGAAATAAAATAGGCTTTTTAGCAGGGACTTAAACAGAGAAGAGAAGGGACAAACAGACAGAGAAGGGACATTCTAATCTCTTAAGACAAGGTATAAATTATTGGTTGTCCAGCCTAATACATTATTATTATTTTTTCCCAGTCATTTTGACTTAAAGTGTCCTAAACCAGAATAAGTGACATTTAAATTGCAGTAGATTGGTTTGGATAAAAAAAGGTGGATTCTGAATCCAAAACCTGCTCTTTAAAAAGTGTGGAACAATGGAGGCAAGAAACAGGAATTCTGTGTTTCATAAAGGGGCTCTTTGAAATCAATGACATGAAGACTTACACTGTGGATTCTGGGCTTCTTCTGCTTCCAGTGAACTGTGTGTGAGAAAGAAAAGGAAGACAATGACTAATAAGTTTATGGATTATTCTGTTGCAACCACACAAAAGATGACAAAGCTTCACTGTAAAATCCTTACGCCCTTATTGTCACGGCAAATGAATTATAAACAATAATAAAACTTAGTTTTGGAAAAATACTTTGCATCATAAATCTTTTATTTCTATCATTTAGCTTTCTATTTATACAAGCTCTCTTCTTGCACCTTTGCCACCTGACAGAAGCAGCGATCGGGAACACCTTCTGGTGCAATCAGGAAATCCTGTGAAGGCTAGACTCGGTGTGGCCTTCGAAGGCCATGTAGGCCGCATCCTTCGAAGGATGCAGCCTTTGAATTGGGACATAGTTGTGGTCTTCATCCTCACTTGAACATTTGCTTTTTTATTGAAAATGTGACAAAAAAAATGGAAAAATATGACAAAAGACAAGATAACATATACAAAAAAAAAACTAAAGAGAAATACATATAGAATGTATAATGCAAACATATTCAATCTTGGGCGTGTGATGCAATTACATAGATATCTATACAAAGAAACAGTAATGTCTCTACTGGATGCGGTGTGGCTCGGCACAATGCGACACAATCCCCAGAACACGGAATGCTACTTGAACTTTGAATGCAGCTCAATGCGCTTTTTCGTGTACATGTTTGGTCAACAAACCATTCTTGCACAGTGACAAGCTGTGTTACAAATGATTTTAATAAAAAAAAAAAATCAAACAATGTTCTTACAAGTCTGAAATATAGATTAGAAAGGGAGTCAACTAGTTAACTGAGGTTCGGGGTCGAGGCCACACCTTTACCAATCATCTCACTTTCTGAATCCTTATTTCGGGCCACTTCATATTGCACTCTTGTCTCTTTCCCTCCCCTTTAATCAAATTAGCTAGCCTTATTCTTCTCAGATTGCATCAGGGGGGTTCTAATCGCCTGGCCTAAACAATACAAACAAGACGATATCCCCACCCTGAATCTCTCATCCTATCTCCTTTGCCTTTTATTCTCCTCCAACTCATCCCTAACATTATGAACAATAAACTATCATTACGTATTCAGTTGTGGCGTGGTTTTTGCTCGTGAAAAGATATTTCAACTTGCTTTGTCCTTACGTCTCTATGGTACATCATCTTTAATAGCTAAATTGCATAGATGTATGCATATGCATTTTGCTGTAATAATGCAAGGAACCATTAACTATAAATCTCTTTATAAAAAGAAATTGCTTTTTTTTGTTTTTTATCTGAAACATGATGCGGTTTATGTTTCAAAACCACTAGCCTAATATAATGTAAAAACACTCATGAAGTAAGCAAAATGCCAAATGCAAAACACGCACACATATTTGTACTGGTGCAGAATGAGAAATTAACTTTGCTAGATTAACTTTCGGCAGAAAATTGTGTTTGCTAAAGATTGAAAATAAATTATTTTTATAGTGAATGGCTTTGTAAATTTTCTTATATTAATTATTAAGTTTTAATCCAAAAGATGCGTGCCAAGTGAGCGAACATCAGTGCTCTTTCTCTCCCATTAAATAACTTTTGCATTGGTTTACTCACTGGTTTTTGGCATGTTTCAGTGCTTGTTCTGCCAAAAGTTAGCGCGCACAGGTTTGCTAGATTGCACAGGTTAAGTAAGGCAGAAAGTGTATCCCTAAAAAACAAACAAACAAAAAAGCTCTGTTTTGTGTCTTAATCTTAATCTCTTCACTTGGAGCAACCACAAGCATGAACTTGTGCAAGACTTGCGAGCAATGCAAGAGACCGCAAATGGCAAATTAAAAACATGTTTTCAGGATAAAAACAGCCGGCCAATATTGTGATATTTTTTAATTTATTGATTAGGTGGATATTGTTATCAAGAGTAAAATACAATGAATCGTGCAGGCTACATGAATAAAATATGCAAAAAGACACTGTCAAAGCAGCTCAAGTCCAGTCACCAATAAGCCTATACAATTTATATGTTTGAAAACCACCAAACTGACCCAAAACCAGCCCAAATTTTGTCCACCCTGCCCAAGTCGATTTTTACTTGCACAATCAAATTGAAAACCGTCCAATTAGGAGGGAACCCACCCAATATGGCAACACTGTTTTGCATACCATGCACAATTGACTGTCAGGTGCAGTGCTGGGTGCAGAGGGAAGAAGGCTCAAAAGACGGTTGGTCAAGGAATAACAGAGTCTTTTAATAATTAAACAAAACTGATAATAACCACTGCCGCACACTGCGCACAGGGAACAATCCAAAAATAGGCTGAGGCTCTGGAAATAAATGAAAGTCTTTCAGGGAAAAAATAAGATCCACAAGAACACTGAGCAGAGCCGGTGGAAGAAAAATCCTCTACAAAAACGAACAATATATTAAAGAAGACCAGCCTTGGCCAGGAGTTTCCACACTCCGTGTAACACAAGCGACTGGCGAGGCAGCGAGCTCTCCGCAGCAGGAGTCCCTTCCAAAACGGGATTCAGACGGCCTCTGTATACAAAAGACTGTTTAGCGAGTGACCGTGAAACAAATAATGGACATAAACTTGAGACAGGACAAGACAAAACTTTAGACGAAATTCTTTCTGGAAGTAACAAATAAGCAAAATCTGAACACAGACTCAGACACAAAACACAGACACGAGAAAAAACAATCATGAAAGTCAAACCCGGCTCATGACATTGACAAGCTACCAATAACCAAATACTCTGCCATATTTTCCTATCAAAATAATGTTCTTTTGAAATTGTTCAGCTTTTAAGAACTGCCAGGTTCTACGGGAGTGGGCAAGTACTAATGTGTAAATGACACAGGGATTTTAGTTTATCATTTAACCACTCATATCAGTAAGTTATCAACCCCAAGTTATTCTAAATCTAAATGAACTTTGGCTTATAGTAATGACGGCTTGCGTGCTGCTCCCCCTGCCTGAGCAGTGTCAACATGCAAAACACTCATGTACCCCCAAAACCATCCATGTTTTGTTTTTTTAGCCTGGTAGCCTAGATATTTAGATATATTTCAATTTACTTATTTATAGTACTACAAAAAGTGTTTAATTTGTAAATTATGAAGTCCCAGAATAAAGCAAAGTGATGGATTGGCCAGTGATAAGAGGATGGAGAGCTAACGGAGCATTCGCACAATCACTTGGTGGACCTAGCTTGCATCAGTAGCTTAGTGTGCACATATAGTCTAGAAATCATGATTACTTTATTGCATTTTTTAGTGTTCGGTAGTACAGTAGGCAGGACATTTTGCATAGTCTTCAACTGAGAGGAGATCTTCCACTGACTTGCATTTCTTTGATCAAATGTAGGTTTGTGTCAAATAAAACAGTTTCTTTGCTGTAAATAATTTTATCCAAAGCAAACCAAGTCACTAAACTGGCCGCAATGATTAATGTTCTCATATTTATTAAATGCTTGTTAAACCAGTTTAAATGTAAGAAATTTTGTATACATGTTTAAATGGTAAAATGTTGTTCTAAGAATTGATTTTAACAAAAATAAAAGCCAAATACATGAAACACTAAAATGAAACAGCTTTTATTGAACACCTAACTAAAAATAATAATTAAAATAAATTATAGCTTTCCAATCAATCTCAGTGTAAGGAACTGTCGGAGGGAATCAATTTGCAAGGCTTTAACCGTGAAACAATCAGGCAGGGTCAGTACACAGCAGACAGGAATAACAAAGGCAAACAATATCAGCGTCAATGTCCAGGCAAAGTTCAGGGCAGGCTGCGAAAACAGATCAGGGCCATACACAAGTAATCCAGAAAACACAGGGAAAAATACTCAGAATTGATGCATAGCAAACAAGACTTCACAAAGAACTGAACTGTTAAACTTTGAAACTAAAATTAAAACTGAAACTAAGTTTAAAAAAAAAATTAATCAGCTAGAAATCAGTTCACAAAATAAAAAAAGATAGTTATTAATAAAACTAATAATGATAGTTATTAATAAAACTAATAAAAACTAAACTTTTAATTTTACAAAATGATAGCGAAAATTGAAAGCGATAATTAAATAAAAAACAAAAAAAAAGTTGCAGTACGAAACAAATTAGAATAATCAGAAAACATGTCCGTGTCTAATTTAATTTTGATGCAGTTGTATCGATAAACAAAATCTCCAGTCTTCACATGCATGTTAAAGATCATATTTTATTGTGAGAATTAATTGAGTAATGAATATACAGCAGCAGGTGAGCTTGCGCCGGCTGGCACTCACTTTTTATCAACCTTGTTTTGATTTAAGCAAATCAGTTCATGCCAACGCACACAACCTGATGAATATTCATGACTCCAGCATTACTACTACTACTACTACTACTACTACTATCTTATCAGTATTACTATTAGTAAGGTCGGTTAGTTTTATCAGGGTTGAAGCTAAACTCTACAGTGCATTGGTAGCCTGGTTACCGCGACTTTAAAGCTCATAGGAGCTTAGTCTGGCCAAGCTACCTTACTACCCGCATTCTGGAAGGCAGGCTTAACCTGCGTCCATCAGAATCCTCTGTGTACTATTGGACGAATCTAAAACCAATCAGACCACTCATTCCGATGACGTATTCGTAGCGACGGAACCTGAAGCCACCGTAACCAATTGTAGCTAGCTTCATTAAAGCAGTAGGAAAATGTCTTTACTTACTTTAATTCTGCTCCGTTTTCAAAGAAAACCTGTCATGAAAATTGGGGGACAGTGCGTTTCTCATTGGTTCCCACTTTTTGGGGAGCGGAAATGCTCTAAAACGGCAGCTTTGCCAGACTAACTTTGCTCGCAAAATAGAATGTAGCGTCACAGGAAGTATGGGCAGGCCCAGGCTAGTGCATTTGACATTCAGGGTAAGATCTGAGAAACCTTGTTGTAGAAACTTTATTTCCACGTAAAGCTGCTTTGCAACAATTTTTATCATGAAGAGTGTTCTAGAAATAAACTTGCACTGAATTAATGTGCATTCATATACATTTACCAAGTTAAGATTTTAATTAATGCCATTTTACATTATCACGTTATAAACATAATAACACTTTGCAGTCTGATGCTGCCTAACCATCCTCTCTCTGAAACCCCACATATTTCCTTATAATATCCATGGTAATAATTTTGATTATTTAAATGTGTTTTGATCAATTAAACTAGCATGGACTTCTACACCAGTGTTTCCCAACCCTGTTCCTGGAGGCACACCAACACTACATATTTTCCAACTTTTTATAATCAAACACACCTGAATCAACTCATCAGCTCATTAGTAGAGACTCCACGACCAGAAATATATTGGTCAGATAAGGGAGACATCCAAAATGTGCACTGTTGGTGTGCCACCAGGAACAGGGTTGGGAAACACTCTTCTACACTGCTCAATCTCCCGGACTAGGATTAAGTTGGGTGCCCTCAGTCTGAACTTATTGAGCAGTAAGATATCAGTGTTACTCTTAAAATTGACAAAATATAGCACTGTAGGGTATTACACTGAGACTTAAACTCACCTGTGATGTTGGCTTAAACATGTTACTTGGTTGTTCTCATCACTGTGGCCAACAAAGATGCTAGAGGAATGTGTGGGATCTGTTTTTGCCTCAGAATTGCTTCTGTCGCCTTGGCTGCTCAGAGCAATGCTATCTTTATTACACAGGCCCAGTACAGAGGAAACATCTGTCTTCTGCAAAGAGGTGTCTGTGGTTTCCCGATGTTTTTCCCTCCGTGTATTCAGGGATGAACTATCCTCCAAGTTGGCATACCGTTCAGCCAGCTCCCGCCTTCTCTCTGCCTTGTAGCGGGCAATTCGTTCAGCTTTGGAGTCCAGAGATGAGCCTTGCAAGGAGTCCAGAGCATCCATCATATCACACGTTAGTTACACGTTCTTTGGCTTGGATATAAGCTACAACACAGAAGAGACCACTGCTCCTATGAGTGAAGGTTACAGTGGGCGGTCCTGCTCACTTCTTAGTGGACAAAGAGTCTGCCAATACCATTCCACTGTTGAAAGAGACAAACAAAATGAGTTGCCTGCTCTTTTATGAGACTGTACGCAAAAACAATGGCACAATCACTAACAAACATACACTCTAATCCTTTCTATGGCAGTTTTTTGTTAGCCAGAATTTGTCAAAGAGAAGTGATCCTGCTGAAAGAAAACATACAGGACTCCTGCCCACTTTGCTGTGATTCTCATATTACCCCGAACAGCCCCAGAGAAAGAGAAATAGAGAGAGAAAAGAGAGAGATAAGCACCAAAGTGCTCTTTTTCAACAGTTTTAGTAGCACTGTTGTCTGCTGTCTTCTAAGAAGTTGTTCACACAGATCGAATGTCTGTGTTCAAAAACAGCTGACAAACAATGTTCAGACTGTCAAACTTGTGTTTACAAATCTATTTCAATCTACATTGATACGTGGTTTGAAATTTTATTCACACTCAGTTTCAATTAGATTTTTCATAGCTTTTTTCCCTTCACACCGAAAAATGTAAACATGTCAGACATTGTTTAGAAAACATGATAAACGTCTTTGCAGCAACAAGGCTGCATAGCAGCAAGTCAAGGAGAAATTCACATACTGCTGGTCAACACACCTCTGGAGTTTTGAGGCTAACAGATGTACAGTAATAATCCAGCACTAAGGCAACATGTTTTACTGACTTTTAAGACAACATATGTATTGCAAACTGTAATGCTGTTTTGTTTTAGTAAAGGCATACCAACACAACGTTGTTGCCATAAAAAAACAATGAAGATATTTCATAAGGTGAAAGTACACCACTGAACACATAAATAAGATCTGCGAGACAGTGTAGATCCATGTGGTTCAGGCTACAGGTTTGATACAGACTTTTTTTTTTTTTTTTACATGTTATGCTTTTAATCAATATTTCTGAGAATTTCATGCATTTCTCTCACTGTGTCTGCATACAGTCCATCACTGGGCTTGTTGCAGAAGTTATCTTAGAATTTCATGCTACATTCTGAAAGAGACCTTCATGTCAGGACTGCATATGCTGCATTAAAAATACTCCCAAGTAGGCCATGTGTTGCAAATGTCACAGTCTGAGAAATCCACTCCCATAGAGAACACACATGAGGTAGACATCACACAAAGAACACACAACTCCTTCACCACAGATTTGTTTTGATCTTAAATGCTTTCAAATACCAAATCTACGCGCCTATACATGTCAGCATGAAGCAATTACAATCATAAATGTGTTTGTGTGGGAGACAAAGAATTGAGGCCTGGTGTTTGTGATGGTGGGTGTTTGGGGCACAAAGGAAAGTTGATCAGGCTTGCCAGGTTTTTACAACAAAACCTGCCCAATTACTATTTAAAACTAGCTCAAAAAGGTATAGAGGGGGTTTCCCCAGTAAAACAAAACGCATTCCGAAGGGTAAAATACACATTTTTAGGCAGGGGTCCTCCAATAAAATTCACATTCCAGTGGCTGAGTATTACATTATTGGGGTCACTTCAACCCGTGGACATTAAAAACAACCTTCGGCAAAAGTGTTAAAGTAGCTCAATTCTGCTGGAAAACAGACTTGGCAACACTAGTTAGTATGGTCCTTCCGGATTCCATACGTGGGGGGCAGGGGTTAATGGGCTGCATCTGGGACCTTACGTTTAATAGCTTCAAAACAGAACAAGGCTCAGAAGGAGAGAAGAAGACAGAAACAGAAATCTGAATGAATTAAGAGTAATGATAACTGGAACGAAAATAATGAGTTTGTACGCAACATTAAAAAAGATGAAATCTTCAAAAATAATTAATTCAATGATCATGGGACAAAGGGAAAGGTAGATGGGATGAGTGTGCTGAATGACATCGAGAGCTGCCGTTAATACAACGATTATAACAAAAATATTAACATTTTTATTGCAGTGTTTAAACTTGTACTTCTTGGTTCTTTAGGTTATGTGTGTGTCCTGTCGTATGTGAGTACATGTGGTGCTATTTTCACAGCTTATAACTCAAAGAGTTTATAAAATATCTCAAGGAGCCAAAACAGTAGCAGGAATTTCTGAGCAGCAAACCTGTTGCAAGTTGACAGCCATTCCAATGCCTGTACTGACCTGTAATGGGGAATATACTGTACTGTAGCTCCTAAACCAGGCATGCTTGACCATTCTGTCCTTTTATAGGGTCACATCCAGTGATATCACATCCTAATTTTAGTTTGTTTAGATATATTGGTCCATGCTGTATTTATATTTTGATCAAATTGTTCCTAGAGTTCATTGGATGCAGACAAAGACCACCTTATCAGAGCACCAAGTCCACTTGTAAGATGTGTGGTAAAAATAAAAATTTGAAAACATCAGAAAACATCTGAATTAGGGCTGCACGATTAATCATATCGCAATTGCAATCGCGATGTCAGCCTATGCGATTACATTACACAATGTTGTGATTATATTAAATTAACAAATGCATTCGTGGACGTAACAAGACATTCATTCTTGTGTTCACACCAGACACGAATGAAGCATTAACCGCGAGTGATTTATATGTTAAGTCAATGCAAAGACACAATTAGACATCCTGCAGCGCGATTCGTGCGAATTAAGCGGTGCGTTAAACACGCCGGTTTTACACTGCACCTATAAGCAGCACGGAAGCGGCGCGTGAGCAGAGCAGTAACAGTGTGCGCCAATTGTGCTTTCATACTGGCAGCTTGTACTGCAGTAGGCTATAGACAAGCATCTTTCTGTTGTATTTTCCAGAATTCTTCTCCGAACACTCATCCGTTAACATGGGCGCGGAAAAATACGCGCTGCATATACCCTGCTGACGCATGCAGTGTGAAACCGACGTAAATTCGACATGTTCAAGCGTCCAACCACACGCATATACAGAGATACATTCGCCCAAGTTGCCTGAGGTGTGAACTAGGGCTGAACGATATTCTGTTTTGACATCGAAAACGCGATGTGACCGTGAGCAGAACATACGATGTGAAGGGTAGAAGACCATGGTGTATTAAGAGAACGGTAGCACACCGTAAACACGAGTTTGTTGTATTGCTCGTTGCTGGGGTGACATGCACGTTCCGCGTGTCTGCACAGTGATTGGTTCGCTGTGCTGCTGCTCACCCTCACAGCCAACATTTACTGCTAAAAATGCGCGATGAAGAGGATCCACCGCAAAAATAAAAATTCCGTACCAAAAGAAAGTTGAAATCATCTATTTGGGACTATTTCAGCTAAAAAAAGGAGGATGTTGACCAAAAAGAGGTTCTTTGCATGGAGTGTCAAAATCACCTTGATAATGAACCCGAATTTGCGCAGCTCGTCAGTGCACAACGGCTAGGGTTAGGGTTAGATCACGTAAGATCATGCACCTGATGGAATTTACGGCTGATTACAGAACTGGCTTTACTGACAAGATGCGCATTACATATCGCGCAATGATTATTGTGCAGCCCTTATTTTGGATACAAAAAGGATGATGCTGATGAACATAAATAAATAAATCGCAATATATATCGCAGGAAAAAAATATATTGCAATGTAAAATATCGTGCAGCCCTAGTGTGAACCCACTTTTAGCAAAGAGGGATTTGAGGAAATTATTGGCACACTGGACAGATACCAAAAGAAATATACTAAGTATATGTTACACCCTGCTAAAATGTTTTGGGACAACATGTAAAAATATAAAAATGGGTATTTGTTTTATTTATCTGTACTTTTGACTTT
>JAUMHQ010000013.1:1568115-1579068 GCA_032361165.1 Enteromius paludinosus | reverse complement strand
AATACCTATGTCATACCCATGTCATTATGCAAATTTGTGTCCTCATAAACCACATAAACCCGCACACACACACACACTGTAAGTCCTTACACAATCTAACGTGTTTAAAATTGAACTGGGAATTAGGTGCTGGGCATCGTTTGTTGACCCAGGCACATGTTGCACTTGGCGAAATTAGGTTAGCGATACTACTGTAGATGTACATGACTTTCTTCTTTCAGAGGTGAAAACCGTCAAGATTTTATTTTTATTTTTTTATTAATTATCCTGGCTCTTCCAGGCTTGGTAATGCTGGTTTATAGCTGCCATTATTTAGAATCTTCATAAATCACATACATCCGCAAGATATCCAGTGGGTTATCTCATGTCCTCTGAAGCAGATTGATGGGTTTTTATAAAAAAATAAAATTCTAGTTTTAAGATTCTAATGTAAATAACTGACTTCCGGTTCATTTATGACTGCTAATGTTCAACAGTTCTTTAATGACAATAATTACAATAAATTAATAAGTTTCATAGTGCATTGCAGCGTATCCCGCATGCGGTGTGAAAGGTCATGATGGAGTCACATGACGGAACACAGCCAATGAGGGGAAGGAGAAAAGTGATCGAGAATTATGATTGATTGGTGAACTAATAGTGTTTTGTTATTGTGTGAGTGTAACCAATAACACCTGAATGAAGCATGATCTGAATGCAAAGAAATACACACAAGTGAATCGCCATCATTTAGCATTTATGTATGAATTTAGATATTTTTAACAGATTTTTAGAACACCAGACATTAAACATATAGTCACAAATAAAAAACAGTCATCATACAGACCTTCTGATCACAACAAACGCACACAGAAATGTGCGCATTGTTGCTAGGAGATATATGACAAATGAAAACAATGTGTTCTAAAATTAGCTGAAAATATCTAACATGTTTGATTTCCTCTAAATGGATAGTATTAAAGTCTTAAGCGAAAAAAAAAATAAAATAAGTCTGTGACCATCATACATTTTGTGATTTTTTTATTAGATATGTCAGCTCAAAGCTACTCTAAGATTTTTTTAATACAACATCACATGATGTGAGCTTAATGGGAACTGGGGTATGTTTAAAGAGTACAGAAACATACCCATTAAGCTTAGCCAGACTTTTTGCATTTAGTGATAAATATCTTAAAAAATACTAGATCCAGTTAATTTGTAAATTTCATACCGACCTGTGACATCCTGTGACATTCCTCCGATCTTAACAACTGTAACAGTAACAGTTTTACATATGCAATGCAGGCAAAAATATTTCACGAATATACGTAGATCAATAATATTGGAGAAAAAAAAAAAAGGTTTTAGTAACACTTCTAATTTGTATTAGGTCTAACTTTTCATATATACATCTCTTAATTTTTGTTGATGCTAGTTAATCAAAATGTTCATGTTAATTCACAGTGCATTAACTAATGCTAACAGATAACATTTTTAATAAAGTTTAATATTAAAACATAATATTACTTAACATTAATAAATACTATATAATTACTGATCATACTATTTAATACAGTTAATGCTACTGTAAAGAGTTTCCAAACTTATTTCTGTGTTTGTCACAGTCTTGATGATTTGGATTAACCCTTTCATTGCTGTATACCTTAAAGCCAGAGTGTCAATGGGTTACTGAAAATTCATGTGTCCGCTTGGCACCGTTTTCCTGATGCAGCTATATTTCTTATTGATGTCAAACAAGCTGTGTGATTTACATAGTACAGTACCCTTTAAGCTCACCTTTAAACAATATGAATTCTTCAAAAATTGCATCAGTATTAAACCACAGATCAGCAATAAACTGAAATTATAATATCATGGATTTAAAAGCCTGTAATGCCTATTAAGTAATATATTACCATAAAATTGACTTGGAGCTTAGAGCTGTGACGTAGATGCTAAGCGCCTAATTTAAGATAGATTAGGATAGGGAAATCTAAAATGACAACGGGCATGGAGACACGGGATGCTGTTCACTCTGTTATGGAGAAGATTCCCGGGATTTGCCAACTAGAGAGAGCCTGAACAAGAAGAGTGTTTGGTTTATATTTTAAATAGAGGTGATGTTATGGCCCTACTCTTTTCCCTTTTTTGGAAAAGTTAAATTTATCAATTGTTACTGATCAGTAACAGACAGGTCAGTGTCTCCTTTCTTTTCCAGTCCTTGAATATTTCCATGTCATGATGTAATCTTGCAATTAAGTTTTTATGTATTTCGCTCTATGGTTTTGGCCATATGTTTTTATATGTGTTTACAGTGGAAGCTTGAGTTGGTGCATAATAGGGTTGTGCTGATAGACAATAGTATCATGTATCGACGATAGTCAGAGCTATCAACTATACCACATGTCTTTGTCGATAGTCAAGACGATATTGGGCTCATTCTCCTATTAATGTATAAACTTTTTATTATTATTATTATTATTATTATTAAGCAGCCTGTTATTATTGGGCTACCATTATCGATTTGGTATCGTTACGCGCGGTCCTATAATAACGATGTATGACTGCTGTATCCGAATATATGAACTAGCTGTTTTAAATATTTTTATATTTTACATTTCAGTTTTCAATATGTTTGAAGGTATAGTATTTTGGTTACTGGTGCTTCCAGGCGCTCTCTCTCTCTCTCTCTCTCACGCGGTTTAAAAATTATCAAATAGCGTGTGATAAGTACAGAGTTCCTCTCTTGCCCCCACCCACACATACATGATAATATTGTGTATCGGTGATCTTGGCTGCAGGAGCCGAAAATAGTTAAGCTTAACTTCCCTTAACTTTTCCCATTCATTCTCTATGGTAGTGCTTAACACTACGGATGCAATATACGTTTGGCCACGCGTAGATTTCATGGCGCTGTTCCGCCTCTTCCGTGGCGGGGATTTCAAATGGGAGAAGTCATCTGTCAATCACTAACTTTAAACGAAAGGAGACGCGTTTTGCGATCAGAGATTTCTTCTCAAAATTGTTTCGTTTAAACAATATGCATTTAAACTAACTCCGTTTTTAACTAAGAAGTCTTCAGATTTTACCTCATGTATGTATTTTTACCTCAGACCAGCGCGATACTCTCACCAAGCAGGTAAAGTCAACTCTATACCTTTTTAAATAAATAAAAAATGGTACAATAAATTAATTTATTATATTATCAAATAATCATATTTATGTTATTAAATATGTCAGCTGTTTTGAATTGTATGTAATTTTCAAGTCTTTAGTGCAAAAACTGTACATAAAATAGATAAACAGGCCTAACAGAGCTTACTTTATGAATTTCCTGTGTGTTCAGCAGTAAAGCACACAGTAAAAATTATTATTTGCAACATTTACATTGAGGTACAATTTAAATAACATGTTTTCCATGTTTATTCCTTTGATACAAAGCTGAATTTTCAGCGTCATTATTTTTCAGTCTTCAATGTGTCATATGATCCTTCAGAAATAATTTCTATGATGATTTGCTCAGAAACATTTCTTATTATAATCAATGTTGATACAATCAATGCTACTATAATGTTGAAAGCACATTAGAAGCTTTGCATCACAGGAATAAATTACAATAATTTGAAAATATATTCAAATGTTCCACACACACACATATATATATATATATATATATTTCAGGAATGTTTAGATGCATGCTATGACAAGACCCATCCTCCCACAGAGCAGGTCACCCCAAGGACTGTTTTTTTCCACCATAACATCACACCAGGCACTTTGATGGTGAAGGATCAAAGGTCAGTTGTGTTTCTTCCAGATGCAGGTAAATAAAGTATTCATATAGGCACTTATTTGTGTTAACGGTCTGTCTCGTATGTGCACACAAAGACAAAGTAATTCTGTTGATCTTCTATAGAACTGCTGAGAACAACACCATTGCCCACTCGCACTGGACCCATCAAAATAAGCTGTCTTTGTATTGGACCAGGTGGACACTTCTGATGAGAATTCCCCCTGATCATCTCTTGGCAATGCACCATCGGAGCGAGGATCTTCTTACACAGGTGAATGTTTTTTTTTTTTTCCTGTGTTGTCTACTTTAGTTTTTATTATTATTATTATTATTATTGCTGAAGTTGTTGTTGTTTAATCTACAATTTAAAATTTATTTATTTATTTTTTTGATTTGTTCAATAAAATATTAAAATATTGTCATTGTGTACTGTATTTTTTTTTAAGTTAGTTTTATTGACTTGCATTGTTATTTTACCTTGCTCAGATTTGTAAACACCAAATGTTAGTAGCTACTATTACACTCTGTCAATAATTATTTAATTTAAAATACTCTACAAGTTTTTTTTTTTCTACAAGTTTTTTTCTGCTTTTTATATGAATGTATTGTAAACTGTAATTTATTGCTGTGAACAAAGCTGAATTTTTAGCATCATCACTCCAGTCTTCAGTGACACACGATGCTTCAGAAATCATTCTAATATTTTGACTTACTGCTCAAAAACCTTTGGTATTAACCTAATGGCATAATTTATGTTACAAAATCTTTTTATTTCAGATAAATGCTGATCTTTGGATATTTCTATTTATCAAATATTCCTGAAAAAATACTCCACTGTTTTAAATAATGATATTAAACAAATAATAATAATAATAATTTTTATTTTAAATATTTATGTGCCTTGAAAAGCAAATCAGCATTAGGATGATCTCTGAAGGATCATGTACCACTGAAGACTGTAGTAATGATGCTTTGATTACAGCAAAAAATGTAATTTGTAAATATATTAAAACAGATATAATTCCATTTTGTTATTTTAAATAAAAAATATTTCACAATATTATTGCTTTTGCCTTTTTTTTGATCAGATTAATGCAGATTAATTTTCTTACCTTTCGAAAACATTTGACTGTTTTTTTCTGTGTTCTTCACAACCTTTGATTTTATTGTTGTTGTTGAATCTATACATTTAAATAGTATATTTATTCTAATTTGTTCATTAAAATACCGGAACTATTGGTCTTGTTTGCACTGCATTTTAGTGTGTCTTATAAGCTTTTCTTTTTTATTTATTAAAAGAATGTATTCATTTTATTCATTTTATAATTGATATTACATTTTATTGATATTTTATCTTGCTCAGATTTGTATACACTAAATGTTAATAACTGTTACTATTAAGAATACATAATTGTACATAATTATTTAATGGAAAACATATTTTTCTTTTTTTTTTGTGTGTGTTCTCCGCATCTTTACATGTTATTATATTTGTTGTTGTTTAATTTACAGTTACTTTATTTATATTTATTTAATATTATATTTTGGTTAGTACAATACTGTAGTAATAACTTTTATTTAATTTTTATATAATATGTATATAATTTTATTATAAACAAAATGGAAAGCTTTTTTGTTGTGTATTAGTTTTATTTGAGATATATATATATATTTTTATTACATTTTTTTTATTATATTACATTTGTACCGCCTCCCTTCGTTCCTATTGGCTAGACAGCGCTCTACATCTATGCGTGACTGGCCGCCCCCAGACAGACACCAGTGTTTCCCACTGACTTGCGAATGCAAACTGATTCTCTGCCAGAGGAGGCGCTGTTGGAGCGCAGATATTATGTTATATTACTTCATATTATATTATGTTTTCCTGGTAATGGCTATAATCAAATAAACATTGCACTCACAAACACTATGTTTTACTGAACTGATGTTATGAAGTGACTTTGTAGTAAAAACATGTTATTAAATGTTGTACTTTAACATGCTCTCTGATGGACAGAGCCATAGCTCACTGAAAAGCTACGCAAACAGCTATCATTATCACGAAAAATAGTGCCCGTTGACTAAAAGCAGGGCACCTCCTGCATTGTAAATGCATTCTGAGGTGTGCACAAATCAATAAATCTACGATCAACCATTTTTTGAAGGGCCAAAATAATTAATTAAAAAAAATTTTACATTATGGGATTTTGTCATTACTGATCATACATTGTACGGAGTATGGCTGGGCAATTAACATTCATAATGGGAGGGGCTTCTGCCAGGCGATTCCAGTCTCTGTACATCGCAAAGGATATGACTCCCTTGGCTACAGTGGAGCGAAGCAGGTTTAAACACCTCGTTAAAACTCTCCACAGAAGATGCACTGTGCCTCGCAATCACATTTAAAAAAAACTTCGCTGCCAGACATGTACAAGACATAACCTGAAAACATGCTTGTGTTTCTTAGTAAGAACTTTGAGTAAATTCATGCCCACATAGTGACATGACAAGATCACTAAGATAACCTCATGCAACTGTATTAAAATCAAGTAATCCACCCTTCATTCAAAAATCTGTCACTTGTAATATGTCAGCTTATTTACTGTACAAAATTTGTCAGTGAAATATGAGGGCAAAAAATAAATAAATAAATAATCGTTCATTAATCGTAATTAATATGTAATTAATACGTAACAAATATGAAAATTATTGTATTTCTGGCAAGAGTGGCAACACTGCTGTGCACTCACATGAGCGATTGCTTCTCTCTAACATTTCTAGACAAGTCCTTACTGATGATTGGCAACAAGTGTGTTTTGGTATTTGGTCTGATACTATGGCCAAAAGCATTTTTCAAGTACTGCTGAGTACTCATTTAACCGATAAACTAGAGCCGTGTAGATTTTTCTGATGTTTGTATCAGCTGTTCAGACTCTTCTTGTAGACACCTATTCCCTTCAGTTAATCCACTGGTGAGCAAATAAATGTAATGTTACATTTCTCCAAATCTGTAATGATGAACAAACTCATCTACATCTTGGATGGCCTGAGGGCGAGTACATTTAAAGAGGAAAAAAAACAATTCTGGATGAGCTGTTCTGTTAAGAGAATCGCTCCTCACAATAAAATAATTTCAAACGGAAGATATTAAAATAGACCCTTAAAAAAGAAATCTCTTTAAGTTGGCTATATCTAACCATTTCATTGCAATCCAGTTGAGTCTTGTCAAGTTAACACAATAACACTCTCAATTCCATGACTTTATGCAAAAGCAAGGAAGCAGGAAGTATTTGCCTATTTGGTTTTGTGAAAAGACAAAGCCTGTATTAGGCTGAGATGCTATACTAAACATAAATGTCAGTTATGCTATTGAACATTCTAAATCAATAGCCAAGGTAAATTACATTCTGGCTTATATAATATACACTTTTTATGAATCAGTCAACACCTAATGGATTACCTTAAGCCTTGACTCATATTGTTGTTGTTTTACTCATATATAAATAAATCTAGTACACTACCAGTATCACACGTCTTTAACAATGTTGGACAACCGAAATTATTTCTACATTTCCTCACATGCAATGCCTTTGTTTTTATAGGTGTTTAATTAATTGGGGGATCATTGTTTGTTAAAACTCTGAACTTAATGAGAAATGATGAACAGATCAGATAAAAAGGCCAAAAGCTCACACATTTCAGCCATAACAAAGAAATTTCTAGGGAATATTTCAAAAGAGACCTTTGGTTTTCAGTTGTATTAAGCAACACACTCCGCCCATTAGCTCACTAAACTCTTCCTCTCGGTATATCACACACACCAGCTATTCTGATCCGTTGCTAAAACAACATTAAACTACTAATATTGTTCAATTAAAAGCCTGTTCTAAATAACACAAATGCGAGGACAGACAACACTCTAAACAAATGGATATATACATTTCAGGAAACAAATAAATGAAAAATCGAACACATTTTGGATGAGACACTTACCATCAGATGAATACAACGAGTCATCACAAAAAGGCAAATGATACTGGACTATTTTACAAATAAAAAAATACGTGTGAAATAACAGCCAAATACATAATCTGAAATCGCACAGCAAGATGTAGGTGTTTAGGTCCCAGAATCAGCGATCGAGTGTCCTGCGGGGATTAAAGCACCGCTTGTCCTTGTGGGGAAACTCTAAAATATAACTTCAAACTGCTCCTGGAGTAGTAACAAAAAAAGTCTACCTAACACTACCACACAGCAGAAACAATCTGGAAGGCAGCAAAGCACGAGAGCGTTGGCCTGTCGTGTTTAAAAGTTGAAATCCCACCCCTGTCCACGCCAGTAGTGGTTAGCATTTTGATTCATCCCAATGATTCGAATCTTTTGAATCGGTTTGTTCACTTAAAAGATTTGTTCAAAAAACCAACTCGCCACGTTCATATTGCTATGTTAAGAATTCTAATGGCATTATTTTTCTTCAATATATATATATATATATATATATATATATATATATATATACATACATACATAAAACATCATAAAATCTCTGAGAAGAAAAGAGTCTAGACTGACGTTACTTTCAGTTTTTAAATGATTGTGTAAATAGCTTTATTTCTTGATTTCTGTTTTCTTGGGGTGTCAAATTGCGCCACCTGGTGCTGACCTGTTCTGCACAAAACACTACTGCACGTTCAGCTCTGTTTGGTAGACATAAATTTTTTTTGGCCTGTGCATAACAGGCAAACAAACAAACAAACAATAAATAAACAAACAAACAGCCATCACAACAACAAAGATGTGGGCCAAGTTCAAGAACAATTGTCAAGAACATTTCTATGACATGTTACTGTAACATATTGTTACACTTTTAACACTATAGATAGTAGCAAAGCACTGAACATTATCAAATAGGAGAACAGAGTGATGGTAATGTACAATGAAGAGAATTAAACTATTTATTTATCAAATGCAGAGACTGTCTCTGTAATCAAGATGACGATAATCACTAGAAATGAGGTGTCCCCAACTAAGCAAGCCAGAGGCGACAGCGGCAAGGAACCAAAACCCCATCCATGAGAGAATGGGGGGAAAAAAATTGGGAGAACCAGGCTTAGTTGGGTCCAGTTCTCCTCTAGCCGGACGCCCAGCACCTAATTTCCAGTTCAATTTTAAACACAGATTGTGTAAAGGACTAATAGTTTGTTTGTGTGCATCTGGTTCCGACGATCTGTTCACGGAGCTCATCTAGGTGTTCTTGTCTCCAATGAAGATTATCTCTTTGTGCTAGTATACCATCTGATCTAGATACAAATATATATATAATGAAAAATTATTATTGAATGTAAACCTGTCCAGGCATTGTCTTTTTGAATATCAACTCAGTGCAGAGATATGATAACTGGTTTGAATGAGCAGTAGACTACTGAGTAAAACCACAATGTTGAAATCAATGTTTTCAAAAATAGGTCTAATGAACTGTGCAACATAAAAATGTAATAGACTGTATAATTGTATAAATATTAAAGAAAGAAATACACACACACACACACATTTCAACATGAGAAATTAGGATTTATTTAATATTTATACATAAGAAATGTGTGCTATATGAGTCTCACATGCTTATGAATTTTCATTGTCCATTTGTGCGCAAAATGCCTTTACTTCAGCACAACACCCAACTGAAATATAAAATACACAACATTAGTTTATTTATTTATTTTTCATTAAACTGATCACTTTCTTTAAATAATAATAATAAACTAGATAGTACATTTCCTGAAGAAAATGTGAGTGGTGCTTGCCGTGAAAACTCGGGCCTGGGTTGTTAATTGCTATTGAGGTTTATAGAGAGTTTTCTGCACGATTTAGCACTTAGCTAATAACTATTAGCATGTATCACTGCTAGCATGACTAACATGTCTGTGGTCTGGTTTGCTAACATTAGTCAGAAGAACCAACTCCCATGTTTATACGATGTTCTGATGCAAAGATATAGGTCTTACTAAACGATGGCTAGGGTACTGTGTTTGGTTACTAGGGAGTTACGTGTCGAAATTTGTACGGAAGAATAATAAGTATGTGAGGTAGTAATTGCCTTAAAAGGCAAGCAACACTAATAAACAGACTATCCCAGACTGCTTGATCACCTTATCTGAGGCTAACTCAGGGCATCTCCAATTGTAGAGGTAATACTGCTTGTGTACATCTCCCATTCTGAACTTAAGCGGTTCCAAAAAAGATTTATAATGCATTACATCCAGAGCAGAGAACACATCAAATCTTCCCTGAACAGAAAAGCAGACAGAGACATAAGACCAGAACAAACAATACATTTAAGGAATTATTGTGAATTTACAGGTCACGGTAGTTTGGATGTGATAGAGCGGCAGTAAATGTCTTCATGTTAGTTAAATTTATATATCCTTTTACTTACTGCTTTACAGATGATAAGGATGTCCTCCATTAGCTGCAGCAGTGGGGTAGCCTTGCTGATGCAATAAAGAACACAGGCTGCCTTCAAGCCTTTGTGCACAGGGTGGTTCAGAACCGCAGAGAAACATGTGTAGAAACTCACTATGTCAGTTATGTTACCGGCCATGCTCTGCATAAAAAGTGACATTAATGCAGGACATTACAACTACATATCTGAATAAAACAGTTTAAAGATAAATTTCATCATACAGACCTCCACAACATATGTGTCAATCACACCATCTTGAGGCAGAAGCCAGTGCTCAACATCATCCAGGGTCAGTGAAGGAGAGAGATGAAAAGCCTTTAGATGTTCTTGCAGAAGAGCTTGGACCACTGGCACATCTTGGACAGTCATGGGGCGAAGGCCTGTGGTTTTTATTGTCTGTTGTTATAGACAAAGAGGAGAGAGATTATCAGTGTAGTTAGAGAATTTAGAGAAGTCAAAATTGACTCCAATAAGAAGGAGTGTAACTAAACTGTGATTGTCCAAAAAGAAAAAAAAGCTCATTTAAAAAAAGTGAAACGTTCAAATATTCTAGATTAATTACATGCAAAGTAAAAATTAATGCAGATTGTTATGGAAAGACTTCCATTATAGCTGTTGTTGTTGTATTTCAACTGGGGTTGAGGCATTGGTCTCAAACTCAATTCCTGGAGGGCCACAGCTCTGCACAGTTTAGCTCCAACCCTAATAAACCACACCT
>JAUMHQ010000013.1:1532012-1545099 GCA_032361165.1 Enteromius paludinosus | reverse complement strand
GTGTATGGGATATTTTTCGAACGAAGGACTCAGTCCTTGGTTGAAATTCCGAGGATCCTCGACATTGGAACAGTCCTCCGACGGATGTTGATGACTTAGCATCCTCGAAATTCTGGCTTCCGAGGATCCTTCCTTGACATTGAGAAATACCTCCGGACACTGCTGTAACACCAAGTGATAACTTCTCCGTTTTGTTATCACACATCCGCCGGATATAGCGTTGAGCTTTGTACACACGCTAACTGAGCAAGCCACGGAAAAAATAACAATAAGGACATTCTCCAATCAGAAACCATGGGTGGACAACACAATCCGTGCTGCGGTTAACACACGCACCGCCGCTTACAACGAGGCTCTTCAGACTGGGAATACGAGCGAGTACAAAGCATCGTGCTATGCTCTCCGACGCGCAGTAAGAGCCGCAAAACACCGCTACAAAGAGAGAATTGAGTCTCATTTTCAACTCAACGACTCTTGACGGATGTGGCAGGGACTGAGGACCATCTATGACCTTGGAAACAAATCTTACGCGGAGGTGAGAGCAGATCCGTTGCTAGCCGACGAGTTAAACACCTTCTACGGCCGCTTTGAGTGCAATGGCGGCGGCGGCGCATCTCTGCCGTCCAGCACGTCAGGAAGCAGCAGACAGGGCAGCGATGATCTTGTAATCACCGTGACGGAGGAGGAGATTCGAAGGGGGAAAAAAAGAGAGTGAACATCAGGAAAGCAGCCGGATCTGATGAGATAACCGGCCGGGTTATGAGGTCCTGCGCCGATCAGCTCGCTGGTTTGTTCACTTCCATCTTTAATGAGTCCCTTGCTACATCCGTGGTTCCCACCTCATTCAAAAAATCTGTCATCATCCCTGTGCCTAAGAACATTAAACCCTCTTGCCTGAATGACTACCGTGCAATTGCCCTTACATCTTTAGTCATGAAGGTTTTTGAGAGGCTTGTAAAGAACCACATATGCTGTTCCATACCTGATACTCTGGACCCCCTTCAGTTTGCCTATCGCCCAAACAGATCCACAAACGATGCCATCTCTAACGTCCTCCACTCTTCCCTCACTCACTTGGACAGCAATAATGGGAATTATGTAAGGCTGCTATTCATTGACTATAGCTCAGCTTTCAATACTATAGTCCCCAACAAGCTAGCATCTAAACTCACAGACCTCGGCCTAAACTCCCCACTCTGTGACTGGATTCAAGACTTCCTCACCGGCAGACCTCAAATGCTGAAAGTTGGTCAGTTCACCTCACATTCCACCACCCTGAACAAAGGAGCCCCACAGGGCTGTGTCCTGAGTCCCTTGCTCTACTCTCTCTATACGTATGACTGCGTATCCTCACACAGCTGACACATCCAAACACAGGTTAAGAAAGCCCGGCAGACTGTACCATCTGCGACAGCTGAGAAAAGTCAAGGTCTCACCAGCAATCCTGAAAACTTTCTATACAGGGACCATAGAAAGTGTACTGACTCAGTGCTTCTCAGAGTGGTACGGAAACAGCTTTGTTTTGCGCTTAGCTGAGCATATCTCCGGTTCTGCTCTCCCCTCTCTGAAAGACATTTACCTCAAACGCTGCAAAAATAGAGCTATTAAAATCTTCAAAGACTCTAATCACCCTGGTAACTGCCTATTCACTCTGCTTCCATCTGGCAAGCGCTTCCGTAGCCAGAAGGCAAAAACTGAGAGACTTCGGAGGAGCTTCTTCCCCTAGGCCATCAGGCTCCTAAACTCTAACCCTGTGTCTTTACTCACAGGACTCTGTAAATTCACCATCAATAAACTATTCATAAACATATTACTGCTATTTTAATTTATACCCTGTACAACATTTTGCACACTCTCTTGTACATTCCTTATAGTACTATTTATTTTACTCTTATTTTTTTTATATATATTTTATATTTATTAATTTATTTTATATTCTATATTGTTTATTACATATTTTATTATATAATTGCACTGTCCTTGGAGTGAACCTGGCCTACATTTCACTGCTGGTTATAATCTGTATAATTTGTGTACGTGACAAATAAAAACTCTTGAATCTTGAATCACCTGCAGATGTAGCCGTAGCATAGAGACAAATAAGTTTAAAAAGTTCAGCCATAGCCATCATTTAACTTGAATTCTATAAGGACTGACATTTTTTCTCCATGCTTCTCTTTTACACAATAAAAATTCAGATTTGAGCCTGTCTGTATCCATGACTGTATCCCCTAACAAGCCTGGTTTCTCCTAAGGTTTTTCTCCATTTCTTCACAGATGGAGTTTTAGTTCCTTACACTGCCGCCTCTGGCTTGCTTAGCCACTTCAGACACTTAGGGGTGGTTTCCCGGACCAAGATTAAGCCTAGTCCTAGACTAAAATGTCCATTTAAATCAGACTAACAGAAATGTGCTTTCTCTGTCATGGTTTTAAAAAGTCTAAGACTGAGTCTAGTTTAATAGGCAGGAATACTAGGAGGAAGACTAGAGCAACTTCAAGACTAAATTGAGGCTTAAATTAAACCTACCAGGAAGCAGGTTTAACTTCAGATTAATTTAATTTGGAGGACATATGGATTACTTGGACTATGTCAATGATGATCAGCGCTTTCCACCAGCCAGGCAAGTTCTTGCAGACAGAAGTGACCCATTGCAACGTTTTGATGAAAAAAGTTTTCGAGATCGTTTCTGCATGCATAGAGTAAATGCAGTGGAGATCATTTCACTCTTAGAACCCAGGCTTTCATCTGTGACCCAAAGAGGACAGCCTATTTCAGTTTGTCTCCAGGTGCTCATAACTTTAAGGTTCTTGGCATGTGGCACCTTTCATCGAGAAACTGGGGATTTATGTGGTGTCAGTGAACCAACAGTATGTAAAGTCTTTCACAGAGTTTGCAAGGCCATTTGTGAATTAAAAGCACATTACATAAACTTCCCTGATGCTAGAACCCAGGCTAACTAAAAGGTACTATTCTCTGTATACGAAAATTTCCCAGGAGTCATAGGTTGCATAGATGGAACCCATATTCCCATTAAGCATCCCTCTACTCCTGATGCTGAGAAATACAGGAACCGAAAACAAATGGTTTTCCATAAATGTCCAAGGTGTATGCACTCCCCAGTTTGCACGGTGGAAAGGTAAAACTCTTGATTCCCGAATTTTCCTCAACTCATCTCTGTATACTCAATTTGAAAGAAGAGATCATAATGTAATTTTGCTTGGTGCTCAGAAGGATTTCTTGTTTACGCCATACTTGCACCCAACAACAGCTGAACAACTGTGCTACAATCAGGCTCATATGTGCACAAGGGCTTTCGTCGAGCGCATGTTTGGAAGAGTCGTTTTCAGTGCCTTAGGAAAACACTCAGATTCAAACCAAGTAGATTCTGCACTGTCATCATTGCAACAGCTGTTCTTCACAACTACCTAAAAAAGCAGGGATGCCCAGATCCCCCAATTGAAGAGGATGACAATCCAGATGTGCCACCATTTACAACAAACCACAGAGAAGGACTTGCATACAGGGATGCTTTTGCATTGTGCCACTTTAAATAGATCTGTTTACATACATTATTTAACTTTCAACCCTCTGTTGAGATCTGATACATGTCATAATAAAACCAAATATTTGTTAAAAGTGTAAAACTTTTTGGTCTGGTATGTTACTGAAACGACAAAAACATAAATTTTTTCTTAATAAAACAATATTTATTTCACTGATTCACGTACTGATGTGACATTTGAGCCTGTTGCATCTCTCTCTCCTTCATCTTTATCTCCAGTTCTACTTGTAGTATCTTCATCTTCATTTCATGCTCCTCCTTAAGATACTTCAATTTATGTTCATGAAAATCATTAGCCATCCTTTCATGAACAGTAAGTCTTTTCTTCTGGTACTGGCAGACATTGCCACCCTTGCTTCTGAGGATGTGGAGGGTAAGCTGCTTTCCAATTCTTCAGTTCGGTTTTGACCATCTCCTTGAAACATGGACAGTAAAGAGAAGTTTGAGACTATTATAAATACAACAGTGATTTTAAAAAGCCATAATAAAACTAATGATTCTTACCTGAAGTTGTCGTATTGTTCTTAGATGTGTGTTCATTTGCATTTAATTCATTACAAATAGTTGTCTAGGCATTCCTTTTCTTTGATTCAACAGCTGATGTGTGCAGTTTATCTTCGATAACAGAATGTCTCGAAATTTGCTTTAAAAGACTTTTCTCATGTTCAGAAAAGTTCTTTGATTGTACTCTCTTTTCAACTTCCATTGCCATTTGCTTCTCAGTTGCATACAATTTTAACCTTTTCTTGGTTCATTTCATGTTTTATAGGCAGCCTTAATCCAGCTAATCCTGATTTGCACAGGTGGTATTAAATTAATCTAGTGTATTTTAGTTGAGGACTCCATAGTCCAGGTGTTAGTAGTCTGTACTTAATCTATGTTTCAGAAAGCCATTTTTTAAAACATGATTAACTATTCTAGGTTAAGGCCTACTCCTGTCTTAATTTAATTTTGGTCCGGGAAACCACCCCAAAATGTCTAGTGATTATTGTCGATTTGATTACGAAGATTACGCTGATCTAGCAGTGGTTCTCCCTGCTCTGCACATTTTGCATGCCTCCTTTATTTAACACACCTGATTGAAATCATCAGCTTGTTAGGAGAGATAAACTGAACTAATAATCTGATAATCTCATTCAGGTGTATTAAAAAAGAGATATATGCAAAATGTGCAGAGCAGGGGGTCCCCAGGACTGGAATTGAGAACCACTGGAATAGGGATTAAAACTTCCTATTTATGAATCGTAGGTGAAGGTGTGATAGGTTACAGCTGTAAGCATGTGATCATTGCAATGGAGCATGGGATATGTAGTCCAGGGAGGGTGATGTGTAACAGTTTGTGTGGTCTGAAAGTCAATGTGATGGAAGGGGGACCTCTGGTGACCATTGGACGACAAAAAAAACATATGACATGTGAACACCCCAAAATTATGAAACATTTTTTTAAACGTTACCTGAGTAACATAAGAGTGTTTCAGATCAACATTTTTGTGATGCATCTATTATAGCCAGCAGTCAGGCTATTATAACACAGTCAGGGTTCACGCAGAAAATACATATTTCTAATAATACGACTATTAGATATAATGGATTATTCAGATATTAATCACTGTGGTTTTATTGTCTTTCTAGATTAGTACAAAACTTTTGATACGCTTAAACACATTGTTATTTCAGGCTCTTGAATAAATTGGCCTTGACAGCTTGTTCTGTAGAATGGTTAAAATTCTATACATAAACGGAAACAGCTTAATGAATTTAAGTTATGGTACAATGGTATATCAAATAGATTATTTTTAAATTGAGAAGTTAGACAAGGACGTTAGACAAGTTTTCCTCATATTTATTCCTAATTGCAACACAGTTACTTAGCATGCATTTAATAGAAACCATTTATCACAACTGGAAACATAAAAATTATAAGGTATCAATTAGCAGACAACACAGCTTTATTTTTATATGATTCTTCACAAATGCCTGTAGCACTGAAAATTCTCCAGCCTTTTACTGAGGTCTACTGAAGTAGAAGTTCTGTCTCGTGTGGCGTACACAGCTCAATATTTCTGTGTGGATAAGCTCACATATAAAATAATTAATGAGGTCTTGATAACATCAAACAAATCAAACTCTAGACAGGTTCTACCATTGGCTTTAATTTATACACATATTTTTCCACCACAGAGGTGTTTTATTTGGAACAAAAATAATTTTATTTAAGAACACATCTCTGTGATAATTGGTTTATAATGGTTTGGTTTTGATGCAACTGGTTTAACAATCAAGGTATTTTGCTCAGGTTTTCAGAATTTCTTTCCAAATAACTCCAAAAGAATTTGTTGTAGTTGCGTGAGCTATTCCTTCCAGTTTGTGTATGCCTTTTTAAAAACTGTAGATAGCCTTTTAACAGAGATTGCATATTTTCTTAATCCATGTGATCCTCATGTTGGTAAAATTCGTTTTGTCCCCTCATTATCAAACAAAAGTTGTAATACAAGATCATTATTGGTTGAGAATTTAGGCTACTTTCTCCTCCACATTATTTAAAATTATTTATTTGATAATCTTAACTGGGAAAAAAAATCTGATCACTACAGCAAAAATTCTTTCTCACAAATAAAGTGAAGAAGTGTCTTTTAAACTGATCCACAGGTTTTATCCTACAAAAGTTTAGAGCTGACATGGTGAGCTTTGCGAGCCATGGCACGCCCCCTGTCGGCAACCCGAATATGCCTGTTTTTCGTCCAAGGGTGTATGTTTGTGCTGGAGGCGGAGTATCGCGTGACATACACACTGACGGTTAAGGGTGCGGAAGTCACAGACTGTACACAGCAATCGCTTATTTTATTGTTTTTTCCCTTGTCTTTTGGCCTCTATTCTAATTTTAATTGAGCTGATGGAGTCTCAGTGTAAAGAGGAACTCGTGTTGCACATCGTGGTGGTGGGATTTCACCATAAGAAGGGCTGTCAGGTACGTGACTGTCCTCATGTTTGTTTCTAAATATTAATCTGCTTTAAACTGCTTTAAACTGCTTCACTATCACCTTAAAGTATATTGGTCATTGCATCGTGTGTTATTTACAATGGTACAATGATATACAGTGTAAAAAAAGAGCAAACGGAGGACCACTGAATAATTAATGATTATAAATAATAAACAAAGCCTGTAATTCAGTACTGATCTCTATTTCTGATCTCTCCTCCAAAAAAAAAAAAAAAAAAACTTCCTACACACTGAAGTCTTTTCATGCAGTTGGACATACCAGTAAACAAAAGCAAAAAAAGCCTTTCTATCATGCCTTTACAGGTGTTTTTTTTTTCTCCACAAAAAAAAAGATTTAAAGTATTGAAATAAATAGCACTTATTGTATGAGCATTTATTTATGGGTATGTCCACTTCAGTCATAAGTCATAGAGCAAAGATTCAGTCTGTGTGGAAGAACTTGACAGCTCTGCAGAAAGCCAAGTCTTTGAAAAACTCATCAGCAAACACTTGTACATGTGTCGAAGACGTTGAAATGTAATTTGAGTAATTTTATGTCCATAAGAAAGCACATTAAATGCAAAGTGTCTGCTTTTAAGGTGCCAAATAAGTTTCTGTAGAATAAAATGCTATTTCTGACTTGCACATATTAAAATATCTAAAAGAATAAGTGAGGATTTTACATTTTATTGTGTTTTAAATTAGTAAAATGTCTTACTGACACATGGGCAAAATCTAGGATATTGGATATAATTATAGAAATGCAAAATAACAACTAATTAATGTTTGGTGTGAAGGTAAATAGATTTTTGTTGTAAATATGTCTGACAAAATTGTTACACTGAATGACATTTTAGTGACTGTCTCCTGTAAATTAAAACAACAATTTAAAACAGCATTGCACTCATTGTTTTTTATGCTTAAACCCTTTTTTGTCGGTAACACCAAAAGTGTTTGGACACCGCCTTAGAACAGAAAACGGCTCTTCCAAAAATGAGACAACAAAGATGAAAATATGGCCTAAGCTATTTCATGTATTTAAAAATTTTATTTCCATCTTTGTTGTAACAGGTTTGGATTTATCTTAAATGACTGTACCCATACAAGTCATTGGTGTTTCTGGTTTTCATTTAAAGCTCTTCATTTAAAGTCACAAAAGAGGTGTTCAATTGGCTTACTCCAGACCAGTCAAGTTTTTTTTCACTGACTGAATCAATCATTTCTTTTTTAACCTTTCCTTATACACAGGCTTCGTGATGTTAGAATAGTATTCAATAGGATCTTGTCCTGTAAATTGTTGCTATGAAATTAGAAGCACACAATTCCCTGAATATTATTATGTTTAAATATTAATATTCATGAAAATTACTTAAGTAATCAAACCTGTTTATTATAAGGGGGTGTCCCACTACCTTTGGAAATATAGTGTAAACGAATATTGGACAGTTAATTTAAGATGTAATTTAAGATTTATGTGTTTTTAACATGCCATAATTTGCCTCATTGTTGATGTTGCAAATATGTAGTAAGAACAATTATATCAGAATTTATATATATAATATATAGATATGCAACTCTATATTGAAAAATCCTATGAGTAACCTCATCACCTTTTCTGTTTTATCATGTTTGGTTCAGGTAATTAAAATGGTTGCCATGGCAACCACAGGGTGATTTTGCAATGGCTCAAAGAAGTTTCATGCTTTTATGAAAAAGTGAACATTATTTTCTCATATCACCTGGACTTCTTATTTTTATTTCAGGTAGAATTCTCATATCCTCCCATTATTCCTGGGGCAGGTCATGACAGTAATACACTCCCAGAAGAATGGAAGTATCTGCCTTTTCTGGCATTACCTGATGGAGCACATAACCATCAAGAAGGTAAAGTCTCAATTTACACACTTAAAAAATTTGAGCAATGGGGATGAACTTGCATGTTTGTCTTTTAAGCATATTAACACCACCATCGCAGGGACTCTTTAAATAGACTAAATAGGTTTCTTAAAGGGGCACATCATCAGTTTCTGGCTGATTGTAGGATTTAGAGGTACAGCTTTGGAGATGGAGACTACCCATTGCCAGCAGTTGCCGTCTGTGAATTGTAATTTTTCATACTAGGATTTTTACTAGGAAGAACTCCAAATAAACAGCTGTCACAATAGATAGGAAGCCTCCTATGAAATGCTGTGTTTTATGTGTTGCTATTGGATTTTAATTAATTTAGCTGCAAGTATCTAAACAAGAAAGGCAAGACCTTCAACCCAAGGTTCTTTATAAGATGGTTATTATTCTTCTATGCTGAACGATGGGGCTGTTCTGTTAACCTCTGTGCAGTATACATTGTGGTTGGCTTGTTGTTAAGAGTTCTGGATTTGTTTTACTTTCTTAGAACCTCTCAGAGTTCTAGAAAGCCTGCTGAATTTACATTAGATTTAAAGTTTGTTGTAGATTTAAATTGTTTTTTTTTTTTGAGAAGGATTACTATTTTCAAGTTCAAGGAAACATCTTCAGGAAGACAACTGCAAACCTCTGACCATCATTGTGGATATTCATGAAGTATGGTCTTTTGATTAAAACGGGTTTTAATGGATTTAACAGATACCCCAAGCAAAGTTTAATAGTTCGGCCAGTTTACTCCTTGTTCAATTAGTCAGATCTGGATAATCTCCTTTGCACATCCACTCAGTTTGTTTTAGATTTGTGAGTGTCAAGTTATTCCAGTAATCTCTGTGGGAACTCACCTGATTTATCAGTTGCCTTGTAACTGAAATGGATTAAATCAGGTTGGGCCTGATCCAGGTTGAGTTGGATATGGTTAGGTTGGTTGAATTTACACTCTAAAAAGGTTGGGTTGAAAGTAACCTAATTTTGGTTGTTTTGTAACCCATTTATTGGTCAAATATCTACAAATCCAAGGTTTCCTTCTAAACTGCTTCCATCGCGCAGAAGGAATAATGTGTCGCACACATGTAAAACATTGTTAGGAAAGCTGTGTGATTAAATTCTAATAAAAGTGAAAGAATTGCAATCTGCTGCAGAGCTGGTGCTGCTATAGAGTTATAACTAGTGAATGCTAAGGTTTCATAGAAAGAGAATGAAGTTTACATTGTCTAACATTTTGTCTAACAGATAAAATTTCTTAAGGGCAGTTTTTGAAGCAGACACAAATAATACAGATAAAGTTGTACTTGTAAGGATATATATACACAGAGGAAAGTCTTACTAATATTAGTGCAGCAGGGAGGCCTTGCCAAAAATATCGGCACCCTTGCAACTGTCAGAAAATGTTGCGAATTGCAAATTGTTGCAGTTGCAAATGTTTTGTTTCTCATATATATATTTGTCATTTATTTTTAACAGCACAAAAAAACAACTAAAGAAAACGTTTCAAGTTTCAAAATTAATTTCAAGCACTGACAGCAAAAACAACTGTTTAGCACTGCATCTCATCTCTCCGATGAGAAAAGGAAGGGTGACTGTTGCTGGTCACTGTATGATGATTGGATTTGCCAAATGGTCTCAAACGATCAGTAAATAAACTGCAGATCATTATGTTTTCCACAACGCCGCACAAGCTTGCGGTATATCTGATTTTTAGCCAGGGTTCAAAGTCCAAATTGTGGTAAAACAGTGTTACCCATCAGCTACTCAGTAACATTTTCATGCATTTTTAAAATAAAATGAGAAAAGACAATAATAGTTGTAATAATAAATACAACAGCTCTATTAATATATTTATTTTAACACTCACATAGTATTCAAATTGGGATCTGATATTTTCCATGACGTCTGTTCTGCTCTGCATTTATTTACAGTAAAAAAGCAAACAAACAAAAAACATGCCTGATTCAAGAAGGGATCTGATCTCAAAAATGTCATCATCATAGCAGCAGTGATATAAAAATGCTTTTTCTAAATGACAGAGCCTAGTGGTATTATGTAGACAGAGAAGAGAAGTGTCCCAAGAACTGAGCCCTGACACACCCCAGTAGTCAGATGTTGCAACTTGGACACCTAACCTCTCCAAGGTACCTTGAAAGACCTATCTGAGAGGTAAGACTCAAAACACTGGAGTGCAGTTTCTGAAATGTCTTCTGCCAATGGGGTTGACAGGAGGGATCTGATTGTTTGCCATGTCAAAAGCAGCCGACAGATCCAGCAAACACTCTAAAAAATGTCTTGCAGATGTACATCTGTAGATGTCTCTGTAATGTACGTGTGCTATTGGGAACGAACATCTCATGCCTCATGTAGTAGCTCAATCAGTGTTTCAACCACAGAAAGAAGTAAATAAACCAGCTTGCTAAACCAAATATTACATAGTATATAAGAATATGGCAGTACATCCAACGAGAATTTCACAAAATATTAGACTATATACTCATTATATTTTACCTGTTAGTGATGTTTTAATGATTTAATTTGTGTTTAAATAAATATATTAGGAAACAAGTTATGACAGTGAGTGAGGTGAGTGTTGACAATTATATTTGAAAATAAATAGTAATTAAGTAATTAATAAATAGTACTTACGTTTGGGCTTTGTTGTTAATTGTAACATTACAGTAGACTAATACAAGAGGGCTTTCTATAGTTTAGAGCATAAGCGGATAATTTTCCCAACTGCTGTATTGATACCATATCAAACTTTGACATCAGAGAGCTGGATTTGTGAACATTTTCAGAATTTCTAAAATATTTAATTGTCAGTTATGATTTGTCATTGAATGGTTCAAGGAAACCCCTGAATCTGTTTGGACTGATCTTGAATCCTCAGTCGAACTGGTCTTTACAAAATGTAAAGCAATGTTTTGTGTCAGATTTCCATGGTGTGTAAGAGTCACGTGGCAGTACAATATTATTTACAAATAAGAAAAGAGAGTTCTAGAATTTCCTTAATCTATTATAATCAGATACTGTAAGTGTAAAAGATTCATCTTTAGAGAGCATCCTTCGGGAACTGTAAACCAGATTTGGCATGCAAAATGCTCCAGCCAACCTAGGGCATACTTCACGATGTAGATTTCTTTGTATGATGTGAATTAGGTGAAACACAATTTCCAAAAGGAGATGTAATGCCAGTATGCAGTCAGAAAGGCAGAAGCCTAGGTGAAACTTTACACAACTGGACAGCATTGGAGAGGAGGATCCAGATGACAGATTATGCAAACAGCTCATTAATCTTCATTAGCCGGGTTTTCATCTAATGTTGCAGATTTAACTTATGGAATATTGCATAATTTTGCGAACAAGCACGCGCAGTAAATCACTAAGATGGACAGTTATATATATATATAAGATATATATATATATATAATGGCTTGGTCAGTTGTTGTGTTATAGTGTCTTTCTGCTCCTTGTTTCCTCCTTGTTTTGATTCTTTGTTTGTCCTTGTTTTGATATTAAACTGCCTGTTACGGGCGAGAGAAGGACCCAGAGGCAAAGGCAGATCAACAGTGGTTTCACGAGTTCGGGCTTGTCGGCTTGATTTAAGCGAAGCTGATTTGGCGTGCTGCTAAAGGAGTAGAAACTCAGGGTTAGAAGGGCTACTGAGCCCTAGGGTAAATAGCCCTAAGGGCCCGGGAGAGGGAGAGTCAGATAGCCGATAGCTAACCCTGAGAGCCCTCCAAAAGCAGCTGGGAAAATGAATGGACCACCAAAACACATGAGCGCCCAAAAAAAGCAGAGAAAAAAAAAGGTTGGATTTTTGGGACTTATAAAAGCTCCTAAAGACTTTATAAAGACTTATAAAGCTCTAAAATCTCAAAAAGGGGAGAAACAGGATCTTGCGCGTTGAGGGCAGCTAGCTGAGGCTCGGGGCGTTGGACCGATGTTCGATCACTGAAGCTGGTGGTTTTACTGGCTGTGGTCAATGATTGGGTAGGTTGCGAGGATGCCTGTGGGTACTGTAATTGTCGTTTAAGAGGGGCTGAGGCTGATGCTCGGGGTTGGCTAGAGTGTGTGCGGCTGATGAGATAGGTGCTTACGGATGCTGAGGTTGGACATGAAGGGGCAGAGATCAATGCTCTGTAGAGCAGCGTGGTGCTTGCATTTGCTAGGCTGAAAATCAATGCTCAGGAGTGCTGCAAGGGGCTGAGACCAGTGCTCAGGGGGGCTGCAAGGGTCTGAGACCAGTGCTCAGGGGGGCTTCAAGGGGCTGAGACCAGTCCGAACCCGACCCGGTACCCATCCTCTACTGTGAGTCAGTTCTGTGAGTTTCAGTTTAAGAAGCACTCCTGTTCTAGACAGATAGCAGAAACCGCATCCTCTGTTCCTTGTTATTTTATTTAAAGCATTATTTTGTTGATATTGTAAATGTACAGAAATAAAGGTAGATCCTTCACCGTTCCTTTACCGTTTCCGATTTATGCATAACTTTCACTTTTATGAGCAAAAATGACGGCGTATTTAAGTTTCTACTGAAAAAGTAATATGCAAGTGATCACAATGGTGCCTCCGTTAGACGTCTAACAGCACACATCTAATTAGGTTAAACATTTAAACTAACATGTGATGTGCTTGCCTTGAACTGTTTTATATC
>JAUMHQ010000013.1:1501784-1516067 GCA_032361165.1 Enteromius paludinosus | reverse complement strand
AGTACGAAATCTAAAAGACCTCGCTATGAATCTGAAAAACGGCGTGACTACGTGCGAAATAAGACAAGGGTTTGTGTAGGACTCTTCTCTTGCCATTGGAATCTACTCGTAGCAGCCTAAGCATTACTGGATCCTGCAGCTTATCTGGCAACCTCTAGTCAACGGGGAGGGGGAGACACCGCTTAGCAGTATTTTGAAAGTGATTGCAGTACCAGTTTTGGCCATTTCTTACATACGGCTCCTTTAACATTGCAATTTGATTTTAGGATGACAGAGAGAAACTCTAAAACAGATGAGAAGCTCCAAGATTTCAAAATATCCAAAGGGAGTTCCTTACAGACTTACTGAAGCTCATGAAAAAAGTTTGCATTTTTTTGCATGCCTTTTTCAGAATTTCACCTATGTCCCTGTGCACCTGTTATTTCCTTTGGCAAAACTGTATATATTTATATTAATTTCAGTAATTGTAAGGCCTTGACATTAAGTGACACTTGATCTAAAACTAAAAACTAGTAGTACTATTAGTAGTAGTATTTGTTTTAAATTATGTATGTCCTTATATTGTTATATTTTCTGCATGTTGTCATGTTCAGCTGGACATGCCCGTCTGCTGATGGCACTCCAGCTCCAGCAAACTGTTTTATGTCTGTTTTCACCCATTGGACTAATTATCAATGAACTCATGTCTCTGCCTACCTTGTCTGCTGTCTTTGATGCTTGTTCATGTCTCCGCCCCTCTTGTTTGTTTGTCAAGGTGATTCATTGTTTCCCCCCCTTATGTCACATGTATAAATACCCCGGATATCCTTTTGTTGGTCGCTCGTCAATGTTGGATGTACATCTGTTTTCCCCGTTGTCAAGCCATCCGTGTTTTCCCGTGTTCCTGGTGTTTTTCTGTGTTTCTCTGCCTCACTAGATCTAGACCCAAGCCTGCCCTTGGACTTTTGCTCTTGCCTCGCTCCTCTGGACTCTGTGTGTCTCATCGCCTGACCCTCTGCCACGAATTTTGGATTATTCTATTTGCCGTTGTCTCTGATGTCCCCGTTTGCTGCTGATTGACTCTGCCTGTAACTCCGACTCTGTGTGTGTGTTTTAATAAACGTTTGCATATGGATCCGAACGCCTTCCCGTGTCTCAATCGTTACACATGTAACCTTCTAATAAACATGGAGTTGCATGCTAATTTCATGTTTAGTTTGTAGATTATTCAGTGCTGATGGCCTGCTGCACCCAGTACAGTCAGCATGAGTACATTCAGACAACATCTCCAAGATGACATAAAACCACAGGACTAGTGAGTTAAATTTCCAACATTCACTGCTGTTTCAAATATTTGGAGTTGGTTAGTTTTTGAAAGTCTCTTATGCCAGTTTGATGTGTTAAATTAATACCTTTTTGCAACAATTTAAAATAACAGTTTTCTGTTTAAATATATAGAGAGAAGTAATGCTGTATTCAAGTTCTCCTCGGATGTTCGTACTAACAATTTCATGTTACTTTGGTTTGGAAAAAGATGGCGATTTAACTTTTCTACGTGGAAAGGATTTTAGCTCTACATCTACAAAGTATTGAATGAAGAATGTGCATTGTGTTTTGTTTTTTTTTATTTATAAAGACAATAATACAATAATATAATATTTTGTATGTGCCACATCTCAAGACATCGATCAGATGATATATATATATTTATATATATATATATATATTTTTTTTTTTTTTTTTTTTTTTATTCTTAAAATACTATTGTGAGTGGGATTATTTCTTACGCATCTCACCCAAAGCCTCCATTGTCAATTCCAAAACGTCCTATAATGGAGGCCAGCTTGAACTGTTAATAGCAGACTAATGCAGTTAATAGCTAAGTTATGTCTGAGAAAGAGAGAGTGAGAGATTACGAGTCTGTGCATCTCTCAAAAGTGTTCGGTTAAAACAGTGAAACTTTTTTCCCCCTTTTTTGAACATACAGAATCAAGAACTTACAACAAAAGGAAAAATAAAACATAACAAACATATACATACATTGGTCACCAAGTACATCACATCATTCTTAAGTAATTAGTTTTTTGGCAAATTCTGCCATACACAATTATGTTAAGAGTTACATATCCGACACAATATATTGGATTAGAGTCAAACGGTAATCAAAAGTCTTAAAATTAAAGGGGGACGGTGTCATGCCCATTAGATGACCTTTCTTTTCTTCTCAACCATTTTCCCCAGCATGTTAAAATTTCAGCAGATTGTTGTCATAAGGAAAATATCAGGGTTTCCGTACTGTACACATTGTCCACAGAATCTTGCCATTCAGAAACAGATGGGGGATCTTCCTTATGCCAGTTCTTTGTTATGGCCTTCTTACTAGTCGCTAATTGTATATTAAAGAGGTACATGTCCTTCTTTGTTATTGTTAAAGAAGTAATTCCCAAATACATTGTTTTTAAGTTACACTCAATATTTAGTCCCATTATTTTATTTATCTCTTTATTTAGGTTCTGCCAGTAAGTATGCATAATACTACAGTCCCAAAAGATATGACCATCATATTTCCACATTTTCTCCAGCATTCACTCATTTTTGGATTCCCAGTTTGAAAATGTTTTATTCTGAGAGTAATAAAAAATCTTATTACATTTTTCCATGTAAACTCTCTCCATAAAGCTGAATTAGTTGTAGTCATCTGTGTTTTCCACATTCTTCTTCTGTTATGTTTGTGTTGGTTTCCTTTTCCCATTTTTGTTTTACATACATTGTTGAGTATTTTTTGTTGACATTAAACAAGAATACATTCTTTATACAAGTCTCTTATTCACCTTCTTTTTGTGCAGCATCTATAAATATCTGTACAATTGTTGGTCCTTTTTCTTCCATATTTATTATATTCTTATTAAAGTAATGTCTACTTAAGGTAACAGAAAAAGTCTTGTTTATCTAAATTGTATTTGTGAGAGAGTTGTTGGAAACTCTCTAATCCACTCTCAGTAGAGATAAGACAGAAGGAGGTTATACCTTTTAAGCTCCATTGCTTAAATCTTAGATCCAGTCTTGCTGGTTTGAACTATAAACAAATTGTTTAAGTGTTGAATGCTTATTTACCCCAGCAAAATATAGCAAAGCACAAATGGGGGCAGCAGCTCTGGTGATTGGTCTATAATGAGGACAAAAAAATTCTAATACCAAGGATTTATCAAAGTTCACTAAAGTAAGCTTTTTAATATTAGTTTGAAATAACCTTCCTGATCATGTTTGGGGCTCAGACCCTGTCATGCTGGCTGATGGATCATACGAAGCAAAGGTCTTGCAAACAATACTTTCAGAGAACATGCAGGTTGACACTTGAGGACTGATACAGAGGGTTGAAACAGCTGGGAGTAAGTCAACCAATAATCACATAGACAGAGGAAATACCAAATATGGGCAAGGTCGGACACATGGGGAGCAAAACACAAAAAAAACTAAACACAAACTCTAACATTATTCCCGGGCATCCTGGCAGTGGGGGCGGAGCCGAGGATGGCGACAAGGAGCCGAAGAGCCAGGCCGACAACAAGGATCCGGAGGGCCAAGGCGGAACAGGTGGTGCCGGTGACTGACGCGGATGAGGGGATCCGGAAGGCCTTGATGATCGTTTCCTGTGTGCTCGGCCCCCACCTCCACACTGAAGCCTGCCATTTTTCCCTGATTTGCACACCGAGGTAATTTTTTTTTCACTGTTTTTTCCCTGATTTGCACACTTACTCGGCCTGTGTTTAAGTCCCTGCAAGTTATTACATTGGGAATGTAGCTGTTTTAGACGTACTGTACGTGGTTATAGGGCAATGCCCCGGGTGGAACAGACGCTTGCGAGCTATCTGTCCCCCGATGTGGCGTCGTCCCTAAAGGCTCCGGCCTTGCTTACGAAGCCGTTAAGAACAACATCAGCACTCATAGGCAAGGGGTACCCGGCAGCAGGTCAGGCTGGGGCATGCCTACACACAATGGCTGTGCTCCCGGCCTATCAGGCAGACCTGCTGAAAGATCTGGATGAGAGCGAGAAGATCAGTTCAGATGATATGGCAGAGCTTAGGAGGACTGCTGATCTTGCCCTCCGCGCCACAAAGGAAACAGCTCGCGCCGTGGGAATGTCCACGTCAGCGATGGTGGCTGTGGTAAGGCATTAGTGGCTCACCCTGTCTGACATAAAAGACTGTGACAGGATCTGCCTCATGGATGCCCCGCCTTTCCCCTCCTGGCCTGTTCGGCGACACTGTCAATGAAGTCGTCGACAGGTTTCAGGAGGCGCGGAAACAAGCGGCGGCGTTCCAGCGGTTTCTTCCTCGCCGCTCTCTAGATCCTGGGGGTGCTGGGTGCGAGCAGCCCTGTCCGAGTACCAGCTCCTCATATCAAAAGGCTCAAAAAGAGAGCATTGCCTTGTTGTCGACGATCTCATCTCATCGTCATAGGGCCGAGTTGCACGTCCCCCCGAGGGGGTTCATAAGACGGTTAGATCAAGCTCTCCCTGGCGGCGAGCCATCAGTAGGCATCGAGCTATCATCGTTGACAAAACTAGAAGCCAGTCTCGAGAGGCTGGTTCCCTTAGTAGACAAGTTAGCTGCTTGGAAAGCTCCTCCGGATGTCTCTCAGTGGGTCTTGCAAATAATAGAGAGAGGTTATCGAATTCAGTTTCAATTTCCTCCGCTGCCCTTCAGCGGCGTCATGCTTACCGAGGTGAGCTCAGAGCAGGGAACAAGAAGTAGCAGCCCTTCTAAGAAAAGGAGCCATAGAACCAATTCCTCTTCGAGAAAGAGAGTCAGGGTTTTACAGTCGTTACTTCATAGTTCCGAAGAAGGTTGGAGGGCTGAGGGCCATTTTAGATCTCAGGCAACTGAACCGCTCAGTCAGCCAGCTGAAGTTCAAGATGCTCACACTCAAGTAAGTGGTGTTACAAATCATGGCCAGGGACTGGTTTGTAACAATAGATCTAAAAGATGCATACTTCCATGTGTCAATCCATCCTTCTCATTGGAACTTCCTGAGGTTCGCTTTCAGGGGTCAAGCATATCAATATCGAGTTCTTCCCTTCGGCCTAACCCTTTCGCCCTGAATGTTTACAAAAGTATTAGATGCAGCCTTAGCTCCGTTGCGACTACAGGGAATTCATATCTTGAACTACCTAGATGACTGGCTGATATTAGCCCAGTCGCAGAGCGAAGTGATCAGGCATCGAGATGCGGTCCTCATTCATATCGAAAGGTTGGGGGTGAGACTGAACGCCAAGAAAAGTGTGCTCTCTCCGGTTCAGAAGACCACTTATTTAGGCGTGGTGTGGGATTCGACCACGATGCAGGCACGAATGTCCCCTGCTCGAGTAGTTTCGATTCTCGAATCAGTCAAGAAAGTGAAAAAAGGCTGAATAATCACTGTCAAGCAGTTTCAGATACTGCTGGGTCTGATGGCAGCAGCATCCAGTGTGATTCTGCTAGGCTTGCTATACATGAGACCCCTACAGTGGTGGCTCAAAATCAAGGGTTTTCCCCAAGGGGAAATCCATTTTGAATGATCAAGGTCTCCCGATGATGTGTGCGAGCTTTAGACAGATGGAGAAACCCTTGGTTTTTAGAGCAGGGCCACATGCTGGGAGCTCCGGGTCGTCAGATAATGATAGCGACGGATGCATCCCTCACTGGTTGCGGAGCGGTCATGAGTGGCCGCTCGACCTGCGGTCTATGGAAGAGTTGCCATCTCATGTGGCACATAAACTGCATGGAGATGCTGGCTGTGTTTTTAGCTTTCCTGGGAGTTCTATTGAGAGTGCGCCAAGACAGTGTTCGCCTACTGTTAGTGGCCCCGTGCTGGCCGGGTCGAGTATGGTTCTCAGACCTGATAGATCTTCTAGACTGCCCTTCTTGGGAAATTCCAGTCAGGGAAGATCTCCTCTGACAGGCAGGGGGCACAATATTTCACCCCTGCCCAGAGATGTTGAAATTGAGGGGGTGGCCCTTGAGAGGGCACAATTCATAGATGCCGGTCTCCCAGACAATGTGGTAGAGACCCTTCTCCACTCTAGAGCTCCCTCTACGAGGAAGGAGTACTACCTAAAGTGGAAATTCTTCACTTTATGGTGCAGAAGTTGCCAGTATGACCCTGTTAACTGCCCAGTTCTGGAGTATCTGCAGGCTAGATTTTCTGCAGGGGTATCCCACTCAACACTTAGAGTGAATATAGCAGCTCTGTCAGTGTTACATTCCCAGATAAATGGTGAATCAGTTGGTAGACACCCCCTTTTAGTATGCATCCTCTGTGGTGTACTGAGGTTGAGACCTCCTGTACGCTCTCGCGTCCCCACGTGGGACCTGTCGGTGGTGCTAGAGGCTCTGTGTTAACCACCTTTCGAGCCCATTGAGGAGATCTCTGATCGCCACCTCACCCTCAAGACTACGTTCTTGCTGGTGATCTCTTCTCTCAAGCAAGTAGGAGACCTTCAGGCCCTTTCAGTAGCGCCTTCACATTTAGACTTTGCGCCCGGACTGATCGAGGTACACCTAAAAGGTCCTCGCTGCCGCGGCACCACGCCCGATTGAGCTACAGGCATTCCATCCTCCTCCCTTTTGGGAGCCTGACCAAGAGAAGTTGAACTGTATGTGTCCTGTGCGAGCACTGGACACATAAGTGCACAGGGCAGCCTTGTGGAGAAAGTCCGCGGGTTGGTCTGTCCCCTCCACGTTTGTCCGGTACGACGGTCTGGACATTCGGATGACCCCTGGAATATCGGCCCTCATGTCCTATTGGTGTATGTTGAGACATATCCACAGGGCAGGGTCTTGGAGTTATGGAGTCATTGGGATCTTGTTCCCCATAGCGTCTCCGGATGCAGTTTGAGTTCCCGAAAAGGAACGTGTCAGGTTATGAATATTACCGTGGTTCCTTTAGGGAACGAGACACTGCGTTTTGAACCATACCTCCAGCGCCCCCTGCCGGCACAGTTTTTCACAGCAGTTGAAAGCTAGCACTGGCAGGCACCATGTGCCTTATAGACTTCTTGGTCTGACGTCACCGCCCTGATGTCGCGCCCATTCATTGTTGGTAAAGCAGATTCAGAGCCGTCATGCAGTAGGCGTTCCCCATAGCATCTCCGGACGCAGTATCTCATTCACTAAAGGAACCATGGTTATATTCATAACCTGACACTTTATGAACTACTGTGTTTTCTCTAAACCTACTTTGAAATTATAAGTATTTTGAAAAGTGTTATACTTACACAACATTTAACCATGGTTTTACTATAGAAACTGTAGCAAGCATTATTGTAGTAACTATATTTTGTTTTTGTTTTCAAACCATGGTTTTTATGCCATATTCTATTATAGTAATATTGTAGTAATACTTCAGTAAACTTTGAAAAAAAAAAAAAAATGTTGAAACTATGGTTTTTACTAAAAATGCTGTAGTAACAGTTACTTTTTCAGTGGTTAGTATGGTTTTACTTTAACAGTCTTAACTTTAATAGTTAAACCATGGTGATTGTAGTAAAACTATGGTTAAATTTGTTTTTACTATGGTTTTATTACTGTTAATGCTGTAGTAATGATTATTTTTGTATTTATCATGATTTTGCAACAGTCATAGTTAAACTATGGTGATTGTAGTAAAGTATGGTTGAATTTGTTTTCACTATGGTTAATGATTTGGTAAAATCATGGTTAATTTTCAAAAGACTTATAAATTAATAATTGTGAATTGTTCCACACTGTGGAAATCTAAGAAGAAAACCAGTATCGCTCCACAAGTTTTTGTGCAGTCATTCCATATAAGATACCAGCATCTATAGTTCCAACAAAAATGTCTACAGCTTAATTTGTTAATGAAGAAAGACGTTTATTTTCTTTGGAAATATTGTACAGTAATAATATAATCAATCACGCATACCATTTTACTATTTGGTTGTTTGGTAAGTGATACAGCAAACTCAGAATATATAGCTTTATAAAAATAGAGCTGGGCAATATCATTTGATATAGGCTATTCATGCACATCTTGTTAGTAAAGCCGGATGTTTGTTTAGCGGTAAATCTCTATCAACCGTTTTCTAACAGAGCTGTTGTTAATACACTGAGCTATAGATCACTGACAAACTACTCCAATGAATCACCCGCAAAACTGAACGCGATATTGCGTAGCTTGTCAGCGATCTACGGCTCTGTGTATTAACTGGCGCTCTGTTTAAAAACAGGTGTTGGAGATTTAACGCTAATCAAGGAACCGTTACTGATGAAATGCACATTATATATCGCTATATCGCCCAGCCCTAATCAGAACAAGATTTCAAAGTCTTAAATAGACAATATGTTTTAAAAATTTTTTTAGACATTAAGCTGCAGTATAAGCCAAAGTGTTCAAAATAAGAGTTCAAAGCATGACAGTAAAAAAGTAGAACAAATTTTAAGTGTGTCCAGTGACAAATAATTGTATGTCATTTATTGCTTTTTCAGCACAAGTAACCTACGTTTATTCTTTAACACAATGTCTTTCTTTGTCAATTACAAATGTATTGTTTTTATATTATTAAATTATGATTTTCCACTTATTATGTATATACTGTGTATGTGTATGCATTTATTTATTTATTCATTCTTTTTTTAACATAAATACTGCCATCTGGTGGTTCTTTAAAGATCAGTTTTCAACTATGCACTGCAAGAACAAAAGTGGTGTTTGCAGGTAAAGTAATTTCAAGTTACCTGCAGAATAATACTGTTTGAATTTCATGAATCAGAAGTTGTGCTCATGGTTACAGCTGATCGCCTTATAATTGAGAATTTCACTAGTATTAAAACTTCCCTAATAACCAATAAAAGACAGATATCCAAAAATACATCTTATGAACAGGCTTTCATTCTGCTGTTGTTTTGACTCGTTGAAAACAATTGTTTTAAAATAACAGATTAGCATGGTGACATAATAACACTTATTAATATGAGATATGGTTTAAACAATTATAATGTCTTTAAGCAAACAGACCAAAGATGTTTTAGAGATTGGCACCAACATAAATACTGTTTTGAGAACAGTCAAAGAACAGCAAATTTAATGCCATTATCATATACATTTTGCTTATCTGGTTTTATTACAGTTTTCTCCATTTCTTTTCTTTTTTGGGAAATCTGAAATTAACCTTTCAGATCAAGGTTAATTTGTTGTTCAAGCTACTATCACACATTTCACTGCATATAATAGTAGCTTGTTTTTTTTTTTAACCCAACTGACTGCTCTAAAATATTATACATTAGTATATGTTTCCATAATTATTTTGAGTAAGGCAAAAACACTTTTTAGAAAATTGGGTCCTAGAAAAACGGCTACTGTCCTGCAAATTTCATGTCCAGCTCCAATCAAAAACAACTGAACAATAAACCAGCTAATCAAGGTTACTTGATAATTACAGGTAGGTGTGTTGAAGAAAGGTTGGAACTTAAGTCTGCAGAATAGTACCTCTCCAGGGGTAGGATTGGAGATCCATGTATTAGCCTAGATCAGGGGTGCCCAACCCTGCTCCTGGCGATGGACTGTCCTGCAAAGTTTAGCTCCAACTCTAATCAAACACACATGCCTTTAATTTTCAAGCGATCCTAAAACACAGTCGATCACCAGGAGCAGGGTTGGGCACTCCTGGCCTGGATAAAAAAAATTTAATACTGCGGATACCACACCATACACATTAGCTGTTCAAAAAAAGTTTTGGATACTCATTTTATTTTTCAAATGGTTTGCTTTTTTCTTTTTCTATTTTCCTTAATATTTTAAGTTGCTTCTTTTTTACCCTTTTACAGTAGCAGAGCATTAACCTTTGTTTCCCTAATCTTGGAGGCTTATCTTAGGGTAGGAGCTTGCCAAGTGTTAGAATGTATTAGATGGTGTTGCCTACATTAATTTCAAATGACATACAGTGTGGTGCATAATGTAATGCACCAGAGCAACAAGAAGAAAAACAAAAATACATCTGGTATTATTGATGAACATTAAGAAGAATAAGAAGTATAAACAATAAGAGAAACACTTTACTTAAACTCTTTATGTATAATGAATTATAAATGGTTATTAAAGGGTATAATACATTATAATTATTTAAAATGTGCATTGTAATATCTTGCTGTATATATATATACACACACATTCACACAACATTATTACCAATATTATAAGTTTTATAATTAAATTATTACTGAACTTGATATTATTACATGGATAAAGTGTATTTTATTTTTGCCGTTTTCAATTCTGTAGTCCAAGATTTTTAAACTATCCCTAGACCTCCACAGTACTGTAAATTTTTTTATGTCTCTTTTTAAATCCGCTTTAGATCAGTTAGTCGTCAGCTGATCAACAGATATATCCAGTATGACTGATAGGGCTCAGAATTTCCTCTAAAATCTGTATTTCTTTATCAATCACTCTTATTCATCAATGCTTTCCTAACATGTCCTAGAGTCTCCCCACCCTTGTACATTTTGGATGCCTCCTCTATCTGACACTTTGCATTTAAAAGTATGCAATGAACTTGCCCGCTTAAAATGACCAGGTTTTATTTTTAAGCTATGTCATTCAGTGACATTCTAGAGAATTTTATGAGGGCCCTACATCAAAGTCGGATTGTCACAGTTTACTCTTTCTTTCAGTTTGCTCTCTCTTTCTCTCTCCCTCCTTAAAGCGTGGTTGCCCTGCTGACTCTTGACTACTTTCAACTTATTTTGGACTACTGCTTGGTTACTGTCCTGGACTCTGCTGGTTTAATAAACTGTTTACATACAGTTAAATTTTGTGTTGTTTTTCTGTGAAAAACAGACAGCCTAATCGTGTTCTTAATGGAAACAAATCACATAACCTATGTAAAACATTGTATGCTAAAGCATTAAAGGTGCACTATGCAGGATTTTCAGTTCTAGTTAAATTAAAGTATGCAAACTTGGACCACAACACACTAGTGAATCATAAGTAATGGTTTAAATAAATTTGTTTTACTATACTACACTATTCATATCTATATTTTTTTGGGAAAAGCCTTCATAGTGCATCTTTAAATTTAAAAAGAGTTAAGAATAGTTATATCTGTCAATTACAACAGAATGGTGTGTCCACATACAATATATTTGTCCATACACCGTATATTTGGTATGTTTTTTTGTTTGTTTGTTTGTTTGTTTTTTAAATGACATGCTGTATGGCAGTTGAATAATATGCTTGATCATCTTTCCTTACTCTCTTCAGCCAAAGAGTTTGATGAAGCAGGGATGGCAGTATGGTTTGTTTTCCTGTTCTTTGAAGCAGCCTTTACTGAGGGGTTTCAGGCAGAAGTGGCAAACCAGATGTTGTGGATGAAACTTGGCACCCATTGCAGTGACACAGCGCCCCAGGATGGGCTGCTGGCATGCCTGACACACACTTCCCCTGGACTGGTGGTAGTGAGTTTCACACAAGGGTTGCCCCTCATGTTCAAAGAAACTCCCATTCACAAATGGGCTATAGCATTCCTGCAGAAAAACACAAGATAGTTACAACCAACCAAACCAAGAAAGACCAAGAAATTATATTATTATTATTATTATTATTATTATTATTATAGATATTAGGGGTGTATTATTTTTTGGTTTGTTTACTATTATCACATTATCGAATCCGTTCAATTTAATATCATGATGCATCGATGATGCACAGCATCCTCAATTTTCAATTTTACTTTCAATTTTACACCTTTAACCAACCTCCACTGACTATTGTCATGGATGAGGCGAGAGACATTCAGATTCAAATGCAGACAGTTTTATTCAAACTCAGAATAAACAAGGGCAGGGTCGGAGCAACGGCAAACAGTATTATCAAAGGCGGAGACAGTAGAATAATCCAGTACACATAGCGTGGGTCGAACGAGGAGCAAACATAATCCAGAGGGGCAAGACAAAGTCATAAATCCAGGTACAGGCGGAGGTCGAGAATGAGGAACAAAGGAAACACGGGAAATACGGTAAACACGGATGGCTGGACACAGGGAGAAAACACAGGGTACATTAAACATTGGCCATTGGCCATGTGACAGTGAGACTGGGGGGCGGAGAAACAGATGAGTGACCATGACAACAAACCAGATAGGCAGAGACATGAATGAACAACCACGACATCAGACAAGGTGAGCGGAGACATGAGTTCACTGATAAAAAATTCAGGCATGAAAACAGACACAAAAACACAGTTCATGAGCGCTGGAGTGTCATCCAGTGACCTGAGCTGCCACATCCAGCTAGATCATGACAACTATACAGTGAATTTCTTATTTAACCAATTAAACTCATGGTTTTGGTTAGTGTTTTGTAATCTGTATTCACATTAAATTTCCAAGTGATAATTTGTTCACAAATGATACAGATTGCACCGATTAAGTTAAACACCAGGCAGTAAGTGTCCTTAAAAGTCTGTGTGAAATCAAAATGAACAATATTTATTTTGTTAGCTCACATTGCTTTTATTGTGGTAAACAATTAATCAATAATTATTGAAAGACAAGCTTCAAAAAACAAAGTGAACTATATTTATTTTGTTAGCTCACATTGCTTTTTTTGTGGATTGACTTGTACAGATTAATTGTTTACCACAATAAAAGCAATGCGAGCTAACAAAATAAATATAGTTTACTTTGATTTTTGAAGCTTGCCTTTCAATAATCTTTGATAGAAATCAGAAAATGCTCCTCCACTCGAAACGTTGAATCAACAGTTATTTTCAAATCCAGTCAACAATTAGCTATGCTATGTTGACTAAACTTTTAAAAAACAAATCCAGCCAACATTGAGATCATTCTGTAAAAAAAGTTTAGCTCATTTTATTGCTTGGGCTCGGTTGAGAGGATATTATAGCCTATATGAAGTCTACACAAATATATTTGAAAAACATTGAATGAATGGTTAATTTAAAATCCAGGGAGCAATTAGCAATGCTAATGTTGACTAAACTAATAAAAATGAATCCAGCCAACACTGAGATCACTCCACACTTGAATGTGAGTGATTCGCGGAAGAAACAGCACCATCTTATCAAGTTCACATCTCAGGTAAAAGTTGCACTACATAGATTTTATTATTTAGACTAAGTTTATATACAAAAATGAATATCATATGCTACAACTGCGTTTTAGTGCCACCAAAAAAATAATATATATATATACATATACATATAAAACTAGGAGATAAAATTTTTCATTTTACGAGAATAAAAGTCGAAATATCACGAGAATAAAGTCAGCTTGGTTTGTGAGCACCCGGAGATATCCTCAGCTTTCAAAATCTGCCAGTTTTTTAGCAAAATACAAACAATATGTATATTATAAGTAGGACTGTCAAATGACTAAAATTTTTAATCAGATTAATCAGAATTTTCAGTGGATTATTCAGAATTAATCACTATTTGCAACTACACCTGAATCCTTACCATTTTTTTTTCTTAAATGCATACCAAAAGATAAATAACAGGACACAGAAACATTATTTTCATATTATGTCTGTTTATTAACACAGCCAAATAATGGTGGTTTAAATCAAGCTGAAACATTCTACACACCATAATATTTATCCTCTTTGGCATTCCTCTTAACCAGGTTGTACAATTTACAGTATTCAATTGAACAGAGAGAAATAAATGTAATCAAATCATAACATTGGCCTACCACATTTTTATCATGCACAATTTGAGTCATCTGTTGCGTTTTTGTGTGGAAAAAAATATTTTCAATAAAACCTTTAAATCAAACCAAAAACAATCGTTTACCTTTACCTATATTCTTTAATCCAGCTGCTCAAGCAAGCCTACTATAACATGTGCAAACAAAAAGACCACACGCTCACTGTCACCTGATTCTTAATTACCACCACCTGAAGCCAATCTAGCAGCCTGCATAAATACCCCAGCCTTTCAGTCCTTCATTGGTGGTGATTGAGGTAACATCCTTTCAACTTACCTTCAATGGTGTTTCATGGCTCCGAAGAGTAAAGCTGACCTTTTTTTGTTCACAATGTGACCTGCAACTGGAACAGGAACTGTTCTTTACAAGCTTCCGCAAAATGGCGCTCCTCAGTTTTTAATATAGTCAGCGCAAAAGACTTCAGTTCCCACGTGTCACTGATGTAATGTTCGGTTTGTATCACGGTGTTAGGGTCACAGTTTTCGGTTCTGTACGGTTCTTGTTATATTTTCTTTTAATCTTTAACACTCCAGAAATGTACTTCAGCATATGATATATAGCTTAATTATCCACAATTTAGGATA
>JAUMHQ010000013.1:1486285-1498735 GCA_032361165.1 Enteromius paludinosus | reverse complement strand
GATCCCTCGAGACCAGGCCAGATTTAGGAACTGAAGCCTAAATCTGGCCTGGTCTCGAGGGATCGGTGTTGCACATCACACGGACGGTCGACGCGTCCCTCACCAGTTAGGGTGGTCATGAGTGGCTGCTTGGCCTGTGGTCTGCGGAGAGGTCACCATCTTTCTGGCATAACAGCGTGGAGATCGTGTAATGAACATCTAAGAGGCCGGCATGTGTTAGTTTGAGAGCTGACGACATGACTACTGTCTCTTAGATCAACCACCAGGAGGTTTGTGTTCGCGCCCGTTGAACGAGCTGGCGCGCCAGATTCTGGTTTGGTCCCAGGGCAGATTCCTCTCGGTGAAGCAGTCTATGTTCCAGATTACCTAAATATGGAAGTAGATATCCTGTCGAGACAGGGGCTGAGGTCCAGGAAGTGGAGATTGCATCCAGGTGTCGTGCAGCGAATCTGGACAATCTTCTACAAAGCCGAGGAGACTTGTTGCGACTCAAGAGAGTGTACAATGTCCCCTCTGGTTCTCTCTAGTTCACCCAGCTCTTTTGGGTCTAGACGCTATGGCACAGACATGGCCTAGGCTCCGTCTGTACGCTTTTCCCCCGATATCTCTGATCCCAGGAGTTCTGGAAAGAGTCCGCCAGGATGCGGTCAGTTTACTGCTGGTGGCCCCATATTGGCCAGGGCGGGTATGGTTTTCTGACCTTGTGTCTCTCCTCGACGGCTCTCCGTGGGAGATTCCGATCAGGAGGGACCTTATGTCTCAAGTGGCAGTTTTCACCCTCGCCCGGAGATGCTAAAACAATGGGTGTGGCCTCTGAGAGGGCACATCTCATAGCTACTGGTTTGTCAACCGAGGTTGTTCAGACTATATTACAATCCAGAGCTCCTTCCATGAGGAAATTATATATGATGAAGTGTAGACTTCACTTCGTGGGTCGCCATAAGGATCCAGTTAACTGTCCGATTAGTGCAGTTCTGGAGTTCCTGCAGACTAGACTATCCACAGGATTATCTCACTCCACACTTAAGGTGTATGTGGTGGCAATTTCGGCCTTCGACTCCCTTATTGATGGTCGTTCAGTGGGTAGAGATCCGTTAGTGGTTCATTTCTTCGTGGTGGACTGAGGCTGAGGCCTCCTATTCGCTCCCGAGTTCCGACTTGGGATCTGGCTTTGGTACTCAGGGCCCTCTCTCGAGCCCCCTTTGAACCGTTACAGAAAGTCTCTGACTGTCTCCTTACCTTTAAGACTGTGGTCTTATTGGCACTGGCTTCTTTAAAGAGAGCAGGGGACCTGCGAAGTTTGTGTCCAGTGCGATAAGCGTTTCCTGCGTGCTCGGCCATCACCTTGGCGAGATCGTGGAATAGACCATACTCGGCCCGTCTCTTTATAGGACGATGCCGTGGATTGAACATATGCTTGCGAGCTATCTGTCACCCACCTCGGCATTGTGCTTAAAGGCCCGGCCCCGGTCAGGCTACTGCATGCCTGCACATAATGTCAGTGTTGCAGGCATATCAGGCCGACCTGCTGAGCGAGTTGAACGAAGGCGAGAGAGTGAGCACTGAAGACATTAAAGAGCTCAGGAGGGCCGCTGACCTTTTGTTGCTTTCTACTAAAGAGGCCGTGCTATTGGCCGTTCAATGGCAGCTTTAGTAGCTGCAGAGAGGCATCTTTGGCTGACCTTGTCTAAAGTCAAAAAGGAGATGTAGTCCTCGCCCACATGGAACATTTGGGGTTGAGACCGAACGTCAAGAAGAGTGTGCTTCCTCCAGCACAGAGAACCACTTATCTTGGCATTGTGTGGGATTCGACCACCATGCAGGCTCGTATGACACCTGCTCGGATCGAGTCGATCCGCACTGCGCTTTAGTGAGAGAAGGCTGGTCACTCACTGTCAAGCAGTTTCAGAGACTGCTGGGCCTTATGGCAGCTGCATCCAACATCATACCTCTTGGTCTGCTATACATGAGACCCCTACAGTGGTGGCTCAGGAACAGGGGTGTTTCCCCGAAAGGGAATTCCCTCCGAATGGTCAAAGTGTCACGCCGAGCGATACGTGCCTTAGACATGTGGAGGGAACTTGTGTTCCTACATCAGGGCCCAGTGCTGGGAGCTCCGTGTTGCCATGTAACACTAGCAACGGATGCGTCCCTCACCTGTTGGGGAGCGGTCATGAGTGGCTGCTAGGCCCACCGTCTGTGGAGTGGTCATCATCTCATGTGGCACATCAACTTCCTGGAGATGTTGGCCGTGTTTTGAGCACTGGTCTCTTACATCAACCACCAGGGAGGTCTGCAGTTCACGCCCCTTGTATGCCTTGGATGCCATGGTACAGACGTGGCAGAGGCTTCGTCTGTATGCCTTTCTCCCGATTGCTCTGCTCTCAGGAGTTCTGGAGAGAGTGCGCTGGGTCAGTCTACTACTTGTAGTGCCGTTCTGGCCAGGCTGAGTATGGTTCTCGGACCTGAGAAAGCGGTGAGGGGAAGGCGGTGGTATGTCAAAATACGAAGATGCCAGATAGAGGAAGAGAGCATTATTTAAGGCAGAGAAAAGACTTGTGATAGGGTAATTAGTAATGAGGAGATTGGCAGTAGCTGGCAATTTAATTTTCCTATGGTATAGGGTTCGGACCTGATGTCCCTTCTAGACGGCTCCCCATGGGAGATTCCAGTCAGGAGCCAGTCTGTACCACTCGGTACAGTTCTCTAATTTTAGACTTTAAGAGGCTAGGAGTCAGAGCACACTCGACATGAGGTGTGGTGGCCTCAAAGGCCCTGCTAGCAGGGGTCCCGATGGCCGATATTTGCAACACTGCAGGGTGGTCCACCCCCATCAATTTTTTCAGTTTTTACGGCATTCCACATGCTTTTATGCTTCCGGGCCAGTGACGTCACCCGCCTATGACATCCCAACTATTCTTTGGCTGATTTTGCACACGATTCAGAGCCGTCACGCTGGAGGCGTTCCCATAGCGTCTCGTTCCTTCGAGGAACTAGGGTTACATGCGTAACCTAAAGACGTTTTCTCTGCAGTCTGTACATATCTGTTTACCTCTCGATATTTAGATATATTTTAAGGCCAAGACCTCATAGAGGCTACAAGAAATTATAAGACCAGGCAGATAGAAGAACAAATCTGATAATAATAATAAGAATAAGAATAATAAGAATAATAAAATAAAATAAATAAATAAATAAATAAAATAAACCATAAGGTTTTTGTATAGTAATAAGTGCAGAGTGTATAGTATTGTATATAAAACCATGTATTCAGGATACCACTTTTAATGCTCCCTGCAAAGTAAACCACAATAGACCAGCTTTACTACAGGCCAAATTAGCATTAGAGTGCAATTGCATAAAAGTGACCTGTTTAGTAAATCTGACCCTTAGCCTATCATTCTGCTTGAATTAGAAAGAAAAAAATTATTATAATACAAATTAAATTAAAAAATAATAAAATAAAAAAACACTATTAAAATAACCGATAATGAATCATTAATTTGTTAGAACTCTATCTATATATCAACATGATAAATGATTGATTTACTGCTATCTCAATGAATTCCTTTATTGCTCAGTTGATCTCAAATATGGCCGTAAATCATATTCCTTTATTAGCCCATACCTTCATCTCCAAATGTTGAGCTGCATTTCACACAGCTAAAGCATTCTGGATGCCAGTTTTTATCCAGCGCAGTCACCATTTTCTGAAGGAGAACACAATAAGTTAATAATAATACAACAGTACAAATAAGATAAGATTAATATGCAGGATAAAGCTATGGGAGTTGATATTGGCTTACATGAACAACTTCAAACTACATTTGTAGGGAGAATTCTAGCAAGAACTGCTGTATGAGATAAAAAGAAAATCTGTAATTATTTTTCTATTATTACAGAGTGTACTCATTAGTTATATACTAATTTCAAGCACGGGTCACCATTCCTGGCCACAAGTCACTTCACTTATGCTGAAGAACCAAGGCTAGCTGGGCCATTTTGAGCACAATGGGGGGGATATAAATGTAAGTTCACATTCAGCTGATCCACTGTCTTCATCATACAATCACTTGAAAAGCTCCAATCTATATTGTCTGTAACAGACCCCTTGTTTTGTTAGGGGCAATTTGGCTTCAAAACATTAGAAAACATGCATTATGGAAATTAATGTAGGACCACAAAAAAATGTTTTTAGGAGCCTTGTTCTGTGTGGTGAGGGGCCCGGTACAGCATGTGCTCTATGTATTAAGGTCACGCTTACCAACTCAGCTCATCACATTGTTTGTAGATCCTTCAAGACTAGAAATGGATAGGTCAGATGAGTAAGACAACCAAAAACCAGCGTATTACAGCGTACAGTATCCAACTGTACTCTCAAAGTACTCTCAAAGAGCGAGAATCCAAACTAAAAGGCAGAGGTCCGTAACAAGAAAACACAGAACAACTTAGAATGGGAAAAGGTTTACACGAGGAAACCTCAATGCTTGGCGGAGACTGGAACACAAATAACTCTTTAAATGCACATGATAATGAGAGGACAAGATGATGAGGGAGGAGGAGCTAATCAGAAACCATAGTGACAAACAAGGGGGCGGAGACACAAGGGAACAAACATTTTCAACATAAAAGTCCACAACTGGCTAGACAGGGTGAACACTGACTGGAATCATAACAGATGACAGCCTCTGTAGCCGTGATTGGGCAGGGTGAGGCGTTATCAGCCTCCATGGATGTGATTAGGCATGACAAGGACTCCGATATAGCCTCCTTAGCAGTGCCAGAGCAGGACGAGGGTTCTATGGCAGCCCTTATGGCCATGGCAGGGCAGGACAAGAGTTTAATGGCCTCGGTGGCCGGGACTAGGAATGAGGAGAGTTCAATGGTGGCCCTTCTGGCTGTGGCAGAGCAAGTTGAGAGTTCAATGGCCTCTGTGGCTGGAACAAGATGTGACAAGGGCTCAGAATCAGCCTCTATAGCCGTGGCAGGACAAGGCGAGGGTTCAACGAGGGTTCTGGCCGTGGCAGGGCAAGTCGAGAGTTCAACGAGATGTGACAAGGGCTCAGAAGCCACCTCCATAGCAGTGGCCGGACAAGGCGAGGGCTCAATAGTGCAAACTGATAGTCCTGGGGGCTGTGAAGCCACCAGCAGAATCTCCAGAGAATCTACGGCATCAGCCTTCACCGCTGGGGTCAGTGCAGTGCAGACTCTGAGGTGAACACAATGAAATGAAAAAAGAAATTAAGAAATTAAGAAATAAAAAAAACTAATAATATATTTATGATGTGCAGCAAAAGATAATTAAGCTTCACCAATTAGTGAAGTGGCCTAAAGAAAAGAGCTAGAGCTGTGAAAATAACTATTTCCACCATCCCACCAGTCCACCAAATAATTAAGAATTTCCAATCAACATAAAATGTTATGAAGCTGCCTGGAAGAGAACATGTGTCTCTATCATCCTAATAAACGGTGAGGAGTAGAGATTGAGTGACTCTTCAAGGATCACAGATGGAGAAAGGTCTGGTGAACACAGGGATAAAAAATACTCCATGTGTACAATGAAATATACTGCTGTATTTTTGATGTTGTGGGCCTATATTTCTTCTGGAGATCCTGGACATCTTGTTTAGACACATGGTAATATGCATTCTACCAAATACCAACAGATAGATAACAAATCTAAAACTGACTGTGTTAGAAATCTTGTAATGGGCCATGGTTGGGTCTTCCACTGGGACAATAATCCAAACACAAACATCAAAATAAACACAAGAATTAGAGCACAAAATAAAGCCTTGGCTGTCCCAGTCCTCTGACCTGAACCCTGCAGAAAATAAGTGAGGTGAACTAAAGAGGAAGGATCTGGAGAGTTTCCGCATGAAGGAGTGGTCTCTTTTCTCTTATCAGGTTTTCTCCAAAATCTCCAGGCATTACAGCAGAAAACCCAGAACTGTTCTTGAATCTTGGGAAAAGGACATAGCAATAATTGGGTACCAATGTCAGACTCTGTGTTTGGTGTGCTTTGTGTTTTTGCTCCCCTAGTGTTTTCCTTGCCCATATTTGGTTGTTCCTGTCCTAGTTTAGTTGATTATGTTAATTAGTGTCCAGCCATGTACCCTATATGTGTTGAGTTCAGCCTCGTCAGTGTGTGTATTTATAGTGCCTATGTTCTAGTCTACGTTGTCGATCCTTAAGTGTCAAACCCTATGTACTCTGTCAAAGTCTTTATTAAAACCTATTTCACTGCAAGATCTATGGTTTGTGTGCTACCTGCCAGAGAGGCCACGTGACAGCCAATAACTGTGGTTAACATGTATAGGCGAAAAACATTTATTTCATCATGAGTTTTTCTCCCCATTTTCAATTGTTTTACTTCAGTAATGGGTTAGAATTTTGAGAATTTTTTTAATGAAAGATCAAAAGGATAAAAAATGCAGATTTATTTTCACAATCACCTTTGCTCAGATTTACCAAGGGTACCAATGTTATGCATACACACACATATATATATATACACACACATACTCTATTTATATATAGACGCACACACGCATACATACATATTCATATTCATATCGTCGGATTATAGATCTATCCAAGACATAACTAGAGATGTTTCTGTGTGTGTAAAGCCGTAAAGATTAGCCGTTAATCTCAATCAGCTGTTTTTAAGATGCACTGCAGTTGATACACAGAGCTGTAGATCGCTGACAAGCTACACAATTTGGCGCATACATTAAACGACGATTAAATTGCCCAGCCCTAGCGCTTCCTTCCTTACCATAACACACCTAGAACAGGGATTGCCATAAAAACTTGTCTTTGGCGGGGAAGCGTTGTAACCCAAATGACGAAAGAGTTGAAGACTTTTTATGAAGACCCTAAAGAATCATACCAACTTGTGGAAAATGGGCATCTGATAACTCCTTTAATAAATAGTTACAGTAAAAAATGCAAGGGAGAATTGGGGTGGAGAGGGAACTGGGTTGCCTAAAAATTGTTGCAGAAGTGAGGTAGGCAGTGGTTTATTGTCACACTGGGTGCTGTTCAGACTTGCGCTCGTGCTTCCTCGCGAGCAGAGAGGACACGGAACCATAAATGCTTTCAGAACTCAACATTTAATGACACAACAAAAAAAGAAAAACAAGGAATGTGCATAGAGCTTCGCAGAGCCGGACAAAACACATATAGCGTTAAAAACCAACGAGGATACAAGACATGGGGCGTGATATTTATACAGAGACAATCAAAGACTAAAAACAAGACACCTGGGAAAGACAGCTGGCGGATAATCAAACACTAATGACAGTGGCGGAGTTACAAATGAGGCAGAGACCTGAGGAAACAGGTAAGTAAACAAACAAAGAGCACATGGACAGATAAACGAAGACAGGAGAAGCCTACAGCTCCTCCCCAAGGCGCGGCTTCCAGACGGAAGACAAAACAATGAAAGGAGTCTTAAGGGAGGAGCAGAGGGCAGAACAGCCAACCTGGGCTTGTCGGGGAGCGAGAACGCTCTCCTGAGTCGACCAGACAGTTCAGACACCCTCCAGGGTGGATCCGACGGCTTAGACACCCACCTGAGTGGAGCAGATGAAGGAGTGGCCCTCCAGGAAAGCCCAGATAGCGGCCATGATCTCCTGAACCAATACACAGAGGCCACCCTCTGCAGATGGCGGTGATGCCCACCTGGGTGGATCAGACGGCGGGAACGCCCTTCAGGGCGGGGCAGATGGCGGGGATGACCACTTGGGCAGACCAGACAGCGGGAACGCCCTCCAGGGCAGGGCCGATTGGGCAGACCAGTCTGTGGGAAGGCCCTCTGTGACATTGCAGTTGTCTTCCAGGGCGGAGCAGGTGGTGAAGGCGCCCGCCTGGGTGGAATCAATGGAGGCGATGTCCTCCAGAGTGAAGCAGACGATTGCAGTGCCCTCTGGGGCAACACAGACAAAGACCAAGACCTCCTGGTCCAAACAGTCTGTGACACTGCCCTCCAAGGCGGAGCGGGCGGCGGAGAGACCCACCTGGGCTCACCAGACAATGACAATGTCCTCCTGGGCTGAACAGTCACTGATAATGCCCTCCTGGGCCGAACAGTCCATGATAGTGCGCTCCTGGGCAGAACAGGCAACCATAATGCCCTCCTGGGCCAAACAGTCCATGATAATGCCCTCCTGGGCTGAACAGGCAACGATAAAGCCCTCCTTGGTTGAACAGGCAACGCTAATGCCCTCCTGGGCAAAACAGTCCATAATAGTGCCCTCCTGGGCCGAACAGGCAACGATAATGACCTCCCGGGCTGGACAGTCTCTGATAATGCCCTCCTGGGTAGAACAGTCACTGCTAATGCCCTCCTGGGCAGAACTGTCCCTGTTAATGCCCTTCTAGACTGAACCGACTGTGGTTGCACCACTCTTGGCCAACCGGACAGTAACTCAGAGACCTCCAGGGGTTGAACAGCCACCAACGGAACCTCTGGAGTTTCCACGGTAGGAATCGACATCACCAGAGTTAGTGCAGCCACTAGCCACTGCGGTTTGGGTACAGCGGGGGTTTTAGACAGTACTGGCAACTGCGCTGGCAGATTTGGCATCGCGGGGATTCCGCACGGCGCTGGCAACCCCGAGGCTGGATCGGCGTCAGCTTCTTCGGCCACCATCTTGAGTGCGAGTGCACCCATCTTCATGATTCTCCTCGCCTCCTCCGGGGTAACAATCGCTTGAGGTGTAAAGTACAACGGTCCGAACCGCGAAAACAAATCTGTAGCTGCGTCCCACGGCTCTACTGAACGGCGTGATCTTGGAGGCAGACCCCTCCGTATGGCAAGGCGAGACCCCAGTAGCCGGGGGTATTGCAGGCGAGATGGGAAATCCGCAGAGATGTAATAGTTCTAGTTGTAATGCGCATCCCATCCGTGGGACGTCATCTCACTGTATGGTTGGTTGTTCTGCCACGCTGGGTGCTGTTCAGACATGCACTCGTGCTTCCTCACGAGCAGAGAGGACACAGAACCAGAAATGCTATCAGAACTCAACATTTAATGACACAACAAAACAAAGAAAAACAAAGGAATGTGCATAGAGCTTCGCAGATCCAGACAAAACACATGTAACGTTAACAACCAACGAGGATACAAGACATGGGGCGTGATATTTATACAGAGACAATCAAAGACTAAAAACAAGACACCTGGGAAAGACAGCTGGCGGATAGTCAAACACTAATGACTGAGGCGGAGTTACAAACATGGCAGAGACATGAGGAAACAGGTAAGTAAACAAACAAAGAGCACATGGACAGATAAACAAAGACAGGAGACGCCTACGGCGTTACATTTATAAATGCTTGCTCTAGTGTTATGATTTGTCAAATTAACTAACATGCTCCTCTAGAACCTCTGTTTATTGATGTCAATACAGCTGTGAGTTTCTGAATAGGACAAATAAATGTACATTAACCAATAACCTACATTGAGTATGGGCTTGTTGCATTGGGCGCAGTGAGGTGAGTACAGGGTGAAGTAGTCAGGCTCACAGTATGGTCGGCCATCTTTCTCAAAGAAATTACAATTGCCAAGCTCACACTCGCACTCGGAGCAAACAAAGTGCTCTGGATGCCAAACACGTCCCAGAGCTGTTACAACCTAAGAGACAGGGGAACAAGATACATTTCTAAAGTTAAAACCACTTTTGAAACCAGAATGAAACACATAAATGCAAGACAGCAGTGAGCAAGAGACTGCTTACTACAAGCCTATGCATTACAGCATCTGAAAATAAACGTTGTAGTTTTGTTTTGCTTAATTTTAATAAAGTGATAAAGACTAAAGTAAAAGTCTGTCACACTTTTTATTGATAAATTAAAAAGAACTTTAACACTGACAAAACAGGTAACATTAAAGGTCTACTGAAGTGCCTTGAAATGCACATCATTATGTGGTGTGAGCTAAACGTATCACCTAATAAGTTTTCACAAGTACAAACCGTAAAATAAAAATATATAAAATAATATGATATTTTCATAAACAAAAATTAACCGTGATTATACAACCACAAAACATGGTTACTATAGGTAAACCATTGTAAAAACAACTTAAATATGTTCCATCTCTTTATTTGGCAGTATATAGATAGATACTTTATTGTCATTACACATGTACAAGTACACAGCAACCAAATAGGACCCTCCTATTCATACACAAACATTTTTGGGGAAGACAGGTCAGTCGAGAGGTAGCATAGAAAACAAGGAAATAAGATGCATTAGAAGAAGGAAGGGGAAAAAAACCTCCCCCGACTGTCCTTCGAGAAGAGCAGTGTGAGCTCAGGGGGAAAAAAACACCTCAGCAACCAGCACACAAAACACATAATCAAAAGACATAACACTGCAACAGGGGAGGGGTAGAGGGGATGTGGAAGTAGTCCAATGTTGGCAAACAGCCACCCGGTCCTGCAGCGCGAGAGCACTGGTCACAGACCCGCCTACCCACACCGGGGGGTAAAAGCACACGACGGCGACGGATCCGGGGGGAAGGTAGTGATTGTCTATCTGTAGCTATGTATGTTTTTGCTGTGTGCATGTCAATGATGTGTAAGCCTGTGAAGTCTGAACAGTCCACCACAGGTGTCCTTGGAACAGGGAGGAATTCTTGATCGTTATCTTGCTCTCCGGGGGAAGCTGTTTTGTCTCAAGCAATGGCCTGGCCACGGTCAGGTGCCTTAGTTGGAAGAAAGGAAGGAAGCCGAAAAATAGAAAACGGTACTTTCAATTTGGATCAATATCTGCCAATTTTGCAGATATCTAATGTCCATTACATGTCTCCAGGTCTGCCCAAATCCCGTTTCATAGCTGCTAGTTTCTCCAGGATGTTTTACAATTTGCGGTCCATAACCACAGTCTGAGTACTAACAGCTCTCCTCACCACAGTTTCAATCCAGCCAGCCAGCTTAGTGGGGTTTTGACTGGCTGCTACCAATCGTCGATACCCCAGGGCCCCACCTAATCCAGTCAGCAGAAACCCTGTTATCAAATTTCCGAATAGATAAATATCTTCAATATCCTCCAGGGACAGAGCGGCCAGGCCCACAATGCACCACTTCTCCCACCCGTCCATCTTGTATCCAGCTGCAAATGTACCTGCAGGACAGTTGGGCTCCCCCGAACCCAGGTTTCTCGTTGCGAATATGGGCTCCCCAAAAATTATGGATTTGATCAACTGGTCTCTGAACGCAATTGCCAAATTCAACAAAAACAAGTCACATACACCTGGGATCCCTCAAAAAGGACTTTTTGGGTGAACTACCCATTTAACATTTAAGCTCTGGCTAAAATTCATGTTACAACCTCCTCATTCTTAAGTTGCCAGGTACAGTATACATTCAGAGCATAATGCACATTAGTAAAAGGATCAGTTTTAATTTTTTATGTGTCTATATACAGGAACATCTCAATAAATTAGAATGTTGTGGAAAAGTTCATTAATTTCAGTAATTGAACTCAAATTGTGAAACTTGTGTATTAAATAAATTCAGTGAAGACAGACTGAAGTAGTGAATTGTTGGACTTCTGGAAAGTATGGTTTCTTTGACAGTGGCCTTCAGCTCATCTGCATTTTTTTGTCTCTTGTTTCTCATATTCCTCTTGACAATACCCCATAGATTGTCTATGGGGTTTAGGTCTGGTGAGTTTGCTGGCCATTCAAGCACACCAACACCATGTTCATTTAACCGACTTTTGGTGTTTTTGGCAGTGTGGGCAGGTGCCCAATCCTGCTGGAAAATGAAATCAGCATCTTTAAAAAGCTGGTCAGAAGAAGAAAGCATGAAGTGCTCCAAAATGTATTGGTAAATGAGTGCAGTGACGTTGGTTTAAAAAAAACACAATGGACCAACAACAGGAGATGACATTGCAACCCAAATCATCACAAACTGTGGCAACAGTCCAGTTCTTCTTCTCCTAAGCCCAGTTAAGATGACTCTGATGTTTTCTGTGGTTTAGGAGTGGCTTAACCAGAGGAATACGACAACTTTAGCCAAATTCCTTGACACATCTGTGTGTGGTGACTCTTGATACCTTGACCCCAGCCTCAGTCCATTCCTTGTGAAGTTGTGAAGATTTTGCTAGACAATCCTCATAAGGTTGCAGTGCTCTCTTTTGGTTGTGCATCTTTTTCTTCCTATTTGACAAAGAATGCTTCTAGCTTGCCCTCCTAGTGAAGGGTGTCAATCATTATCTTCTGGACAACTGTCAGATATCAGCAGTCAGATTTTTAGGGCTCAGGAGGTGTTTCGAGTTGATTAGTGTAAAGTAGCGGACGACACAGAGAGGTAAAAGTAACAAAGGTTTATTTTCCACAGGATGTAAAACTGAACACAGGTAAGCAAACGTAAATTCTTCCAATTCTGGGTATTAGCAAACAAACTGAAAAGTCTTTGTCTTTTCCTTGCAGGA
>JAUMHQ010000013.1:1463603-1474119 GCA_032361165.1 Enteromius paludinosus | reverse complement strand
CCCCCCCCCCCCCCCCCCCCCCCCCAGAGAACGCTAGTTTTTACATGTTACAAGTAATTAGTGTTAATTCATTGCAAATATTAAAAAACTTTTACACAACAGCTGATTTTAGTACAGCCTAATTAATTAGCTTTGCTACTTGCCCACTAAAAAGGCAAGGACATTCACTGCCTTTTTAAACATGCATCATGGTATAAAGAAGATGATGATGATGATGAAGATTGTACATAACATGGACTGTTAGCCGTTTAGCACCATGGTACACATGTTAAACAGCTACTGTATCGTCACAGTACTAGTTTGTTGGACAAACAAGGTTAAGCTTTAACACTAGAACTACAATTTATTTACCTCATTATAAAACTGTTAGCATGTACAGTCGCTAAGAAATATTTTTCACATAATACAATATAATAAAAATAAATAAATACAACATACAACACAAACAGTTTTGGCCATGTTTTTAGTGTGCAGCCTTTCACAGACCACCAATTTTCTTTCTGGTATGTAACAAACCCATCAAAATTGCACACAGTGGTGAATGTTACTAAAGCATGTGTTGTTACACAACCGCAAATATGCTTTGGTCTGAACACAAATTCAATGCAATGCAAATTCAAAAACGGAATCAAAAGAAAAGAAAAATTGTACCATGTGCCATTTGTGGGGGGGGGGTATGTCCACTTTCAAATGTTTACAATGTTGTATAGTCAAAGAAAATAAGAAATATGTACAAAATGAGGTCAGTCAATTGAGAAGAAAATGTGTGTGATCCCAGACAATAAAGTAAACATACATTAAAAAACAATCTTATTTGTTAGTTATTCTGTGTAAATTTATAACTGGCTTAGTTCAATGGTGACTGGCAGCCAGACTTGAAGTGTTTATTTGCAGCATCTACACGTGATGTATCAGTCCACAACTAGCTCGGCTGTAGTACACTCCTCATACTCTCGTCATTAAGGTGCAGCTCACTGCACTGACTGTTCATTGGCTGTACTGCCAGAGTCCTGCGGCTTCATAACATCAGGAAGTTCAGGAGGGCTGGAAAATGGTTCCACCTGCAGGGCCTCAAATGCATCATCTGTGGAGGGATGGTAGGGTAAAAGATAATCAATGTGGTGTTGGGTATTATTTTCGTTTTTTTGTTAGAATATATGAATACAGTTTACCCCCCACCCCTCAAAAAATCCTTCAATGAAGACTTTCCATTCAGTCATTCGTTTGCATAAAATACTTTATGAATAAGCATCATACATCATAATTGTACAACAGTCTTATTTTAACTAAGACTGGTTACCCATTCAGACATTATATGGCCTGCTGAATACTACTTACTTGAGTACACTGGAATTTAAATTTAACAAGTCACCCATATTATGTCTAGAAACTGAAATATCCTGGGGGTGATTGGGCACTTAGGTCAGTCAGCCAATTACAAACCACTAGGGATGCTCATTTCGGTTATTTCTCTTAACCGACAACCGACTCTCGTTTACCGATTATTAACCATTAACTGACAACATTATTTTCAATGAGAATTGAATTCAAAGGATAAGCTCCTGTGACCCATTAAAAATAATAATATTAATATCAACAATGGCAACATCCACAAAACTAAGTCTTACCACTTTCTGACATGACAGGAGTCCAATCGAGGCGCAAGTTCTTTCATCACACCTTCATTAACAGACAGCAGCTTTGCGCGGAGAGCGAAGCATATGAATCGCGCACAGAACACAAAACTGACGAGAAAGGCTTCGGTGGAAAACTGACGAGATCTAATAAAACTTTCAGATGACACACAGCTCATTTCTCCATCACTATAAGTTTCCCAAAACACACATTAAAACACGTAACACCCGCTAGAAGCGCGTTTGTGCAGCAGAGCGGCTCTACTGTTCCGTTCACACAGCGTGTGTGTTCCGCGAACGCGGTTGCGAGTCCAGAACATTTCCCGGTGAGTTCCGTTACAGAACACCCGGTACTCAACAACTGTGTTCTGCTGTGTGAATGTGGCCAATAAAATTTGATTTTTTTTTTGGTCAACACAATTTTATATAGGCTATGAGTAGGTAAAATACTGAAATAAATAAATAAATAAATAATATGACCTTTTAAACCATTTAACTGATTGTATTAATCAGTCAAACTTCAAATCGGTTGGTTAATGGTTACACGGTTAAAATGAGCATCCCTACAAACCACCAATAAAATCTTAGCAACTGAACAACAAAACACTAAGAAAACTACTAGGCCTGTCACAATAAATAATTTTGTTGGATGAAATAAACATGCAATAAACAATATTGCCATTTTAAGGCATTTTATGCCACTGACACAATGATAATTAAATAGAATAAGAAGTACACCCTTACAAACAACATTATTTTTTGAATAGTAAATAATAAAACATGGGAATGTCTAAAAAATTTAATATCCTGAAAAGGTAAAGCTAGGGATGTGCACGGTTACTTAAGTACTTGGATGTGACAGCAATGATAACTGCTGTTTCATCTGAAAACGATTTACTGCAAATCAAGGACCCAGATTTACTGACAAGATGAGCATGATTACGATAGCCCAGTAGCGCACAACACAACGCAAACATAAGATCACAACACAACTAAATTAAAAAAGGAAACATTAGCTTAGAGCAGTGGTTTTCAAACTTGTTCCTGGGGACCCACAGCTCTGCACATTTTACATGTCTCCCTAATTTTCAGGTAAGGGAGACATGCAAAATGTGCAGAGCAGTGGGTCCCCACTGGCTTAGAGCACAACAGAAATGCTCCCGGCCACTAGGGGGCAGTTGGTCTGCAGAAACGTTTTTGGTGCAAGGTACTCGCGGGCGCTGCGGACTGTATTGATAATAAAACTTTGTTTTTAGGACCTACAAAATGGACAATACATTGCGAACTGAAAAAATGTCATGGGGTAGTTTTAATGTCAGCGTTAAAAATATAAAAAATATGCGCATCATAGGCATTTTTGCAGACCAACTGCCTCCTAGTGGTCAGGAGTATTTCTATTATGTTATGGCTTAATGTCGTTGTGTTGTGAGCATATGTTTGCTTTTTAAATTGCCTGTGTTTTGAGTTTATGTTTGCTTTTTTCATTTCGTTCTGTTGTGAGTTTATGTTTTTTTTGTGTGTGTGTTGTGAGCTTATGTTTGCTTTTTTGAATTCTGTTGTGTTGTGAGTTTATGTTTATTTATTTTTAGTTTGTTATGTTGTGAGCTGTTCTTTTTTTTTTTTTTACATTTCGTTGTGAGGTTATGTTTGCTGTTTAAATTGTGTTGTGCACTACTGGGCCACCGTAATTATAAGCATGTTTGTAAGTTACATAGTTTGTGACACACACCACTAATACGAAAGGCCAGTCCTACAGTCGCAGGAGCCTGTGGTCGGGCTGTCTGATTTGTGAAGCCACAATCTCCTAGAGTCTTATTGTCTTCTAGAGGCTGCTCATCCTGAAACACATAAAATCATAATAAAAATACAGATACATCAGTTATTTTGGTCACTCTACCATATTTGAAGGTTACTATAACTATCATATGAGTCCATGGGTCCAAACCTTGTATAGTCTCTGTTCCTCGGGGGACCTCTTTAGAATGCCCTCCACAATTCGTTTCAACTCATAGACGGTTGTGGATTCTTTGGCCTCTGTGAAGATTGTGGTTTTGTGACGCCTGATCATTAAGAATAAATCCTAGACAATGGTGTGGGGATTAGTCAGTTTTCAAAAACTTCATGCAGTGATTTGAGTGGTTGGACTATGCATTTAATGCACGAATCCTTTAAAACTAATAATTAATCGTGTGCAGAAGTGGGCAGTGACCTGTATGTGAGGCCAGGCCAGTATAGAAATTTCTTATCTCTTTCTCTTTTTTTTTGTGTTTTTACAAAAAAAAAGGGGAATAAAGTTGGAAGGTATTTAAAAGACCTACACTTACTACTTAGGCTTAGCCCTGTGTATAAACCATAGGATCCCAATAAGGCAGTGTCGACTTCTGATTAAAATAAATATAATCCCATACACTGAATATGAATAAAATATTCTTGCTTACTGTTTTACAAACATACTACAATACAGTGAGTTACAAACAGTATCTGACCCTATTTTAACAAATAGCAGCATCTAAAACTACTTACACTTAATAGCATCTGACTACACTATTTAAGTAAAAAAAAAAATTATCTTTATGCAAATTGGCATTTAAGGCAAAATAACATATTCAACAGTTGTGTAAACAGCTTAGTATGATATGGCGTGGTACAATGGTGCAACAAGAATATCACAAGGCAATATCACAGTATCTTATGATACTGAATTATTATTATATAAACATCTGCAGCATCTGCAACATAGCTGTTGCTAAACTAGCGGGAGCGTTTACTGACCGACAAGACTGCAATTGGCATTTTAACTTTTCACTGATCTCAAATTGATATTTACCAGCGGCCTTGTTTACAAAAGGCAACTTGAGAGTTATTTGTCACCAGTAATACAAACCGATCAAACAGCGACAGTTAAACAAAAATAACGAACGTGAGAAATTACAATCGTCACAAAATGATATAGTTTACAGCTAAATTATTGTATATTATTGTTAACGTTAGCTGTTCCCTGACCTACGACTACGAGAAATAACATGACACATACTAAATTTATTGTAACTTATATTAAGCCCGTTACTCATATATTTATACATATATACATATATATATAAGGTGAGCATAATAACAAAAAAATATATTTCTCACCATTTTAGCGGTTCTGTAGTCACCATTCACAAGCTCACAACACCTCCAATATCCCACAATGCACGAAGAACGAGCATTGTGCTACGTCATTGCCCGCTCCGGAAACATTTGATTTCGTGTGGCGCGAGATATCACGAATAGTAGGATTCATAATAATAATATGCTTGAGTAATTTGTAGAAAAGGATATCTGAATGACCAGGAGCTAAACATAGTGTAGGTATGTAACATTTGTATATTCACCATAACATTTATAAACAGAACGCAGAGTTTGTGGCGGAAGAGCCAGTTGTTGAAGGAGTGGCATACGTATTTAGGGTTACTTTCTAAATAAACACTAATTCCTCGTATTTCATCAAAACAGCTTTAGATACTGATGTCTATTATTTTAATTTTAACATATTCTCCTCAATGATATTAACCTAAATGGAATAATGTACACAATGGATGTTGTAATTTGTACCACAGATTACTTTTTATATTTCTTAATGTTATTCGTAGGATGTTTGTAAAAATGGATTATAAATAATGTGTTTGAGAAATGGACATGTATCATAGTAACACATGTGATTCGTCTGATGTACCTTGTTGATAGTGTTTTATGTAAATATAAAGCTGAAATAGCTTGCTGTCAAGTCACTTACAAGTATGAGAACAGAGTGATGGTAATGTATAACAACGAGATTAAACTATTTATTTATCCAATGCAGAGATGGTCTCTGTAGTCAAAACGATGATAATCACTAGAAATCAGGTGTCCCTATGTTTATCACCATGTTTAAGTAATGGTGCCACACCATTGTCACAATACACCATCAAATTTCCATTTTTCTTTTCACAATATTTTTAGATTGGTTCTTTAATGATTTTGTCAGTGCTGAAAGTATAAGTCATTTTGGGGTTTTTTACATTTTACACCATAATGAGACCCTTTCATATTGTGTTCTTTTATAGGTTAGTGCATATTGATGTGGAGCATCAGTGAGCCAGTTATTTTAACCTGAAATGTCTACTGAAAATTAATTGAGCCTGGGACGTTAGACTGTGCATTTCCTATGTCGGCTCCACATCAGACATCAGTAGTCAGCACCCCTCTCCCTCTACCCACCCATTTCTCTCATGCCCAGCAGTCCTTTTCAATAAAGAAACGGAGACCTCCCCTTTCTTCCTCATCATCTTCCTCCCTATCTCCTCCATGGCCATTATCTTATTCTTTACCACCACGGCCTCCATCTAAAGGATGCCCTCCGCTCAGTCGAGTGTTCCACCACCGGGCCGCTCCATGGACGCCCCTGTCACGCTTGCTTATAGAGTCACCACCTCCTCTCTCTGTGTATAACCCATCTCATCCCCAGACCTTTTTTGACCAGTGCTTTTCCAACCTTGGTCTAATTGGACGAGGCTCCTTTGGGGAAGTTTTCAAGGTGAGACATGCTAGATGCCATCTGAGGCTGTAAATGGAATAGCATAACAACCTTTATATTTCAAGAGAGAGAAAATATCAGCCACCGTGTTTTTCTACCAAATGTCTGGGCATTTTACACAAAATTGGTTTAACTGAAGTAAGTGCATACATTTTTTAAAATGCTAACTCTACTTTGTTCTGCACTCTAGAATATGTTTGTATAAATGTGAACTACAGATTTATACTGAAATTGGCTGATACACATGGAATAAGTGGATTTTCAGATAATGATGACTCTGCAAAGAAGTATTTTTAATACACTAATGATACTGTGATCGTGATGTCTATCAGGTGGTGAGTCTTTTAGATGGCTGTCAGTATGCTGTCAAACGTTCAGTGCAGCGGTTCCGTGGTGAGGTTGAACGAGCACGAAGCATTGCTGAGGCTTGGAATCATGAGGGACTGCACCCACACCCGTACATACTGGGCTTTATTGCAGCTTGGGAGGAGGCTGGTCACCTCTACATCCAGACTGAACTCTGCTGTACCAGCCTACTGCTATATGCTGAGGAAACACCATTTCACACTGGTAACCAGCACACTACACAATAAAAACGTTCCTTTTGTGTGGTAGATGTTTCCTACTAAAGCAAAGTTTGTGTGTTGTGCTAGGTGAGACAAGTGCCTGGACATACCTGTGTGACATGCTCTCAGCACTTAACCATTTGCACTCTCATGGGTTTGCCCACCTTGATATCAAACCAGCAAATATTTTCATTACAAAATCTGGACGGCTCAAACTTGGAGACTTTGGCTTGTTGATCAAGCTTCCTACAGACGTTCGAAAACAAGTGGGAAAGAGAGAAATGAAGACAGAGGAGGTTGATTTGCAGGAAGGAGATCCCAGATATATGGCCCCTGAACTGTTAAGAGGGGAGTATGGGACTGCCGCAGACATTTTTAGGTTAGTGAATGTTATACCTAGCCTATATAGCAGTCAACATTTGAAGTAGATAAAAATCTTTCATTAAAGTTGTCCTAAAACCAAAATGCATTATTTTCTTAGGACAACTTAGATTTACTTTAGATTAAGTTTTTTTAATCCACTTCAAATGTTGACTACTGTTTCTAATAGCAGTACACATATTCGACACCAAACATGTTTGGTATGGGTCTTTCAGTTCGGTACTAATGCTTCTGTACTAACAGCAGCACAGAGGAATACACAGCACATTAAAACACAAAGAAAATGTAATGTAGCATTTAATTTAACCTAGGCAAGTCATCACTTTGTACAACTTACTTGCTAGACAAAATTAAGTCTAATGATTTCACAGATGTTTTTAAATTAAACTGAGCTTGACAATAAAATCTCTGAATTCAATTCAACATCAGAGTGCACGTGTCTTCGACACCGCTTACAGCGGTGTTGTGCATTTACCAGTTAATGGGAAAAGTGTTCTTAAATTCGGAATACTTTTTAATAAATAATTATTTTCTGCATTTTGAAGTGCCCACAATAACAATACCATTTATATTCATTATTGCGATATATCACATAACCGAATATCGCACATGTCTACACTCTATTGTTCAGTTTCAGTTACAATCTGTATTGTTAAAAGTGATATATAAATAAAGGTGAATTGGCTTGACTTAAAAAAAAAATATTGTATTCCAACAGCAAATAGAAAATATATAATTCAAGTTAATTTAGAATCTATTTATATGTTTGCATACAATTTTTTATTTGAGTGTTAATTATTATAGTTAAGAATAAATAGTAATTTGATTAAAATTTGGGCTCTGTTGTTAATTTAAACCTTAATGTAGTAATGTAAAAGGTCAAACAGCAGAAGTTGAGGTAAATTTGTATCTCTAAAGACATTTTAATTATAATTTATTTAAAGAAAGCGCAATTTGTTCAGTAATCCATTGTTAAATAAAAAAGGAATTTATGTTCAGTTTTTTTTTTTTTTTCTGCGATATAACTAAATCATACTGAATCATGATGTCAAAAATATCATGTTTATGTACCGTGACACTCCTAATATTTAAATGTCAAAAGTAAGAACCTAATCAGTTATATTGTGATTTGTATAAAGATATGTCTTTATTTTCTTCACTTTTAGTTTGGGCGTTTCTATCCTGGAGTTGGCCTGTAACATTGAGGTTCCTAAAGGAGGAGATGACTGGCAGCAGCTCAGAATGGGTCACCTACCAGCAGAATTCATTAATGGTACTGTCAGCTGAATTTCAAGCTTCTTTCCATTAAAATTTTCTATATAGCAGTGTCTGACCAAAAATTTATATCACATATATATATATATACATATATATATATATATATATATATATATAATTAATTTATTTATTTTACATTTTACCGGTTTCACAGTATATTTTTAGGGATCGAATTGAGGGAAGTTGAAAAAAAAAGAGAAAAAAGAAGCATCCTCTCTGTGAAACCACCATCCCCTTTATATTAATGTTGTGTATTGTTTAAAAATTATCATGCAAATTAAATGTTAAAATTCTATACTTATGATAATTCACAAACTAAAAAACTTTTTCTAGGCTAGATTGTGTTTATGGGGTGCAGTCCAACATGTTTTAATGCCTCATAAAAAAAACTCACAAGGTCTCTGGTTGGTTAGCTGGCTGAGTGTGTTGTAATTGGCTAAACTGCCTGTGCATTTCCTCAATCAGCCTATTTTGTCCTATCCAATCAAATCTAAACACCTCCATCTTAAAAAAAGCCTGTTTCCTTCCCTTCAAAAAATCATTTAGGCTACTTGTATCTAGTATCCAGGGATGCCTGCAGGATCTCTTCCTAGGGTACTCAAATCATCACAACTTGCCTAAAATGAAATCTAAAGATACAAAACAGTTTAAGCATATCACAATGTTAGTTTTAAATGTTCTTACACCTCTGAAGCAACCTACTGAATATACTGACTAGTTTGTAATATCTATGTAATAAAGAGCTTTTTTGGAATGTAAAAACAAAGAAACAAAAAACAATAGAAATTAAACAACTGAACAAAAAAAATTACTTTGGGACAGTCATAATCATTTTCTTTATTTAACACTCCCACCCACTATCACAAAACAGAATGGTTCTGTAGCAGTGTGTACACACATCAAAAAACAATACACAATACAAAACAAGTGTATTCATTTGTCTATATTTGAATCAAATGTACAGTAAAATGTATTTTAATATAAAAAGAATGAAATAAAAACAACTCCAACTCAACTACACAACCAATATAACTTGCACAACAGAAACACTTCTTAATATGTAGGCAAAACATTTTGTTTTAAAAACAATGATGCTGTCTCTTACAGGTCACTTATAGGCCATCTATCACCTGTAAAAATACACATTTAGTGAAGAAAAAAAAATCACCCACTCTCTTTAAAGCTGACATAGAAACAACACTCTACTTTGAGGAACTTGGTAGAAATGTAGTAGACTACAATATTTGTGTTTCAAATGTACAGCAGTAGAGTTAAAGTCACAAGTTTCCAGAAAAAAAATACCAGTTAAAACTGTTTGTAAAAGGGCTAAACTCTTCCTCTGCATAAGCTGTTAAGTTAAAATGCTTAATGTTCATTAGGGAAAACTCTGTGTTTTATCTCACTAGATTTGCAACATAAATAATTTATAAACCTTTGCCAACACAGGAGAATACATATTTCTAATCCATGACATGCCCCTGCAGGTATTTTTTATAATACATAATGTACTTAAGTATAGGTATATTGCATTATGTATTTTAACAGTGTTGTTCAATAAAACCATGTAACTACATGGTTTTGATTTTTTGTTGTTTTTTTTCAGTTATTACTGCCTTTTTATTACTAAAGTTGCTAAGGTTAGGCTTACTACAAAAATCTATTTAATCAGTGGATTACTTCATTACCAAAATAATCATAAGTTACAACCCTATATTAGTTAAAATATTTTAAAATACAACTGCATTGTTTAACTTTTTATAATTAAAATATGTCTTAAATGGTATTAGAGCTTGTTCTAGTGAACCAATCTGTTTTTGTCTCATCTCATGTTGTCACACCCCTGTGTCGATGAGCAGTGATATAACTTTGAATTTGAAGTTTGAATTTGAGCAAGACAGAAATTTAAATTACCCCTTAACTCTAACAAAAATGTAATTAATGTTGCTAGTTTTAACCTGGATGCTACAACAATTTCAGCCATTTGTAGAAATCTTATTACTCTTGATCCTCCACTAACTCTAGCCCCCAGTTTCACAGACGAGGCTTAAGCTAGTCCCAGACTAAATTGCATGTTTGAGCTGTGTCAGATGAAAATATCT
>JAUMHQ010000013.1:1395814-1408530 GCA_032361165.1 Enteromius paludinosus | reverse complement strand
CTCCATAACACCTCAGCAGTGCCACAGGCTGATTGCCTCCATGCCACGCCGCATTGAAGCAGTCATTTCTGCAAAAGTTGTGTGTAATGAATCTAAAATATTTGAAAGTCTAATGTTTATCAGTACATTACAGAAAATCATGAACTTTATCACAATATGCTAATTTTTTGAAAAGGACCTGTATATGGAAGGGTTTACTAAAGACACAATGAAAAACTGACAATGAAAAGGCACAAAAAAGGTTTTTTTTCAGCTACATTTGTTTACAGCAGTCAATTTATTTGTATTTGTATTGTTATTTAGCACTCCAAAAACATGTCTTAACCCATAGTTGCTCATTTGCATATGAAAATGAGCTGACTCCATCTGTATTCATTAATTTATGCATTGGCAGTAAATCAACCACAGAACTTTCCACTCCCATTTGTGCTTATATTAGGGGGACCATACGTGCCATTTTTCCAGGACGCACCATGGCCAGGATTTCTATATTGCTTTGATTTAAAGTACCTCCACAGGATCTTTAAAACATAAGGAACCGATGTCATACACCGATCGGTCTGCACAGGCAAACAAAGCTAAAACCTGGATATTTTAGGCAATATAGAAATCCTGGCCAGGACGCATTTTACTTCATGTTTTACAATCTTTGATGCATATATCCTTATTTGTTCTATTTGTTATATCCTTATTTGACTGTATTCACTGGTCAAAAGTGAACATGAAAATGTCCTTGTGTTCACTTGTGTATAATGTATAACGATGTCCATTTACACGCAAGTGATCTTATATTTCTACATCATTCTGTTGATCTGGTTCCCTTTTTATTGCAACAGGAAAGACTACTGGAATTCCCATCCATGTCTTCGGCACGGAGACTCACATGACTGCTATTGTTGGCATGGCACTGGGCCACCGTCCAATCCCCAATCAACCTCCAGTGGCAGCCCACACTGCCAATTTTCTGTTGAACACCAGTGCTAGTGCAGCTGTAAGTGTAAATTTATGCTATTATTTTTTATTAGATTTGGCCAGTTGTGGCTACATGAGGCATTTTGTTCATTCTTTCTTTCTTCCAGACACCAGCAAGGACCAGAAATACTTCATTCTCTGAGCACAGACTGACCAATAATGTCACAGATGGCATCACAGCCACAGCAGGTGTTCCAAGAGGTATTTAGAAATGTTATATCCTTGTCACAATAACTTTTAATGAGAACGTTTGAAGAACACATTCACAATTTACATTTGATTCTTTAACTGTAGATCATTTAAAGGTGTGCTAAGTAACTTTGTTACTTTGTCTAGTGTGGATGCAGCATCACACAAAGTGAAAGATTATTGTTTAAATACTCTAAACTTGAGCTGGCCTCCGCCAAAAGCCAGTAATTTTTTTTTAATCAAGAAAAGCAGAATTTTACCCTATAAGTTCTTGAGATCACATTAGTTTGTTCCAAAATGTCTGCACTTGATTAAGCAAGTAGCCTGAAATTTTACTTTATATTTGTTTAAAAAAAGTTTTAACTGATCAAGGTGTTTAAAAAATAACTGTGATGTTAAAGTCTGATTTAGTTTTTAAATGATAGCTAAAGCATGTCATTTAAAATTGTATTCAGAATTCAGTTTATAGTGTAATAGATCCTTTTTCTGTTATTAAACATTGTGACTTTTTGTGGGAGGGGCTTAGGTGGAGACTATGATATCATGCTAGCTATGAAGTTTGCTAGCTTGGTTTTTTTCTTAACAATCACTTTAAAAAATCTGATTTTACATGTGTATATGAGGTCACTCAAGTCAATTTTAACAAAAGAAATCCGATTATCCGATTTTACAGGATTACCGTTACAAATATATATTAGTGCTGTCAAACTAATAATTGCATAAAAAAAAAATTGTCTTTACATACTCCATGTTTTTGTATTGTTTATTATGTGTTTATTAAAACAGACATACAGTATATATTTTTAAGGTATTTACAAATGCAGATGCATCTATATATTTTCTCATATTTTAGATATTATATAATTATATAAAAATACATAACATATTGTTATTAAGTATATACATGTGTTTGTGTGTGTGTAAACCTATATACATTGTGTTGTTTGGCATTTGTGTAAAATACCTTTTTAAACAGAAAAGTTTAGTAATTTTAATCAGCATCTTTTAAATTAATCAACTCTAAAACTATATTTAATTAATTAAAAAAAAAAAAAAAAAAAAGCAAAAATAATATTTTAATATCAAGTATTGAAATTGATTGCTTGATTTACCATATATTATTTATTTCTATAGCTGCCATAGTTATAAATTGTATCTGAGTGTGGTGATAAATTGACCTAGTTCAGGTTTATTTTCTGCTGAGTGTAGGGAAAATGACTGAAACTTTACTTGCACCTGTGCTTCTGCTATTCAGTGACGTGCTGCTTATACATATTTGAATGCTGGGAACTGTTAATTCAGATGCTGAAATCAATACACACTGCTTTATGAGTGCTATTATGTGAACCAATAATATTATTTTGGGCAGATTTTGTAGAAGTACAAAAAAGTTACTTACTGCACCTTTTACATTTTTCCCACTTTTTCTCATTACATTTACCTACTGTCTTTGTTTTTTGTTTTTTTGTTGTCCTGTTAGTCATTTTTAAACTATTTTAATTTCATTTTCATCCCGTCTCTTTTCTCTCCTCATGCTGTCTTTCTCTGTTCATCATAATAATTAGTTTCATGGTCTGCAAGAGCCATGTTTAATGCTGCGGTTAAAGGTAAGCGCTCAGGGCTGGTCCAGTGTTTACTGTATTTCTTTTCACAGCGCATAGTGTGGTATGTTGGCATGACAGCAGTTATTAGTCATTTATCCAAGTAATTCTGGCCCTCTAGTTTGATTGTCCAAGAGTGCCGATATTCAGAAAGAGTAAATTGAATATTTAGTCTGATACATAAATTCGGTTTTTACACAGGGCATGCTGCAGTTACACAGGCCCCTTACAGTGTTGGGTCTGTTTTGTTTGGAGCTATTGTTTCTCTGTATCAGCAGCGCAGCTTGCATCTATGTTTGCATGTGAGCAGCAAAAAGCTGCTTTGAGATGTTTTTTGAAGAAGAAGAACAAAAACAACAAATCTGTTTGCTGGCCATTAACTTGTTGTGAATAAAGGCAGAACTGGTGAACTGCCAGCTGTGGTATGACTACTATGGATTCAAACATACTCTTCTTTTCACATGATGTTTTTCACCTACTTCAAAACAGTGAAGTATGCATATTCTGATGCAGCTTATTCATAAATTTCATGTGACGTCAGCTGTGTCAGTCTATGGTCACAGCAGCCACAACTAGAGAAAAGAGAAAGATCAACAAAACCACAAAGGTTCACAAGGTTATAATATGCCTGGGATAAATTGTGCTATAACAGTAGTCATCAAGAAAAACCCATCTTGTTACACTATCATTGACTCATTGGCTTTGAGCTGATGTCAGTTTTAGATTACAAGTAATCAGGATCTTACATGGCCTAACAGTTACACTTGCTGTCATAAAAAACATCCATCAAGTCCTAGGATCAGGTAATATATTATTTCAATATATTAATATTATCTATCAAATCTCATGTATATGTTCTGTTGTCATTGTCACATCAGACATGTATGGACACAAACATCTTTGGAACCAATGGATGACTGTGGCACTTAGGCATAGCATATTACCAGGAAGCAATAGCATTGATAAGAGAAAGATACTGAGGATATTGAGCAGATCTTGCTCTTTTGCTGTTGTTTAATTAATCTGGTTAGTATTCATAGTTCTCAGTCACGTGACCGGCTCGAAAACCTGGAGGGCAAAACATCTATAGAACTGCTGCACAAGCTTTTCTATTTTTTTTTATCTGGTTCGGCTCTGCAAATATTAAAATCACCTCTCAAAACAATAAAATAAAGGTATGGGAACAAAATTCAAGTTTTTCCAATTTGCAATCCATATTACGCCCCCACGGCAAAATTACAATCATTAAACAGTGCGACAAAACATTGTAGAAACACTTAAAGTACCTTAATAAATTAAAAACAGGAATATTAAAAAATCTAATTCAGTCACATTCAGTGTGCAATTCAGTGAACCTGAATTCTGTATTAATGATGCATAGTTTACATAGGAAACAAGTTGAAGCCAGAATATGAACCCACTTAATGGTTCCTTATAACAGTTTTCTATGGGAAACCACGTAACATGAAACTTTGCTCGTTGAATTTATATTCTGGCTTCATCTGCTTGCCTGTACAAAATATACATAATCAATAAGGTGTTTACTAAATTTCACCTTTTAATATCTGCGTCTTACTACATTGTTACACAAATAACAGAAATGGAATGTTGCATAAAAAGGAATGCTCTGTGTTAGTGCCATGATAACAACTCGTATTTCGTAAGTGCAACCTTATGTCAGACTGATCTGAAGACAGCTCACATGAGGATATTGTGCAAAAAACTTGTGTGATGACACACTTGACTTAACACACAAATGGTGTTTGTGATTTTCGTATGCAACCTCACAAACTTAAGTGTGTCTAAACTTGTGTTACAGCCAGCCACAAGAAGATATACACCTGAATTTTTATGTTCACCTTGCATAATAAGCAAAATGTTAATTTAAATATGTAAATAAATAAAAGAAATTTCACATAACAGGTGTTTACATGATTTACGCTCTCTTTTAGAACATTTTGTTTGCCTGAACATTGCAGGAACGTCTTGTAATGACAGCAGAGCCATCCATGTTGTCACTTCATGTGGATCTTTTTCCTTTTTTTTTTTTTTTTACAGAAAACGTGTTTGATTAATACTTTAGCGTGTTCATTTAAGAATGTATTGGAATTCACATATCTCTGAGAAAATATGAGAAACTTTGATTTGGCTAGGCTTTTTGTCACTACTTTGTAAATTTTTCATATATAGTGTCAAACCTGAAATTAATATAAGCGTTTGTATATTTTTAAGACATTATAATAATTCTAATTCTAATTTTTTGAGTCTTTTCAGACCTTTACTGATATCACTTGTTTTTATTTCTACACACTCAAACTTAATGCAATACATGGTTGAACTAAATGGTCTTCATATTTACATAATTTTGATTTATGGCATTAAGCATAATTTAATCTAACATTTGTCTCTCTACCCTTTTAGCTAAAGCCACAACTCTATTCAGCAGGCAGACAAAGGCAATTGTGTGGGGCATGCAGACACGTGCAGTTCAAGGCATGCTGGATTTTGATTACGTGTGTTCACGTGATGAACCCTCTGTCGTCGCAATGGTCTACCCCTTCACGTCAGTACATTTAAAAAGAAACTATATGCTGGCTGTCTATTATCAAGCTGTTTAACACAATGCAACTTCTGTAATGTCTAATAGTTGGTTTATAATACTCATTATATGGCACTTTGGGTTTTGAGGACATGAGTAGGTTTATATGATTTTTATATTATGTTTGTTTGTTTGTGTATGTCAGTGGTGACCACAAGCAGAAGTTTTACTGGGGTCATAAGGAGATCTTACTACCTGTCTATAAAAACATGGCTGATGCTATGAAGAAACATCCAGATGTTGATGTGCTCATAAATTTCGCCTCTCTTCGCTCGGCTTTCGACAGCACCATGGAAACAATGCAGTACCCTCAGGTAAAATCCAATACTTGACAGCTCAGTGTTTCTGTTAGCTGGTAAATAAAGCTATGCTAATTTAATCTTTTTTTTTTTTTTAAAAAGAAAGGCATCCAGCTATGATAATTTCAGAATTCTGTACAGAATCACACCAATGTATTGCCCAATGCTGATTTTATTTTATTTTTTGTATTTTCAGAATTAATTGATTTATTTCAAATATTGGCATTAGGCGATAATTTTTTTGTTTAGCAGTTATATTTGAGGTGGGACTTTTATTTTGACTTTGCCAAGAAAGGGAGCACCTGATAGTCCATAATCGGTTAATCAAAGGAATTAAAATGTATACAAAAAGGAATTACAATTATATCTATAATATTATTAGTAATAGAAAAGCAAACATTATAAAACTTTTTAGTGTACTTTGTCTTAAATATATAAATATACTTATACTTTAAGTATAATATTATTGTCTTAAATATATATTTATTAATTTAGATTTTGATCCATTTTGAAGTTAAACATTTTGTATATATTAAATTAAAATAAAATATTTTATATCAGCCTAATTTCGGCTATCAACCACCCTGCTTGCCAAGATATCAGCATTGGTCATCAAAAAACCCATACAGTTTCACAAACATGAATTGAATTCACAAAACACAAAGGAAAATAATTTTTCAGATAAAACCATAGATACACAACTGCCTGGCATTCATTTGTGAGTTGCTGCACGCATTTGTGCATTTCGAAACGTTTCTATTTCTAGTGTCTTTAAGACACTGACGATTTACAAATGCATGGACTCCACCCACCATTTACTCCAAACCAATCAGACAACATCCTCATTCACTGACCAATTGTAGCACATTTTTACTATAGCCAATTACATTTTGCTTTACAAAACAGGGTGGGCTAGTCCTTAAATAACTTAATTCATCTGCATTAGCCCAAATAGGAAATATAAGGGCCATTAAAATGTATACAGTAAAGGATGTTTAAAATTGGATTTCATTCGACCATTAAATTGTGCCTTATGTGTATTTAAAAATACCAGTGAAACGGCCCTTTAAATCATAAAAATGAAAGTGTCAAGTTATTCAAAATGATATGAAAAGCATCAATAAGTAACTGATTATTAAACATACAATATAAGTGTATGTAGTACAATAGGTTAAATTAGCAACAGTATTTCAGTTTTTTAGTCAAGCCTTTTAACACAATTTAAGATATTTTAGATGAAAACCAGTTGGGCTTGTGACTGTCCCATTGACTGCCAAGTAAATTACACTGTCAAGGTCCAGAAAAGTAAGACATTGTCAGAATAGTCCATCTACCATCAGTAATTCAATCTGAATGTTATGAAGTGACGAGAATACTTTGTTTATTTGGAATTACGCAACAATTCTACCCCTCTACCTTAAGTATTTAGTGCATTCTTGTTTAATGCTCCTTTTGTAATCTGTACAAATTTGTTCTAAGTAACAATATATTAGTAACCAACATGAATAACTAGTTTGCAATTAAAAAATAAATACTGAAACAAAAATAATGTCAATAACACAATAAATGATTTTGTTGTTGTTTTTGTTTCCTCTTTGTCTGTTCAGATATAAAGACCTTTTTAATTATTTTTTTTCCTAAATTTTCAAATTGTCAGTTGCCTAAGTTTAAAGTGTATCCTGATTTTTAAATTTTTTTTACATGAAATTACACATTTTAATGCAGTTTAATTTTACTTTAATTCATATTCTTCCATTAGAATTCATAAAGCTTTTGCGCTATATATATATGTATATATATATATATATATATGTGTGTGTATATATAGCTAGCTCTTAAAAGTAATATTGCTCATTCCTAAAACCTGCTCTGTGGCTAAGTACTAAACATTATAGTCATTACAGAATGTGCTATATAAATACATTTGATGTGACTTGTCCAATTATCCACATAAACCATATCTGAAAAAAATGTTTTAATTTGTTGTTGGTTACTGCAATTTTTTTTTTTTTTATATATATATAGAATACAATGTTAAGTTAGCAATGCTACCTTAAGTACCTGTAGTTTCAACTGTGGGTATAACCCTCGTTCCCTGATTTCTGATTTCTTCTTGTATTATCAGATACACACTATAGCTATCATAGCTGAAGGCATTCCTGAAGCTTTGACCCGCAAACTCATCAAAACGGCAGATGAAAAGGGTGTCACTATCATTGGACCTGCAACTGTAAGTGTTTTAAAAATATATTATATGTATAGCTAAAAATAAACCTTAGCATAGATCTCAGGAAGCTTGTGTAAAGAGATGTTCGCTTGTCATTTTCTTTATGCAAAGTACAGAATTGGTTTTATTAATGAGTAAAGTTAAGCACGCTTGTGTGTTTTAGGTTGGCGGTATAAAGCCAGGCTGCTTTAAGATCGGGAACACTGGAGGGATGCTTGACAATATCCTGGCATCAAAGCTGTATAGACCAGGCAGTGTGGCATATGTGTCCCGCTCAGGAGGGATGTCCAATGAGCTCAACAACATCATCTCGCATACCACAGATGGAGTTTATGAGGGAGTTGCTATTGGAGGAGACAGGTGACAAACAGACTTGTTGTGCAAGTTACTTCCAAACTGTAATATATTATATATTACTTGTTACTGTTATTTAAAAGTAATGCCTTACATTACAACATTACTGATTTAAAATTGTAATGCGTTTCATGACTCCTGTATTACTTTTGAGTTACTTTCGCCAAAATAACAACCGAGAGCGTGCCGTCAGCGCAGCTGAAGAGTTCTGCATTCAAATACACGCAATAGACTAAAGCTTGTCACAGCAACAGCAATAGTATCATTAATATGAATATGTCTGAGGAAAATAGTAGGAAGATTTTTTAATTACTTGGTGTTTTCTGAGTCCGTGTCACAAAGATACATTTCCTGACTCGCCATCTCCTCTGATGCACCTTTTTTTTGATTTCGTTTTTTTTTTTATTTTTTGTGATTTCGTTTTTTGTTTTTTTTTTGCGTGGACACACAAATAAAAGTAGACCCTTAACAGTTCTAAATGAGGTATTACTCTTACCTTTAGCCTATCAGAAAAAATTACGCCATCTACCTTATATTTCCACTGGAAAAAAATGCAAGTGATTGCGCTGGTTCCTCCGTGTGCTGCAAGATCCTGCTTTAGATTCTCCGCACAAAGTGAATATACCATCATCGCATTTGCTATTACAGCGCAGGTTTAACGTTTAAACAGGGTTATATGCTTGAAATGTTTAATTTTATTTTAGGCAAGTTGTGATGATTTGAAAAGGTTAAATTGATAAAAAAAAAAAAAAGAAGAACATTACTTTAAAAAAAACGAAAACTTATATTTAATGAACAAAAAAAACACTCCAAGCATTTTTCTAAATTAACTTAATAAAAAAAAAACTTAACAAAATATTATTTTGCCATTATACAAAAATCTGAACTATTTTAATAGCTGAAACAGTATGAGCTGTTTTGGTAGAAGGACCACAGTCTAGTGCGAGCGGGGCGGAGCTATTAGCCTCGGACACAGAGGCTGAAGTAATTCCCATTCTTGGGCCAGTAGCCTCGCGACACTTCTGTAAAACCTGCCTTAAATACACCTTCACTTGACCGCCTCAAACATACCAGGTTACGCCAGTGAGAGAGAGATGAATTAAATAGATCGCTCTACACATACTGTATATATTAGAAGCTGTCCTTTAGTTTTCATTTACAAACTTGGACGCCACACATGGATAATAACTGACCACGAACAGAAAATAGAGCTGACTTGCAGCATTTTTTATACATTAATATGGTGTCTTGCTGTTTTTTGAACAATTAAAATTTTGGCTAAGGGTGTGTTGTAACGCAAGTATTATTGAACATGTACCGAGTAAAATATTACTGAAACTTGATTAGGAATGCCTTACACTACTGCGTTACAGCAAAAAGTAATATATTACTCCCAACACTGCAAACAGAACGTGACAGAAAAGCATTGTTACTCTCCATTCTGTTTTTAAAGCTTACGGAGAAGCTTATTATTTTTAAAACGCACTGAACCGTTGGACATATACAAAGTGTTGTCATGTCACTTGTAATTTGAATACTACAGTAGATATCCAGAGTTACAAGTTAATGTAATTTTGTTTATTCGTTTATTGAAATCAACCAGCAATCTCAAAAAAAAAAAAAATATTGGATAGTTGTTCATCTGCTGATGTCCTCTATTGGTTGGATTATTTATCTATTTTTTCTTTTCTTTTTAAAAAGCAAAAACATGCTCTTTTTGCCTCTGCATTTCTGAATGTTGATGAGTATGACTGTCTGTCCACTGTTGTAAGGTTATTTAAAGCAGGATTCAGAAAATACTAATTATTTATTAATTGAGCTGCTTTCATCCACAGATTTCCTGGCTCTACATTTATGGACCATGTGCTCAGATATCAGGACACCCCTGGCGTCAAGATGATTGTCGTTCTGGGAGAGGTGAGATAAGAAAGCTTTAACAGCGCCTAATCAAGATTGTCATATACTCTTGGGCACATAAGACAGATATTTACATGCAAATTTTTTTTTATCCAATACTAAAACTCAGTTGACTTAATTGGACAGAATATGCAGCAGTATTTTCTGTTAGCTGACAGTAATGCTTTATGTTTAAAGGTGACCCACCTTTTTTTTTTCTTTTTTTTTTTTTTTCTAAATTCCCTAAATTTTAACGGTAATGTAAGCATTAAAGGAAATGTTATCATTTACTCTCCCCTTAAAGTAGTGAGTGCCGAACACAAAGGAAGATATTTTGAAAACCAGGCTTTGTTTTGGGTCACAATTGACTTCCATAGTATTTTTTTTCTACTCTGGAAGTCAGTGGTGACCCAAAACAACCTGGTTACAAACTTTTTTTCAAAATATCTTCCTTTTTGTTTAGCGGAACAAAGAAATTCATACAGGTTTGGAACTAGTTGAGGGTGAGTAAATGATGACAGAATTTTCATATTTGGGCGAACTATTCCTTTACGTAATTTTAAAAGGTGCTGTAATTCTAATGATGTGTGTGGTGTCTTAAAGATCGGAGGCACAGAAGAATATAACATCTGTCAGGGCATTGAAGATGGCAGGATCACAAAACCAGTCGTGTGCTGGTGTATTGGGACATGTGCCACCATGTTCTCATCTGAGGTACATCCTTTTACATGACATTTGAGACAATTATTGCATATTGGCCCTGGCCCAACTCTCAGCCTATGTGGTGTTTTGAGTCCATGCTTGTAGTGCACAGTGAGGGCTCAAGGGAATGAAATGAAATGGGACACCCTAGACTCTTGTGGAGTTGATGGATATGCGCCAACAAGGGCAATCTAGACCACAAATCCACAGAAAGTGCTGCATTTGGGACAGGGTCACTGAATGTTATGATTTTTTTTTTCTTCTAGACCTGTTCCGTATGTGCAACCTAACTAGTGACAGCAGTATAATAGTGTTGTGTTAATTTAAATGTTTTAGGTGCAGTTTGGCCACGCGGGAGCGTGTGCCAATCAAGCATCAGAAACGGCTGTGGTTAAAAATCAAGCACTACGGGACGCGGGTGCATTTGTGCCCAACAGCTTCGATGAACTAGGTGATGTCATCAAGTAAGTAACATAAATTAGAAGTATTCTGTATAGCTAGTATTCAGGTCCTTTATTAAGTGCTTTATAAAGAATGGCTTTGGTGATATAAAGTTTTCACAGCTGTATACTTAATCAGTAGGGGTGGATGATATACCAGTTAGGATGACAAACTTGTAGAAATCAAGCATCATATTTATTGTGGTTATGCCTTTATGTATTATGTTGTAACAACTCTCTAATGCCGCAGTATAAGAATTTTGTTGTGTAGTCAGTTTTTGTAGTCTGAATTGAGCTAAACAATTAATGCTTCAGCTGTTTTGATAATTTTCATTGTTTTGTTGTGAAGGTTTGTGTACGATGACCTTGTCAAAAAAGGAATTATTGTTCCAGCACAGGAAGTTCCTCCTCCTACCGTTCCAATGGATTACTCCTGGGCAAGAGTGAGACATGTCCCCATTACCATTACCATGTTAAAAAAAACTGATGTTCAGTTCACTGTTAAGTTGCAGCTTAAAGGGTTATTCCACCCCAAAAAATTTTTTTTTATTATTAATCACTATACCCTTATGTCTTTGTTAAACTCATAAAAGCTTTTTGTTCATCTTTGGAACAGAAATTAAGACATTTCTGATACATTCTGAAAGCTCTGCGTGGATACTTTTATCCACATTACATTTGTTACACTTTGATTTGAAAAAAACAATTAATTACATTGCTGTCTATGGGAAGGTCAAAGAGCTGTCAGAATGCATTAAAAATATTTAAATGGATGTTTCCAAAGATGAACAAAACTTGTGAAAAGTGATTCATGGGAAGATTTTAGGGTGGACTAAGCCTTTAATCGTGACAGAATCTACAATGCCATACTAAAATGATGACTGGGTTGTGAACTTAATATAAAATTCTTAATAATATTAAATAATATTTTTTTTCTCTTGTGCACAAAAATTATTCTTGTAGCTTCATAAAAATATAGTTGAACCCGTGATCCATTCAAAATATATTAATTTGTGTTTTGAAGATGAAGGTCTTATGGGTTTGGAACAATGTGAGGAATAGTAATTAATAACAGATTTTTCATTTTTCGGTGAACCATCTTTTTAAGATGTCCTAAATGGAAATGCTTGATATGTTAAAAATTTTAATCGAAAGCCTTACTTATTTGGCATCCTTGGCCATGTCCAAATTTTGAGCCAACGAGGAGTTGCCAGCCTTCTTACAGTTAACCTAAGAAAAAAAGTTTTCCAGCTCAAGCACTCTCATGTATGTGATGATTGGAAGGATTTATTATTTATATGAAAGTAACAAGGCACAAAATCCTTCTTTTTTCATTTTCAACAAATATACAGGTCCTTTTAAAAAAATTAGCATATTTTGATAAAGTTCATTATTTTCTGTAATGTACTGATAAACATTAGACTTTCATATATTTTA
>JAUMHQ010000013.1:1324159-1338670 GCA_032361165.1 Enteromius paludinosus | reverse complement strand
GGTTAGAAACGACTCGTTCAAGTGTTTTTGCTATGAATGGAAGGAGAGAGATTGGTCTATAGTTCTCTATCAGTGAACTGTTTAGTGTAGGTTTTTTGAGCAGCGGGGTTACCCGAGCCTGCTTGAATTCAGTGGGTAAAAAGTGCCTGTGAGGAGAAACTGTATGACATATTCCATGCTATATACTTGGTTCAAAAGTCTAAACACCCCCCACCCAAAATTTCATATTGGATGTCACTGGACTATTTTGTCATCCAGGTTTCACATTACACCTTTAGAGGCATTTAGAGGTTATCTTCTAGTGTAAAGACATCAGAGACATACATCTGATTTTACTCATCTGCTGAACTGAAAATATTGCCCTGTATGTATAACAGCAATCACAGTTAAATGTCATTGGCTGTTTCAGCGTAGCACAACCATGCGGTCAACAATGATTTATATAGTTTATTATATCGGGTGAGACAGTTGACTTCCAATAAAGATATCATCTCAAAGGCCAAGAGACATACATAAAAAGACTGTCCAGTACTAAAAAGCACAGCTTGGTTTAGTGATAGGCACAGATATGATGAGGTTTGTACAACTAGCAAACCCAAGACATCGAGCTACATGTTGTTTGACAGAGCTGCCAGTTCCCTGTGGTTTATGAGATGAGATTGAAGAAAAGATAAGCTATCACAAGATTTAATGACAAATGTAATGGGCCATTAGTGTGAGTATGAATATGTTGCATGGACAGAGCATGTCTAGAGAAGCTACAAAATGATATCCAGAGAAGCCAGTGAACCTGTTTTTTACTCTCTACCTATGATAGCTCAGATTCACTCAATGACCTTTGGCTCTATGATAAAATTAATGAAAAATACAATAAAATGATCAATTTGAAAGTTTTGCTTTAAAAAGCCATGCTCTACAGCGTATGACTGATTAATGCAAGCCAACATTCATTTAACAAGGTAGTTTTCTTCAGGTGAGAAATATCATTGTCAGGCAGCAGAGCTCAAAGCACATGCACACTCCAGACAAAACAACTGCTCTAAAAAGATAAATGTGCCGTAAAGTATTCTAAAGCTTTTTTAAAGCCATGCAGATGTTATTTGCAGAGAAGAGCACAGCACTGTCGTATGAAGAAGTTTAAACAATCAGCCGTCAACCCTTTATATTCCCTTGACAGTCCTCTTATAATCACCTGGAAAGAAAACCACAGTTTGTGATATGCATATTGAGTTGCCAAAGGTTTTATGTAACCTTAAAATCAGGAGAATAAGCAGAGTGGGCCCAGAAAATATGTAATTTTATTACTTTTAAAATGACACATCATGAAATTATTCTGTATTAATTTCTGTGTGAAAACTTTGAAAAAAGTTACTGGAATCTTCTAGCTGTATCTATAACATCAGGGAAATCAAAACTATTGGGCAAACATCAAAAACCAAAACAAGTTTAGAGCAGTTCTATGCAGCACAACTTCGAAGCTTTGTGTCCTTCTGGATTTAAGAGTCGGCGGTCAACACAAGATGCATTAGGAAAGTTAAGTAATGAAAGAAAAAAAAGAAAGCAACAAAATTCTGTCCCTAGGAACAGAGCTATGATTTACTGGGTATAAAACACAGATAACTAGATAAAAGATATATCAAAGTTACAGGGCAGATTATACTGAAAAGAAATAGGACAAGAACACATTTTCAAATGTGCTGAGAACATATAGAAACTTGTGCATAGTTCCTCTTCAGGAACTTGAGCCGCGTCAACGAGACGCTATGGAAACGCCTCCAGTGTTTCTGAATCGTGTGTAAAATCAGCCAATGAATAGTTGGGACATCACTGGTGGGTGACATCACTGGCCAGGAAGCATAAAAACACGTGGAATGCTGCCAGCATTTAGCTTTCTGTCATTCAGCGAAAGCGCTTGTGTTGTGTGTTTGTCAGTGAAAGTGTCTCCATTAAAAAGAAAAAGAAAAGAGGCATATAATGTGTAGTCTGCCGGGGAGTGAAGCATGTTGATGCAGTTTTACAACAAAATAAGGAGAGCTGCAGACATTGTGAGAAAATGTGGTCATTCACGGCCCACTTTTCGTCCCCATAAAAAATGTAATGGGGATGAATGAGAGCGGTTATAAGACGATGCCATGAGTTGAGTAGACACTTCTCTCTCCCGACGCTGCATCGTCTTTGAAGGCTCCGTCCTGGCCCTCCAAGCCTTTGCTGGTGCCCAAAAGGGAAATAAAAATCATTCCCCAAGCAAAGCAGGGGAGCCGGCAACGCTCTCTTGCAGGCCCTCTAAGCAAAAGAAAGACCTGAGGGTCGTGCTTCAGGAGGCCCCGCGTAGGAGATCGATCTGCTAACCCTGCCAGTGCTCCAGGGCACAGCGATCTCCAACAAGATTTCGGTTCTTTCCACCTGGAAACATAACGGAGCTGAGAGGCTCGCCACCTCCTCTGGAGGTCTCTAGAGCAGCTCTACTAAGACCAGTCTTAAAGAGATCTGCTAGCCCTGCCAGTGTTCCAGCGCGCAGCAGTCTCCAGAGAGCACTGCTTTGAGTTCTTTCTGCCTGTAAATGTAGTGGAGCTGAGAGGCTCGCTACCTCCTCAGGAGGTTTCTAGAGCAGCTAGATTGGCCATCCCCTGCCGGTCCTCCGCTTCAAGGCACCGTGCTAGCAGCTTTTAGTATACCAGAGATCAGTCTCGAGATTCCTGTCTCATTGGGTCCTGTATTGGGTCCACTGTAGACAGAGTGGGCCTAAGCAGACTCTGGTTATGAAACAAGAAGTAGATACTCTCCTGGGGAAGGAGGTGGTCCCTCCTCACGACAGAGAGGGCGGGTTCTACAGCCGCTACTTCTTAGTTCCAAGAAGGATGGGGGGCTGAGGCCCATTTTAGATCGCAGGCTACTGAACCGCTCAGCAGATCTGGAGAATGTTTTACCAGGCAGAAGTGGACCCTTTTCGTGATGAGAGATAACGCACAATGTCCTCTCTGGTATTCTCTAGATTATCCAGCTCCACTGGGGCTGGATGCCATGGTACAGACAAGGCCGAGGCTTCGTCTGTATGCTTTTCCCCCGATTGCTCTGCTCCCAGGAGTTCTAGAGAGAGTGCGCCGGGACATGGTCAGTCTACTACTTGTAGCGCCATTCTGGCCGGGCCGAATATGGCTCTCGGACCTGATGGACCTCCTAGATGGCCCTACATGGGAAATTCCGATCAGGAGGGATCGTCCGGAGTTGTGGAAACTGAGAGTGTGGCCTCTGAGGGGGCACAACTCTTAGCCACAGGTCTTTCAACCAAGGTTGTTGAGACCATCCTCCAGTCCAGATCTCCATCTACGAGGAAACTATTTGCCCTGAAGTGAAAGTTATTTCTGCAGGCTTGTTTCTCTACTCGGGGTCACTCACTCCACCCTGAAGGTTTACGTGGCGGCAATATCTAAATGTATTAAATAAAATCTGGTCAAGATATTATATACTGTATGTATCACACACTGTTAATATTACAAGAAGAACTACTTACTTATTACTTAGTAAATAAGTAAAAGGTTATGAATATAACCCCAGTTGCTCGAAGGAACGAAACGCTGCGTCGACGAGACGCTATGGGAACGCCCTCAGCGTGACGGCTCTGAATTGTGTGTTGAATCAGCCAATGATGAATTGGGATGTCATAGGGTGTTGACATCACTGGCCAGGAAGCATATAAGCACATGGAATGCTGCCGGCAAACTAGCTCCTGTCATGCAGCGTAGCGCCAGCAGAGGATGTCGAAAGTGTGGTGTTGAGACGCAGCATCTCGCTCCTTCAAGAAACTGGGGTTATATTCATAACCTTGAGGCGTTCCTTTTTAGGAACTCGAGCTGCGTCGACAAGACCAGGGAAATCCTGGAAAATGCTTAATTTTTAATATAGTGTTTTCAAGGATAGAAAAGTGCTTGGATTTTGGACAAAGTGCTTGAACCTGCTTGAATTTGAAATTGAATTGCTTTCATAATAATGCGTTACCTTACGGAGTAGTTTTCCTTTTAGCTAAGAATGCATTTTGCACAACGAAAATAACTCTGCTCGAGTCCGCGCTTGTGGCTGTAGTGGTGTAATCTAGAGACCTGCGCAAGACAGATTTTTCAGTCCAGCTCCCGCAAATATATCTATTATTTTCTCCCACTCCTGCCCGCAGTATTCAAGTTATTCAAAAGCCCGCAGATAGTAGTAGGCAAGTAGTTTTATTTTCACCGTTTCTTCCCGCTGCTCTGTTAATAGAGTTAAATAAATAATTATTTATTATAATTATTTATTACTTGCTTCCCTTTTGAATATGAATAAAAAAACATAATAAATTAGTTTTGTTTTATTTGAGTTTAATTAAATGGAATGATAAACATGGACACAAACGAGGAGCTTTTCAGAACATAGAAATAACTTACAGTTGGAAATAGGCTGATAATTTTGCAATGAAACAAAATAATAATAAACGTTGATTTCTCAAATGGTCAAAGCAGAAAAGCATTTGGCCTAATACTTCTTCAGAACGTGCGTTAGCCTTTTTAATGCTATTCCTTCAGCAACATAGAAAAAACAAGTACAACTTAGCTTCCATCTGTGTCTTGCTCTTCAGGACATTGTGCCATGGTGTGAGTCTATAGTAATAGTTCCGCGCATGAACCACGCGAGAATTAGCTTCCGAACTTGCGCCATTTGTTGCTTTTGTGCAGTAGATAAATAACAGAATATTTGTTTTTATCAAATTACATTTTAAGATAAATCCATTTTGCGGGAGTCCCGTGAATAGTTATATTCTTTCGCAACCCGCACTAACATGAGGACCTTACCGCCCGCATTCACCCATCAGATCTTGTCCCTCTCCGCACTCTGTGCGTTGGGTCCCGCGGGAGTGTAGGTCTCTAGTGTAATCTTCTAGTGGATGCACGCTTCTCTGTTGGAGCAGAGCGGGAGGTGAAAACATGCCGGGAGGTTGCCGTTTCGGCGACTGATTTTCAAAACAGTTGGCATAAAAAAACAGTAGTTTATTAATTTGCAGCAAGACTCATAAGGATTTAGTTTAATACATGAATTTTGAATAGTAACGCACATGAAGTATCATGAACGACTGGTCATGAAATTTTGGTACTGCACCCATACAAAATCTGACTATAACTCATTTTTTGAGACACCAACTTTAGGTAGAAAGAGACCAAACCTAAAAAGCGGTTGTTAGGTGCTGGAAAAGCATAAACATGCACCTTGAAAGTGCTTGAGAAGTGCTGGAATCTTAAGTTGGAAAAGGTGTAAGAACCCTGCAAGACGCTATGGGAACGAGATGCCCATGCCCCCATACTTTCAAATTCTCTGCCTAGTGTGTGTTTGTGATAAATGAGATGGCAATCTTCCCACAGACCAAGGCTGAGCGGCCACTCTTGACTGTTCCCCAACCAGTGAGGGACGCATCCGTCGCTAGCAATAGGGGCGAGTCGGGGCTCCCAACACTGGGCCAGATTTAGAAATGCAGGTTTCCTCCACATGTCTAAAGGACATGCAGCTTTGCGTGATACTTTAATCATGCAAAGAGGATATCCCCTCAGGGGTACACCTTTGTTCCTGAGCCACCACTGTAGGGGTCTCATGTACAGCAGGCCAATATGTACAGTATGATGTTGGGTGCAGCTGCCATCAGGCCCAGCAGTCTTTGACACTGCTTGACAGTGAGTGACCAGCTTTCTTTCACTCTTGCGACTGCAGTGAGGATCGAGACTACTCGAGCAGGTGTCGTACAAGCCCGCACCGTGGTCAAGTCCCACACCACGCCTAGATAAGTGGTTCTCTGAGCTGGAGAAGGAACACTTTTCTTGGCATTCAGTCTCAACCCCATGGGGTGAGAGTGCAAGGCCGAAGGGTAGTACCCGATATTGGTATGTTTTGCCCCTAAAGCAAACCTCAGGGACTACCTGAGTGAACGATGGATCGATACATGGAAGTATGCATCTTTTAGATCTATTGTGACGAACCAGTCCTGGACCTGATTCGTGCTACAACCTGCTTCACAGTGAGCATTCTGAACTTCAGTTTCAAAACTGAGCAGTTCAATAACCTAAGATCTAAGATGGGCCTCAGCCCTCCATCCTTCTTTGGAACTATGAAGTAGCTTTTTTCTTTTTAGTGAGAAGGGACTACCTCGATGGCCTCCTTCCTCAGGAGAGTTTCAACTTCTTGTTCCATCACCAGAGCCTGCTCTGTATGAACTATCATACATTTCCGGGCGGAAGGAACTGAAAGCAGCGCTCGCTGGAGACCGCTGCGCCCTAGAACACTGGCAGGGTTAGCAGATCGACCTCCTGAGGGCACTGAGGAGAGATGGGGCACCGTGTAATGCAGTGTACGCCTCTCTTTCCCAGGGGGGGCTGCCCTCTGAAGTCCTATAGAGTCAGGACTACTGAAAACTGCTACTGAAACAACGGTCCTCAGACCATATTATCACCAGAATCATGGAACCAGTCCCTTTAAGACTGGTCTCTGGTATCAGTAGAGCCTCTAGAGACCTCCAGAGGACTTAGCGAGCCTTCCAGTTCCGTTACATTTCCGGGGCAGAAAAATGAAAATAGCACTCGCTGGAGATCGCTGTGCCCTGGAGCACTCCTAAAGCACGACCCTCAGTGTTTCTTTGCTTGGAGGGCCCCGCAACAGAGCGTCACCAGTTCCCTTTTTTTTAATCTTGGGGAAGGAAATGTATTTCCCTTTTAGACGGCAATGCTCTGTTTCTGTGTCTCCTTGTATGGGAAGCATGTACTCAGCTAAGTCTCACGAACTGGAGAGCGACTATAGCACTCACAATGAGAGGCCAGCAGTTGTTCTGAGCCCTCATCCAGGTCTTTTAGCATGTCGGCTTGGTACGCCTGTAAAATTGCCTCTTTTTTCTTTTTTCCCCGTGTGCAGATGCGTCACCAGCTTAACCTGCTGCCGAGTACCCCTCCTGCCCAGCAGCATTTTAGATCTGTAATTCTTCAAGGCTTGGAGGGCTGGGACAGAGTCTTTAAAGATGCTGCAACATAGAGAGAGAGATAGCTTGCAAGCGTCTACTCAATGCAAATGCATTGTCTTATAACCGCTTTCATTCACGGAAGAACAGGCACTTTGTATGATGGTAAGTCACCCTCACCCCTTTTCTTTTTCTTTTTTGACAGAGACACTTTTAAGCTAGAAACAAACACGCGTTCAACACAGAGCGCTTCGCTGAATGACAGAAAAGCTAGTTTCCCGACAGCATTCCACGTGCTTATATGCTTCCTGGCCAGTGACGTCACAATTCATCATTGGCTGATTCAACACACAATTCAGAGCTGTCACGCTGAGGGCATTACCATAGCGTCTTGTCGACGCAGCTCGAGTTCCTGAAAAGGAACTAAGGCCTTTAGGTCCATCAAATTATGTATTGCAATACATCTAAGCTGGGGTGCATTTCCCAAAAGCAACTGTTTTGTTGTTTTGTTGTTACCAATGGATTTCAATGGATAAACGAACATAGTAAGATAACAATTGTTTTAGGAAATGCACAGCTCAGTCAGCATTGATACACCACCTTTTACAATGTTCAATGTAATTTTAATATCAGTGTGTGTTAAAAGGAAATCAAAAGAATTAATTAAAATCTTAAAAAAAAAAACATTAAAAGAATATTCATTACCCATCAAGGTGAATACATTCCTTTCAATTTTTTAATTTGTGAGAAGAATAGAGTTTCAAGCGTTCCAATAAATATCTAGGTACTATGGACTCAATTAATTCATCAAGAAAACACTTAGGATGTGCCTAAAAATGTATTACATTTCCTGCGCAAATACTAATACAGTTTCACACAAAATGTACTCTATTTGCACTCTAAATGTACTGTACCCAACCAGATCTCCATTTATTCAGGCTAAACTGACAAATGACAGTTATATAGGTCATTTAGCATAAATTAATTAAAGTATCTATTCTTCTTAAAAAAAATGGAGTATTAAATGCATTTTTTTTTATATTAGTTGTGAATGAATGCTTCAAAACTCAGCCACATAAATGCTCTAATGCTCTTTCAGAAAGGAGAGGATTTTTTTTTTAAAGAACAGCTCTTTTAAAAATAACAAATACAGCTGGAGAATACAAAGTTCAAAATAATTCAGATAAACTGAGGTGCCTCCTCCTCCACCCTCTCAAATACTCATATGAATAAAAAGGGTAGACAGAAACTTATAGGAGAGGTACTGAAAATCTGTTAGACTTCTACTGGTTGGACTTTGTGGACCAGGAGAAGAAACAAATGTCAAAGTTGCAGGCAGGACATGACATTGGAGGAACAAGTCTATTAAAATCTATCCTGAGCAGACTGGTAGTTCAAATGACCAGGAAAACATGGCTGCTCCTTTATGCTCCAGTGGGATATATGAGGATTTTTGCACCATGCATCTAGCAAACCCTGTCTAGACAGAACCTTCTGCCTGAACTCATCTTGTGTCTGCCTAAAGGGAAAATCTGTGGATGCAATATATGCTACATAAATATGTTAGTCCCTTAAGACCGATGTTAGGTTAACATCTCCAGATGCCTTATTCATTCAGAGCTTCAAAAGTTGCTGAAATTATGGACATTTCCTTCCATGCTGTGGAGGAGTGTATCAGTCCTGCTGTGGTCCCTCTTTGAATAATGTAACCTTTCTTCTTAGTTTACTCTCTACCTCCCCTTTCTCATTTCCTTTTCATTTCAGATCTCACACCCAAATGGAATGTACACACTGTGTCCTTTCCATACTTATGGAAACTTATAGCTTACCCTTTCTTGAATGCCAAGGGAAGGCCAGGGTAAGGTATCTCACTTGCCATTCATTTGCTCTGCCTCACACAATATGAAGACAGCAGAGGATAGATCGGCTGATAAACGATATAGCTGATATTGTGGTGGAAATTGGCCTTTCCCAACTTCATTATCTGAGTGATTTTGTGTTTTCTTGTCTAACAGTAAAGACCAAGCTCTAGAATTGGGATTTATTCAAAGATTTAAACTCTTTTTTACCTATACACATTCTACATACAGTAGGTATCAGACAGATGTCTTTTCTTATTAAACTTCATCTTGAGAATGCACCCTTATACCCTCTACATTTCTACATACAGTACAGTGTTTACTGTTACTGCCTTACTCTCACAGTCACAGTCTGATGAATTGGATAAGTAGTGTGATTCCAACCATGAAGTACAATTGAAAATTGACACTTCCTGCTCCAAAGATGTTATAGTTGTTGTTTCAAAAAGTCCTGCCTCTGCTTGTTATAATAGTTTAGAATTGTGCTTACCCAAACTGCAAGCAGTGTCACCCCAGATTTTGTGCACCATGGCCCGCATGGTTTTCATACGGAAACATGCTTTCTATTGGTTTTTCTATTGGAAACATGCCCTTCAAATAATGATGTGTGAAACAATACATCACATGTTTGTAACTGGAATTATATAAAATTGCATATGAAGTTTGTAGCATCAGTGAACAAAGTGAGTAAACAACATATTGATAAGCAGAACCTATAAAATGTTTTGTTCACTGAGCTATGTCTGTGAAATTACTGACAGACGGTTGTAATTTTGCACACAATTTCTGTGAATTTCTTTGTTTTCTGCTGTGTTTGTGTTATTATTTAAATGTTATGTTTTGTTCTATTTCAGTCGATTGTCATAGAATAACTGATTTCAAATTTAACAGTGAATAAACAGAACTTAAATGATGAAACAAATATTGCATGATTTACTTTTGAGTCTGAAAGTCTCAGTCTTTCTAATGTTTGGAATACACTGAACATAATTTGTGTAGAACATTCCAACTTTATACAGGCCTCGTTTTTATACATATATATATATATATGTTGTTTACATGGTCGTTAATATGAAGAGCAAATGTGGGCAGCCACACCATTGTTTTCAAAAGTCTTTGTTTTGGTCTGTTTACACTGAAATTTGCACTGAAGTCTGCAGCATTTTCAAAACTCTGAAAGGCCTGAGCAGTAGTAATAAACGATGCACTGTTAAAAAAAAAAAAACCATCTGTAAAATTCATGGTAAAAAAAACGGCTGCTGTGGTTGCAGGAATTCGATTGGAATATATGGTAACAACGTTTTAGGTTTTAAAGCTTTACGAAAAAACCCTAAAGAAACATAACAGATGAGAAAAACGAAAAAGAAACATAGTTATTTCAAAGAAAAAACATCAAATTCAAACTAAATTTTAAACGCAATGCAGGGAATTTTGGGAACGACAATTCACAGCTTTTTCTGTAATTTTTTACTGGTATTTACCATTAACCATTTAATAGGTTTGTACCCTTGCATTTTCATAGTTTTTGGTCATTTTTTACAGTGTAGGTGTAAGAGTGGAAAAAGTTATGCTTAAAAAAATCACTAGTGTAGGCTGTGCAGTGGAACATATGGAAGTCATATGGAAGATAAGCTCTGTGGAAATCGTCTGTAACTATATAAGTATCATCAGAGGCATCGTAGTTGGGTGAAAAGTGGGACTAAATTACCAGGGCCCCAAGTGAGGGGAGGGCCACTGAGGAGTGAAATTTTATTTTCCTTTAAATATACATTTAATATCACTATAAATGTTGTCAACTAATGTAAATGCTAATATTTTGGATAAATGCATCAGTTGATTGATGTATTAAATGGTGTCGTAGGTAGTTGTGAACCTCGAGCTTACGAGGGCCCATGGCCACTGCTTGTGCATAGGGCCCAGAATTTGGTGCTACGCCCCTGAGTATCATATGCTTATACAGTTACAGACAACGTCCGCAGAGCTTATCTGTAATCACAACATGATGATAGTCCTGTCAGATTAGAACCAATGACAGACCTAACACTGTTTCTTTCATATTCACAGGTCTTAGAATGAAGTTTAGATAACAACATGATATTTCCATTTTCACATTGCAGAAATGAATCCAGGTGCAGGTATAGGACATCTGTAAAGGCTCAGAAGTGAAGAGAACTCTACAGAAAGGTTAGTTGAGAAACTCAGTATTCCAGGTGTGAGATAAACAGGAAAAGTGAGAAGACTTGGTTTGTCACTTTCTGCCAGGAAGAACAAAAAAGCACTGGGTTTGTGTTGAGATCACACTACTTACCTTGTACTGTTCCTTTTGTACAAATTTTTTTTCTTTCTTAATTTGGTGCAGGTGTCCGCTTTCCTACAAAGTTGGCGAACTGCCGTTGCTCGTGGTGATGTTGATCAGTGCACAGATGGTATATCATTATAACCCTTAAAATTATTATGAAATTATCTTTTTGGTAGCACTTTATTTTACAGTATGTGTACATCCTTGGTACATGCATGGCAAATATCTTACAGGCAAATACCTACAGGCAAATTATGGGAAACACAAAGTAACTTACCTGAAGTATATGGTACCAAAAAAGAAACAGCTGCACTTAACAGTCATACATTCATGGAAATTAGTTTGTACATACTGACAGGTGTGGGTAATAAAAGGCACTTACAGGTAGTCTCTGTACGGTAACTAATTGGATACCTTACTGTGTACTTTACTAATGTACTGTATATACATGGTAAATATGGAGTACTTACGGACAAGTGGGTACAACAGGCACATCCTGTATCTGTATACAGTAACTAATAGAGACACTTGGTAAGTCCTAACCTTAAAAAAACAAAACAAAAGAGGACTGTTTTGCAATTATTTGTGTAGGACTGTTAATGGTAAACTGCTGTCCACCACAGTGCTTATAAAGTTTGAAGAACTGGTGATTCCTGTTTAATGTTTATGTAAAATGGTTAACTTTTACAGTCCTACTTACATATACTTACTATGCATATACTGGTGTAAGTACCAGTGCATGTGCATTATTTGGAAAGTGAAATTTGTAAAATATGTTGTGCCACTATAAAATACAGTATACAGTACAGGCAGCGTGACAAATCTAACAACACACTTGAAGCACCAACACGGTGTGCGTTTGGAGACTCCTCCTCCTCTCACACCGGGTGAGCAAACGATCAAAACTCAAAACTCGCCACTGCTTAACAGTTCTGCTCATTCCAAGGCAATAACTGACGCAATCGCCTTTTTTATCTGTAAAGACGTTCAGCCTTACAGCGTTACAGAGAACGAGGGCTTTCAATCCCTGTATACCTGCATATTTGTTTCATTGCATCGAATCGTGTTGAATCAAATCGAAATCGGATTGCACTGCATCATAACAGGGGTGTAACGTATCGCATCGCTAGCTGCTTCATGCATCTGTATCTTATCGTTGGCTATGCATCGAGATGCGTATCGCATCGGCCTCAGTTATGGAGATGCACATCCCTAGTTTGTAGGTACTACATGGGTAGTTGACAAATACAAATTTAATCCTGTCCTTCAATGTGACATAGCAAAAATCTAGAAAAAAAAAAAAAAACATAACATACAAACAGAAAAAAAGTTTTTTTTTTTTCATTCGCAGAGTTACAAATAACATGAGAGAGGTTTATCTTCAATGTTAGAGTTTTTTTTGTTTCTTTTTATGTCACACCATTGGACACATTAATATGACAACTACTCATATTTATTATAAGTACTGTAAATCATCTAATTAGTTATCATGTATCATGTAATTACAGTACGTAGTTACTGTTCTTACCCACAATTGTCTGTATGTACAAAGTATAATCATGCATGTATGACTGCTAAGTGCAGCTGTGTTTCTTATTTGTTACAGAGTACATACACTTCAGTACCTTGTGTTGCCACTCATTTGCCTGTAGGTAAAAGATATTTACCATGTTCCCCATTTTTCAACTGTATTTTTGTGTACAGTTGAAACTGTTTTTCATAGTTTGCCTCTGAAATATCTTTCACTTTTCTACAACAACCTGTAATATGGATGGACAACATAATTATTGATCCAACTGTCATGTCCTACACTTATAACATGTCGCAATGTGGATGTGAAATAATTATAAAACACTGTTTCTTGATTACTTTAAGCTGAATTCCCCTTCTCAAGGTGAATGTCAGCTCCATGTTGTCATTTATTGCCAACATGCAGCATAGTTGAATTTAAGCACTTATTTCACATAGTATTCACCCATATATAATATGTCAGTTGACTTTGAAATAGGCATTTCCTGATTTTCTGAAAAGCATCAAGGATCTCCTGTTCTTCTAGGATGGGAACAATCCATACATCTGGATTTGTCATCTGGACATCTGGTGACTCACAAGGTTATATCTACTGTATTATAAAGAACTGAAACAAAGCTTCAAAGCAAGGGCAATTTCAAGCAATTCAGCATAGCTGCAATTATCTGAGGATGGGTTAAACTAAACACTTGAAAATTCATAATGTAGCTGATTCTAGCTTTGAAAAAGAGGCTGTTTTGAAGGATGCAATACTGCTAACTATAAGCAATCATAACACAAGTCATAACTCATAACATACTAGTCTAAGCATGAAACAACTGAAATTATATGGATATTTTAAATCAATGCTTCTAGAATGTATTATAATCCATTAGGACATAATTTGTAATATATAAATACTTGCATAGTCTAAAACACTGAATAACTAGCTAGCTGGCACCATTTTGCATTATTGCAGTAAAGTGGCCTGTATTTGCTGTGGTGGAGTGATAACCATTTTAACCATATCCAACCCACAGTCACAATATAAAGGGTACTGTTCGGTCCTCCCTAGCGAGCCAAAAAGCAATCAGGCACCTAATACCAGTCTAATGTCGCTGTTCCAATTAAATGAGCCAAAGAAACAAGAGACCAGCCTTTCTTCACACTCATTACTACTATATCTAGCTGTGGCAGAAAAGATACCACAGCACTGTTTTCTCCCCAAAGTGCTGCAATTGCATTAAAAGAGGCTCCCTGGAAGACACCTGACAGTCAGTAATGGAGAATCAAGGCCTGTGCCATTAATCAGTGATGCTCAGTTTAGGAGGATGAGTCAGACATCTTAGCAAGGTGCATTTGTGCAGGATATGTGACACAGACAAACAAAAGAAGCATGCAGGAAAATGTGGGATAAGAAAATATCAGTCACAATTTTGGCTTTTACTGGTGCAGAATCCAAATTCAAATGAGTGGTGCTTGTGTTTAAGAAAACAAAATCTAAATATATATAAATCTCTCTCTATATATAGATTATATATGACCTTGAGTCATGTTCATAGTGTTGACTGTGTTTCTGTTCCCTATCTAAAGTAAAAATATTGGTGCAAAAGTAACTAGTACTAAATAGGCACATACGATAAATTTCTCTTCTGAATATTTCGCTGGTATAATAGCTTTCATGCTATATGCTTTCTAGATGACACCTCAACTAAAATAAAGGTTGGATAAAACTGCATGCTTTTAAGGAATGCAAGGGAACAATCGGCTTGCATCATTTTGGATGGTAAAAAGATCTGTCTAGACATCACTTCGACGTTACATATGGGAACACCCATGGAACAGGCCACGAGCCTGAGGCCGCGTTACGCGGAGACACCGGT
>JAUMHQ010000013.1:1290047-1301189 GCA_032361165.1 Enteromius paludinosus | reverse complement strand
TGTTCTTCTGTTTGATAATGTTCAGTGCTTTGCTACAATCTGTATTGTTAAAAGCGCTATATAAATAAAAGTGACTTCACTTGACTTGACTTGATTGCTGGTCTGCCGAGAACTTCTGGGCACAGTCCTCGACAGCGTCGCCGAAGAGGCCGACCTGGAAGATGGGAGCATCAAGAAAGCGAACTTTGTCAGCATCAGCCATCTGTGCCAGGTTCAGCCAAAGGTGGCGCTCCTGAGCCACTACCATGGACATCACCAGGCCAAGGGCACGTTCTCCATAGAGCAAAGTCGGTCGAGGCATGGAGTTCCTGCATCACCCCTTGGTCAGATTCACCCTCGTGCAGATGTTTTAATGCTTTGGCCTGGTACACTTGTTGTGTGGCCATCGCATGCAGGGGGATGGCAGCCTGCTCAGCGGCATGATAAGCCCGCATGAAGAAGTTCGCGGGGCTTTTACACCCACCGGAACAGTCACTTTGCGATCCCCCGGTTGTGCAGGGAGGACCTCTCACGGCACCGTGTGCACTTAGTGGGATGAGGGTTCTCGCTGGCGAGCAAAAGACTGGTTTGCTTGAGCCTTTACAAAGGCTACCACTCCCATGGGATCCACTGTCGACTGCCCAGTTGATGATGTCGAAGCGGCGAGAGAGCATGAACTCCAGCAGGAACTATTTTTTCTTGTTTCTCTTTCCAGCAGACTAGGCTGTGATTATTGCAAATGACTCGAAGACGATTGGTCTCTCAAGCGAGATCCCATATGTAACGTTGTGTAGAGTGATTCGACTGAAAGGGTAACAGACCTTGTTAGAAATGTGTCTATATTACATTTTTTTTTTCAATATTTCAAAAACTGGAAACAAAAGGATACTGTTTTGCTGTCCAGCATCTAAAACAAGTACTTCACAGTACATTGTTACTTTAGCCACAGGAAAGCTCTTATGCAAATCATTGAATGTTTATCTGAGGTGGTAAAGTTTCTCATTCACACACTATTCGGCCTGAAACTTGATAGCCTTTCAGAGCACAGATTTATCCAAATAGAAGCACTGAAAAAAGCACAGAAATTGTTTATTGAAATCACTTATAGGCACTAAAATTGGATGTTGAATAGAACTGTGAACATGAAATTAGGTTGTTCACAGAAATGCCATCTACAGAAGCACATCATGATTGATCTGAAAGCATGAATGTGAAGGCTAGAGCTAAAATAACGTAAGAATAGCATATGAATTATGTGTCTGGAAAAAAACATTGCAACATATTAGGGCTGGGACTTTAACGCGTTAATTTAGATTAATTAATTACACAAAAAATAACGCGTTAAGTTTTTTAACACATTTAATCGCACATTTTTTTAACCGCGGAACGTTTCTCACTTTCTCACCGTGAGACACGCATTTCAGCCAGTTCACACGCTCTCACGCTGAAAAGTAAGAGATAAAACTTGTATATACAATTAATCGACTAGGCGCAAGCATACGATGTGCCAGCTTGCCACCATGTTTGTTTACTAGGCAACATGGGCGCGCGCACGCACACACGGAGTGGAATTTGAAAGAGCAATAATGACGAAAGCGGAAGGCAATGCATTCATTATTTATTTATGTGTTTTACTTAATTTTATGATTCCTGGACAAAATCAGTTGCCTGTGATCGAAGATAGTGTGAGCTGCTGCTGGGAAATATTGCCAAATTCGTACTAAATTATTTCTAAAGTTTAGAGTAGAATTAAACTGCTAGCAATAACTTCAGAGAATTGGGTGGGCCACATGGGCTGCTGTGCAAACATTTTGTGGCTCCTCCCCTATAGAAGATCAAATCCCACTCCAAACCTTTGCTAAAACTTGAGAGCCCTGTTGAAGTATTGTGTTATACGTAAGGAAACAGTTTATAGAAGGTCTACCTACCTATAGGTTCCTGAATTTCTGAAACGTAGGCTACTATATTTCTAAATATCCTATTAATATCAATGGTATACTAAAATCCATATGAAAAAACTTACCTCTCGCTGTTCTCAGGTCAAATAATTATATAATTAAATAATTTCGATTAATTCATTACAAAGCCTCTAATTAATTAGATTAATTTTTTCATCGAGTCCCAGCTCTACAACATATATAAATGTTCCCTTTTTAAGACTAGTATGACAATTATTCTATGACAGCACATTTTGCCCAAATCATTTTTATCTAAATACAGGTGCATCTCAATAAATTATAATGTAATGGGAAAGTTAATTTATTGGAGTAATTTAACTCAAATTGTGAAGCTTGGGTATTAATTGAATTCACTGCACACAGACTGAAGTAATTAAGTATTTGGTTCTTTTAATTGTGATGATTTAGGCCACATTTAAAGTACCCCTTTTATGCTATTTTAAAAGTTGCCAATATTGCTGTATGAGTCTCTTAAAACTGTTTAAATGTATGCAAAGTCAAAAAAAAAACTTTAGTTTTCTCCAAAAATAGATTTAATTTTACCCCATTTCTAAATGATTCGTAAGCGACTCGTGTGAAGCAGTTCGAAGACTCAGTCTGTCTAAACCTCTCCTTTCCGTGAGCCCTCACTGCTGTGATTGGTCAGATGGCATAGTCCTTTATGATTGGTCTGCCGCTACAGCTTGGAAAACGAAACACCCATTGTCATAACTGAATGAAAACGCAGGATACAGCGTCTCCTTGACATGATGTAATCCATGTGGAAATTGTACTGTTTATGGGCGGGCAAGTTTTTCGTGACGCAGAACATGGGCGGACATTATGCAAATATGTTACTTTGTGATGTGTGGCCGTAACAGAAAAATATTTAAATTGCTGACAACTTGTTTAGCCGAATGTGAGTCGACTCTTTTTTTAACTTCAATTATCGTGCACTGTCGGCGTAACAACTTTGCAGATACAGTAGTTTATGTTCACATACAGCTACATGATGCCCTGCATAAAAGGTCATATTTGAAAAGGCATAATAGGAGCAGTTTAACAAAAACCCAATATCACTAATTCACTATCTCAACAAATTAAAATATGATGACATGCCAATCAGCTAATCAACTCAAAAAACCTGCAAATGTTTCCTGAGCCTTCAAAATGGTCTCTCAGTTTGGTTCACTAGGCTATACAATCATGGGGAAGACTGATGATCTGACAATCAATGACGCCCTTTACAAGGAGCGCAAGCCACAAACATTCATTGCCAAAGAAGCTGGCTGTTCACAGAGTGCTGTATCCAACCATGTTAACAGTTGAGTGGAAAGAAAAAATACGTCTTACCTGGGCTAAGGACAAGATCTTCATTACCAAGGTCCTAGAGTCTGGAGAAAGGATGCTGAAGCTCATAGCTGATTTGGGTGAGCTTATATCTTACAGTGATGATTTGGGGTACAATGTCATCTGCTGGTGTTGGTCCAGTGTGTTTTTAAAAAAAAAAAAACCCATCACAACACCTTTTTTTGAACAACTAATGCATGTGCTGAATAGCTTTTTAAAGACGCTGATTTCATTTTCCAGCAGGATTTGGCACACATTTTGCCCACACTGCCAAAAGCACCAAAAGTTGGTTAAATGACCATGGTGTTGGTGTGGTGACGGGCCAGCAAACTTACCAGACCTGAACTGTCAAGAGGAAAATTTAAAAACAAGAGACCAAACAATGCAGATGAACTGAAGACCACTATCAAAGAAACCTGGGCTTCCATACCACCTGTCAGACTGTGTGTTTAGTTTCCCTGTGTTTTGCTCCCCATGTGCCTGCCCATATTTGGTTGTTCCTGTCTTTCGTCTAGTTCATCAATTTTAATTAATGTCCAGCCATGTTCCTCATGTGCGTTGAGTTTTGCCCTCGTCAGTGTCTGTACTTAAGTGCTTGTGTTTGTAATTGCTAGGTCGATCCTCAAGTGTCTTAACCTGTGTGTATTGTACCTCTGTCCTAGTCTACATTAAATCCTCATTAACCTCAAGATCTGTGCTTCATGTGCGTTATCTACTGCGGCGAGCTTGACAGCAGGATCGACCATAACAGTTTTCACTATGGCTGAGGACAAACTCTGGTGTCTGAGGCAGAGTGGACAAGCGTTGGGGGAGTATGTAGAGGAGTTTTTGGAAATTAGTCCCGATGTTCCCACGTATGGATTTTCCCTGAGCGAGTTAATTAATCATGTTCTAGATTTGTTAGAAGTCTAAATTCTTTGTCGAGGTGGCAGGGTCCGTACAGCTTTGTCCAATCCAGGCCAAAACCCTCCAGGACGATCCAGCTCACTCCAGCTCACTCCCCACTGAACTCCTCCATATTCCCCTTCAAGAGCTCCAGCCACTCGTCTCCACCAAGCGCCGTCCCTGTCTTCTGCCTTGATCCCCGTTCATGCGCCACCGTGCCGCACTATGTTCACTTCACCCGGGCACCGAACTTTGATCCCCGCCGGGAGAGCCGTTTGTAAATCCAGTTCAGACATAACGACCGGGAGTGCCGATCCCCATTCCAGCCCGTAGATTATGGCTGGGAGTAGATAATTTTTTTACCCCTCACTGTAAAAATTTACGGTACAAATTCAGCATACAATGTTTCCCAGTATATTTAACAGGAATTTACCATTAACCATTTAAAGGGTTTTTACCGTAGCATTTGCAAAGTTTTTTACCGTTAAAATCACTGTGATTTTTTACAGTGCTTGTTTTACTCTCTTCTTCACATTAAGACTTTGACTTGCTCACTTTTGACTTGTTTGTAATGTTTTGTTTATGGTCAGTTTTTACAATAAATACCTGTGACTTTACTTATATTTTCCTGTGTGTGTTTTGTATTGTTCAGTGGTAGGGGGCTGGGGGTTAGGTGCTGACAAAATTGACAAATGCATGTAAACCATAAAATTAAGCTAAACAACTGAAAACAACGGAGGACCCTTAATGTTAATGTTCTATTATGTTATCCTCTACAAACCCAACCCTAAACCTACATGAAAGTGTTAACAAATGCAAAACTGATAAAAATACTTCTGTTGATGCTCCTTTTTAATTTCTGCGATTTGAACTTCCTTATATGCAAGTTTTAACAGTTCTATCGAACTGTAGTGTTTCATGGAATTCATACCGGAGTTCTTTATCTCTCATAGCTCTTGCAACTCAAACTGGCTACAGAACAAAGCTAAGAACAGTAAGCTATAGAACAAAGCTACTGAATATGAAAACTCATATATGAAGCAGGAAATGTGATGCTAATGTTTAAAAGTATTCTTTTTCAAATCTCACAGTTAACATTGTTTTGAAGTCATAACATAATAGTCTTAATAGTCTTCAAGTAACTCTGGAAAAAAAAGGCTTTAATATTCTATTAAAATGTGGACCTGTAAATCATAATTTGACTGAAAAGAAATAAAAGTTGCTGGAAAGCAGTCAATAGGTCACCTATTGTCACTTTTTGCAGAAATGTATCTTGAGGCACGTATTTCCAATGAGCCCACAGCTGAATGTATTGGCAGTAGTAGGTCTCTGTGCTTGCTCTCCATGCTATTGTTACAATATTTTACTAAACGCATTGCCATGCTACAGTTGTCATGACAGAAATATGTACAATACATCTTTATAAGAAATTTTTGTGAGAATTTGTAATGTTTCCACTAGATAAAGGTTATAGTGCTTAGTCATGTGTAACAGTCTTGTAAAATATAATTTTTAGATTTGCATATAGACCAGCTTGAAAACAGTGTTATTTATTTTTTCCATTATATTTTAGCTTATATATTGCAACTAAAATTATTTGTAAAGAGTGAACTTCTATTGTAAGATAATGCAAGATAAACCAATTTCTAATATAAATTATTAAATTATTATAGCATTAAAGGCACTATACACCACCCTTTAAAATGGCATGCCAGAGCTGGTCATACACACACACACACACACACAATCATATTTCTATTGCTCTTTTTGCACACAAATTGCATGCTGATTGCATTCATCAACCACATCCATTCACTCCCGTCATTAAAGTTTTTTTGTTTTTTATGAAAACAATGGCACTCAAGATCTGTGTTGCTGAAAGAAAATAACATAATCTTCTCCAAAAATGATGCTTAGCTGAAGTAAGTAAGGACAAAGGTACAAACACAGAGAGTACAGTAATTGTGAGTTACATCAAAGTGTGAAGAAAATGTAGTATGTCATATCATAATTCAAAATTTGTGGTGCTGTTGTTGTGTTCAGTCTCTTATTTGCAGTGCAGAAAAAAGTATTCTTTCACCTCCGGTCTCACAGATACCCAACTAACTGTCCCATGATATTTGAACCACTAACATTGATATTTAGTTAAAACTTATTTGTTCTTTGTGATATTAACTTAATATGCTGTTGAAAAGTGTGCATCCTAACCCTAACAATGAGGGTCAGATGACAAGAACCAACCAATGAGAAACAAGACACACGACAACCAATGAACGCATGACACATGAACCAAAAAAACAATCAAAACATGACACTCAGACAAGGGAATAACTTGACAGAACATGAGGGTGGCCAAACTACAAAATATAAGACATGAAAACCACAAAGAAACAAAATCAAAACCAAAACCCCACGTTACAGTTGTTTTCTTTCTTTCTTTCTTCTTCTTCTTCTTTTGAGCACTTTGGTAATCAAACATCAAACTGGAAAATGAAAATAGATAGCATAAATAGTGTGGTGTATAAATTATGACAGAATTTACATTTTTGGGAGAACTACCCCTTTAAAGGTAATTTGTTTACACTAATTACACTAATCTATTGAAAAAAATTATCTCTGCCCGCTAAATATGTTACATACCATGCACCTTGACTTTGAAACCACTGTGTTTTGTGTCACCATCACTGAAATTATTCTATAGTTTGATATTCCACATGCAGCTGGACGTTATTAGTGCATCACTCAATGGAAACTTAATAAGCACTGCTCATATCTCTGCTAACAGCAATAAAACCTTCAACTGTGAGCTATTGGAGTTGGCATGTCAAAATCAAGAATTTGAATCTAACTTGTAGAAAGATTGTCAGAAATACATTATGCATGGTCATTGTCCCTCAATTAATGTCTTTAGAAGATGCAATATTGTGCAAAAATTGCATGTGCTAATCAGCGCTCTAAGAAAATAACCTATTAGCACAGTATGAGCAATGTACATGCTGAGCTCTGATGCAGATAATGTGTCATTGATTGGATTGCTGTGACTGACATTAGCTAGAGGTTATGTGTCAATTTAATTAAATCTCATCAGTTAGAAGACCAACTGTTGTGCATTTTAGCTGTCATAGCTTAACCGCTTTTCACGTCAGCCTTTTTTGTGACTAGCTTCAACATAATCTGGAGCTGGTGAAATGGCACAAGCCATAGGGAAAAACAACTGCAATGCTATACTTTGTTACTCTTCTAATAGCAGGAAAAAAGTCATTTGCATATTTAAATATTTAATAAGCTTCAGTGTTTCACATCTCAAATTGAAGGGGTTTGCATTAGATGATGAGATTTGCATAATAATGCAATAGTACAGTTTTTAATCAAGCTTTCAGAAAGTCTTGCTCACATCTTATTTCACAGTTATTAATGATTGCTGAACTGAAATGGTGAAAAACCATGAATAAATGTCTGAATCATATTTCACAATTAAAAGGCCTTGTTCATCTCAAATTTAAAATTTGCTGAACATTTGCTCACACTCTAAGATGTAGATGGTTTTGTTTCTTCAGAACAAATATGGACAGAATGAGAGTTCAAACAGCTGTTAAAACCATATGTGTAATGCACAAGTAATCTATCAAGAGTCAATCAATTAATGTCACGTGAAGTGAAAAGCAGTGTGTTTGAATGAAACAAACCCATCGTTAAAAGTAGGTTAAATTATTTCTTGTAGCCAATGGTGATATTTGAAATCAATTTAGTTCTGTAAAGCAAAGCATGTTACACCGTGTCTACACAGTGATGTTGTCTACACTTGACAAATCATCAACTGCAGCATTCTATTTATGATGTATTTGACATCATTGTATTGATTTTCAGCAGCCATGTCCAGTGTAGACAGACTTTAAACTCTTTTGTCAGATGTAAACAAGTTGGTGCATTCAAGTCATATCCGATAGATCGTATTTTACAAGTTGAACTTGCATGAATGCCACCACAAACTCTTTGTTACAAGTGGAAACTTTCGGTTAAGCCACAAGTTTCCTAGTTGGGGGCTTTTCAGTGAGAAACGTGTATAGCCAAAGACTATAGGGTTTGACAGTAAATGTGTTGAAATTAATAAAATGATTAATTTTATGGGTTTCACTTTATTTTGATGGTCTCTTAACACGTCACTTACTGTAATACATAACTGTGGCACGTTTGTATTAGGTTTGTACACGTATTGCACGTTTTGAAGTCATAACATAACATTCTGCAACTACATGAGTGAAATTAGCCTTTATTTATTAAAAATTTACCTGTAAATCATACTGTAAATCAACAACATAGTTGTTTAAGTTTTACTGCCTCTACTGTTCATTTCAAATGGAAACTGCAGCAATTTGTATGAATAGACATGTTTTTTCAGTTTTGCAGAAACATCTTCAAAAACACCAAACTTTTTATACTTTGGACTGTTTATTAAAAATGAAATTACTTTTTGTTTGTTCATCGGTGCATCTGACATTTTGAGTTATACACAAGCCTCTGGTATTGACTTCATACATAGTAACGTGGCATTGTATTTCACCAGGCCTTAGATTCAGTAATCCAATCCTCTCTTTTCTGAGTGCGATGGTAATAAGTAATTTTCAATCTCTATGGTGGCGGCTGTGTCATTTAGGGTTGATTAGATATAATCTATATGCAGTAATGGCCTTGCAGTCTGCTGTTCTGAATCTGTTGCATGTAAATCTATCACACTACACGCATCCTGCACCGATCTGGCCTTTTCTCCTTACCCCACAATTTACATACAGTAGGAAGACAACAAGGATTTACCTTCCTTTCACATAAATGAAACAGCAAACACAATAAAAGAATGAATATGAAAGCCCCTCTTTATTCCTGGTATTATGTGTTTTGTATCCGGACAGTATCTGGATTCTTTTTTAGAGGGATTTCTTTTACATTTCACATTCCAATGTATTCTCCAGTGTCATCAGATTAAGATCCAAACCCACACACCTGCAAAAATGGAAACAAAAAATACATCAGAGGATGAAAACTGATATTTTCCATCATTTAAAATAGTTTAACAATGTTCATAGATAATTCTAAATGCTTTCTGACAGTTTAACTGCTAAAAATAAGCTGGTTCTCTATTGTTTCCCAACCTCAGAAGCATTCCCATGAGTAACGGATGCTAATAGGTATTAGATGTGTGTGTGTCTGGGGGTGGGGGTGGGGAATCAAGTTTTAAGGCACCCCAGCAAAAATAGAGAATGAGAGACGTGAATGAGAATTTCAGGAGAGATCTGACAGATTCAATATGTTCTGCAGCGGAATAATTTATGGAATCTCATTCATTAAATTGGGTGACTACAGTAGATCATAACATCTAACGTCTTTGTCAAAAACTGCAACGCAGCATGCCAAAGTAATAAATACAAAATAATTTGAAGTGTGCTTTTTACTAAGCATCGTAAGCAGACAACAAAAATGCATTTAGATTAAGACCCCCCGTTTTAGACAGAACTCATCACTGATACTGATCTAATTACCAAAAACATGTTAAAGCTGATTGTAAAGAAGGCCTCTTTTCTCAAAGGAAATGATGCATATGGATTGACATCCTGCTGTCTTCTGACGCTTGTTGCTTCTGACTATTTTACTGCAGGTTGTATCCTCTTTCTTTTTTTTAAGACCATACATAGCCGGTTATGCTCAGTATGCATCAGACGTTCTTGACCACAGACAAAAGAGGAAAAAAAGAGGGCCCAGTGCATTCATCAATAAAAGAAGCTTGATGAGAGAATACTAAATACATTTATATTCATTTTCCTGCAGAGAAAGGCACAAAACTAGTGAATGAAACATTCAGACAAAAGCCACAACAAAAACCTTGTGCTTCAGTAAGCTAATTATATATTTGTTCACTTATTATTACAAAATGTAGACGTCATTATTTCAGATAAATTATATAAGAACAAAGTAATTTGAAGTGTTACCTGCTAGTCCATGGAGAGGGGTAGCTTTTTAATTGGGGTAGAGCAACAAGAGTCATTAGAATTTTCCCTCAAGAACGTTCCTGCTAAAAGCATGTTTTGTTTTTTTCCTAAAAAGTTGAACGTGATTGTTATTACATTGGTTTGTTGTACGTTCAGAAATTATACTGAGAGGTGCTAAAAGTTAAATGCTTTATTTAATTTGAAAATGAATGTATCACCTACAGTAAATTCTACCGTTGGATAAAATGCATCTTGCAGTACTAGTGACTTTTATCAAACCCTTAAGCAAAATTTTAACATGTTCTCACTCTAGGGTGGCCATATGTGCCAGGATTTGTACATTGCCTAAAAAATACAAAGTAGTATGATCTACAGAGAATGATCAAAGTGACGCGAACGGTTTGCATGCATTTATAAAAAATAAAATAATAAAATATATAAAATAAAAAATAAATCATTTTATAGAAATGTATACTTTCCTTCGAGCACCTTACCCCACCCCTAAACCTACCCACTTCTGAACAATATAAAACAGGCAATCACAGCTATTTAATGCAAAATAAATAAGATCAATTTATTGCAAAAACTGACCATAAATGAGCATAAAGCTTTACAAACAAGGTCTGTTGTATCCCAACCCTGATGGAAAAACAGCATATGGTGGTTAGTAGGGATGTAACGGTATTGTAAATACCGTCGTACCGCAATATCAAATTTTTTCAATAATACCGTGGTCGCGTGACTCGATAAAATGATAAGTCTTCTGAGAAAAGTTTGCTGAGGCAATGGAGCGAACAGGAGGTAGCGGGAACTACAATTCCCATCAGCCCAGGCGTTCCCATCATTCTTTGCAGTCTGTTCTCAATACAGATCACTGTAGCCAACTTAGCGACTTTGTCTCTACATTTAGCGACTATTCAGACCACCATGGCTACATTTTTCCCTAAAAGCGACTAGCGACAAATCTAGAGACTTCTTGGACAAACCTCAGCGAGTCTCGGGTACTGCCG
>JAUMHQ010000013.1:1193457-1208936 GCA_032361165.1 Enteromius paludinosus | reverse complement strand
GACCCAGACTAGCTGGCAGAGTGAGCTTAAGTGTGGTGTGGCTGATTGCTGATGGGACTGTGTCAGGTGCTGGTGATCGTGACTAGAGTGAGGGTGATTGAGAAAGTGTCTGGAGCCCGGCATGGGTGTTACAGTAATACTGTTTAGAATGAATGTTTTGCTGCAGGCTCTAGTCTTCATTGTCTGTCAGTTGACATCAAAAGCAGTTTTCATCAGTCGTAAAGCAACTAAGATTTCAGCATAGCCCCATTCTGCTCCTGTAGGGAGCTGGTCAATTAGGTGATGATAAAATTGTGAAACCAATTGTCCAGGAAGGAAGTCCAAGGCTGGGATTATGTCCAGAGCTCTTACTGCTGAAGGAAAAACATGGTCAGGAATGATACGTTTGTGTAAAGGGTTCATTGCAGATGGTGTAATCTTTCAATAACAAATATTTTGTTGCAAATGTCAACCTTCAAACTTCATTAAGCAGGAGGGAATGTGTTAAAAGGATGTTTCCCAAAAGGATGACTCCAAAGGTTCATATTGGTGTATCTGCATGACCTTTGTTGCACACGTTAAGGTGAATATAAGTTTAAAAATGCAAATTATGCAGTATCTAATTAAATATGCACTAATTTACATACATTTCTAGAACAGAAATATGAACACTGGATAAAGCCATTTTCAAAATGTCCATTTTGTTCATTAGAGGGGAATTTGAAGCTCCCTTTTTTTAATTAATATTGTGACAGAAAGTGTCACGAATGAGGAGAGCGAGAAGCGTTCGAGTTCATATGCAAAAAGGGTTTATTCAGGCTCAGAGTAAACAGACAGTCTTAAACACCGGCAGACAGTAACCACGTAGGCAGAGACAAGAGAATAAACTAAATCCAAAGAAATGGTCAAATACCGTATAATCAGAGTCCGAAAGGGAAGGCAAGGCGAAGATCGAACCTAACTAGCAACAGCTGTGGGGGAGAGGTGCATTCTGGGGAATGGAGTCCAGGTATGAAAACAGACACAAAAACACAAAGAGTTCATAGAGAGCTGGAGTGCCATAAACAGTCTTTAGCTGGCAGCTCCAGCTGGGTGTGACATAGCCCCCCCCCTTACGGAGCGGCTTCCAGATGCTCCTGAAGCTGGCGAAACGACCACTCGGGAAGAGCGGGCCGCGGAAACGCCCACCTGGGTGGAATCCACGGAGGTGAAGCCCTCCAGGGCGGAGCAGACAGTTCGAAAACCCTCAGAGGATGGAGCAGACGGCGGAGAAGCCCACCGGGGCAGAACAGGCGGGGGAGACCACCTCCTGGGTATACCGGGCAGGAAAGATGCCTTCCAGGGTGGATCGGGTGGCGGGAACGCCCACCTGGGCGAAACAGATAGCAAGGCCATCTTCCAGGGTGGAGCGGAGGGCGGCAGAGCCCCTCTGGTTTGACCAAAAATGAAAACGCCCTCCGAGACCGAACAGCCTGAGTTTGCGCCCTTCTAGGCTGACTAGATAGTGATAGCACCCTCCGAGACCAGACCAACAATGAATGCGCCCTCTGAGACCAGACTGACAATGAAATCGCTCTCCGAGACCAGACAGACAAATGAGGGCGCCCTCCGAGTCCAGATAGACAATGAATGCGCCCTCCGAGACCAGACAGACAATGAATGCTCCCTCTTTAGCTGAACCGACAGTGATGGTTCCCCTCTTGGCCTACTGGAACACGACTCAGAAGCCTCCAGGGTTTGATCAGCCACCAATAGGGTCTCTGGATACTCTACGGCTGATGCCGACATCTCCAGAGGAGGTGCAGCCATTGGTGGACCCGGTGGAGACAAACACAAGCTCAGGCGGTCTGGGCCATGGGACCTCACTCTCATCACTGAGCTCCAGTGATTGTGAACCTGGATCACAGACCTGGTCTGGAGGATCCGGCCACCAAGGGTCCGGATCACAAACCGGGTCTGGCGGTTTCAGCCACACTGGTTCCGGATCGCAGATAGCGTCTGGCAGATCCGGCCACCATGACCTCTGATAGCTCGACAGGCTGAGAAACCGGGACTGACTGGATTTGACACAGCTCCTCGTACCGTGATTCGGGAGTGGGACCCGTTATTTGCAGCCTAGGAACCTTGAGGACCTTCAGCAGCTGGTCATGCTGCGTAACCGGGACAGACTGGACTCGACACTGTCCCTCATACCGTGCTACGGGAGTGAGACCCATTACTGACTGATTAGACACCGTGAGGGCCAACTGCAGCTTCTCAGGCTGCATAACTGGGACCGACTGAGTAACACACGGCTCCTCGTACCGTGTAACGGGAGTGGGACCCATAACATGCGGACTATGCACCGCGAGGACTTGCTGCGAAACCGGGACTGACTGGGTAGAACACGGTCCCTCGTACCACGTGACAGGAATGGGACCCGATACAGACTGGCTAGGAATCTTGTGGGCCTTCAATAGCTCGTCAATCTGTGCGACCGAGACTGATCTGACATCCCACAGCCCCTCTTGCTGTGAGTTGATGTCAGCACCCATCACAAGCGTTTCAGGGATCGCTAATACGGGTGATGGCTCCTCCGGCTGGAAAACCAGAATCGACTGGGTGGAAAACAGCACACCTGGCTGTATAACCAAGCTTGGCGGAAAGCAAGCTGATTGTTGCTCCCCATTTCCTGTGGTTTCAGAACCGGAATGAGTTTTTCAATGAGGTGAGAAACAGTGATAAAATCCTGAACATACGCGTCAATGTGGCGTCCGTCTTGATACAACGATCGCAGGAATGTCTCTGATGCGGAATAGAAATCCTGCCAGCGAGGCGATGAATATTCTCGGTGTGAGCCCTGAGAAAACCCGCTGCTGAACTCAGAATGACGGTTCATTATGTCACGAAAGCGTTCGAGTTCATATGCAAAAAGGGTTTATTCAGGCTCAGAGTAAACAGACAGTCTTAGACACCGGCAGACAGTAACCACAGGCAGAGACGAGAGAATAAACTAAATCCAAAGCAATGGTCAAATACCGTATAATCAGAGTCCGAAGGGGAAGGTAAGGCGAAGGTCCGTGAAACAGCAAAAGGGCGTCAGCAAGTAAATCCAAACAGATAAACAGACAGAAATACAAATGACAGGCTAGAACTGGGGTGACAGTGTAAATGAACCTAGACAGACAAACAGACCGGTATTTATACAGGTGGTACTGATTGAATGATTGAACCTAACTAGCCACAGCTGTGGGGGAGAGGTGCATTCTGGGGAATGGAGTCCAGGTTTAAAATCAGACACAAAAACACAAAGAGCTCATAGAGAGCTGGAGTGCCATAAACAGTCTTTAGCTGGCAGCTCCAGCTGGGCGTGACAGAAAGAAGCATAACTAGCCCACTTAAAACTATTTTAATACTAAATTAAAGGAATATTCTGGGCTCTATACAAGTCTGATAGCAATTTTAGTATTATAATAGGCCTACTGTTAAAATATCAGGTTGGCCCATTGATGTCATACTTTGTGGCAGTTTGATTATTCGGTGCATAAGATTCTATTATGTTCTTTCTATAATGTTTGACAATCTTTGGAAGAGACATAAATGCTGCATCTGGCAGGGAAATTACTCACTTTACCTTTAAATAATATGGTTAACCTCATCCAAATCTTCAGGTAGTTGGATGTCAAAATGTTCTATTTTAAAATAATCCAGCTGGCTATGGAAATGATCAAGGTCCATAAATCTCATTCCCTGTCACTTTTGTATTTCATGCCTTCAGCTTTTTTGAGACCAACGCCTGTCATTATCCAATGTTTGAAGACTGTTGCTCTTTCAGAGGTGTATATTTGTGATAAGTTGTCACTGCTAATGTTAGGCACATTTGTAGGCAACATCCTCTAATTGTTATGAATGATGTGTATTGACTTTATTTTTTTTTAAATCCCTAGAAGTATTCTAAGGAATGGGAATAAAGGAATGACATTACATTTAACAGTTCAAAAAAACAATATGTAAATGTGTGCAAAATGGGTCCCAGATACACAGTTTTGTTAACATTTATTCCAGTTTAGTCTATACTGATGTTGTTCAGACTGTCTGAAAATCTGTGTATCCTTCGAGATTTTGAGAAAGACTGTAATTCTTAACAAACATTTTTGATATGTGTATTTATTACAGAGGCCCAAAAAGCATTTGGACATTTAAGTTTAAAGGGATAGAAATAGTAAGACGATTGTTAAAATAGTCCATGTGACATAACATAATTTTATGAATGTACGAGATTACTTTTTGTGCACAAAGAAAACAACTTTACCAAACAAGTCTTCACATCCTTATTATTCAGGGGGTATCTCATGGCAGTTCATACATACAGTATTTTACGAGTTGCCAATTTCTATGAATTTGTAAGAATAACCACCTAACCCCGCCCCTAAACCTACCCGTCGCTCGGGTTTTAGACAAATCATACAAAATCGTAATTGAGTGAGATTGTACGAATTGGTACAAAATATCATGCATTAGCCACCTTGTAAAATAAGTATGAATTGGTCATGAGACTGGGTTGGGTATTTTGGTAGAGTGTTACGATGCATGTGCCATGCTTTCCTCTGCACAATAGCAAGGTGCATAAATCATGATACTCACCATAATGGTGTCATGGTGATAACGTTTCTCTTGACATTTTTTCCAATGTTAACATTTTTCTTGACATTCATTCTAAACAAAACACGCTAAATAAATTCGACAATAAAGTTCATCGGTTCCTGTTTCTGCTCGCTCCCCACAATCTGATTTGTCTGCACTTCTTTAATCTTATGGTGCAATTTGAATCATTACCAATCAGCTCTCTAATTTCATTAAAAATATCTTAATTTGTGTTCCAAAAATGAACGAACGTATTACGGTTTTGAAACAACATGAGGGTGAGTAATTAATGACAGAATTTTCATTTTGGAGGAACCAACCCTTTAAATGCAATACTTATATTCAATAAACCAAACACAATAAACAAATGTAAGGGTTCTACAGTTATAATCAGCACAAAAACTACAGCAGGAGTTTCATGGAATAAGTTTCTGAGGGCTAGTAGCTGCATGCAAGGATCAGTGCCAAGCATCAATTGGAGGGGTGTAAAGCACTGGGCTCTGAAGCAGTGAAAACATATGTGGTGATTCATGCTTCTCTGGGAGTCTGATGATTGAGTCTGGGTTTGCCAGATTTCAGGAGAATGTTACCTGCCTGACTGCATTTTGCTACTGTGTCTGTAAAGTTTGGTGGAAGAATTACTATGTACGGAAAGTATTCAGACCCCCTTAAATTTTTCATTCTTTGTTATATTGCAGCCATTTGCTAAAATCATCAAGTAACATTTTTTTCCTCATTAATGTACACACAGCACCCCATGTTGACAGAAAAACACAGAATTGTTGACATTTTTGCAGATTTATTAAAAAAGAAAAACTGAAATATCACATGGTCTTAAGTATTCAGACCCTTTGCTGTGAAAATCAAATATTTAACTCAGGTGTTGTCCATTTCTTCTGATCATTCATGACATGGTTCTACACCTTCATTTGAGTCCAGTTGTGTTTGATTATACTGATTGGACTTGATTAGGAAAGCCACACACCTGTCTATATAAGACCTTACAGCTCACAATGTCAGAGCAAATGAGAATCATGAGGTCAAAGGAACTGCTTGAAGATCTCAGAGACAGAATTGTGGCAAGGAACAGATCTGACCAAGGTTACAAAAAACTTTTGCTGCACGTAAGGTTCCTAAAAGCAAGAAGTTTGTGACGACCAGAACCCTTCCTGGAGCTGGCCGTCCGAACTGAGCTATTGGGGGAGAAGAACCCAAATTGTTTGGTAAAGCTGCTTTGGAACAATGTGCAGTGTGTAAATTGTTATATAAATAAAACTGACTAGACTAGGCTTGTTAGGACACCTGTGTGAAGAGGAACTGACTTCATACAGCACTTCCATTTAAAACACCTTGACACCAGCTGATTTATTGGAAAAAATTATGTGAAAATGAGAAGTTCAAGAAAAAAACTCTAGTATCACTTTTTTCCACATTATTACATCTGAATTAAATGGTTAGTTAAAACAAAAATAAAAATTTGGTTCTTGGTTACTCACCTTTATGTCGATCCAAACCCACTATTAAGTGAAACCTGTTCATCATATAAAACATTCATGTCCCTTTATGAATTAAACCAGTTAATTCATATGTAATCACACACTTTCAGAGATCAATCCAAGCCCCAGCTTTTACAATTTGTTTTTGTATTTTTTGCTGTATTTAAAAATTTGTATGCATGGACTTCAACAAATGGATGAAATGATTAAAGAGTATTTTACAAATATCTTCATTTGTGTTCCAACAATACAAATAGTTTTCGGGGTCACTGTACGTGTATCTCCAAAAGAAAATACTGTACAAGCTCTTAGTCATATGGATTCACTCTGCCCCTTGCTGTTTCCCTCTCTTTACAGTCACATCGAAAGTCAAATAATCAAAGGAAAAAGCAGGACATGAAGAGGTCACATGATGAACTAGGAGACATGAAGAGAATAATGGACAGTACACACGCTTCACATGCACTTACTGTCTGACCCCTGATTTGTTCTGCCTTCCTGAAGAAATATTATAATAAATCACACTGTGTGCACGCTCCTAACCATCTACACATGCACAGACACCATGCAAACAGTTACAGAATTATCACTCAAGAGGTTCAAAAGGATTCCCAAGAGATCTCATACCTCTCTGAGAAACACTCTGTTCTGACATATACACCCTTACTTAAAGAATTTAGACTGCCATGATAAAGGAATTTAAAAATAATAATTTCATAATATTAAAGACATTTTTATTCTAATTTTGGAGGGGTTAAAGGTAATTGCATAAACTGTAAAAAAACATTTACGGTAAAGAAATGGCAGCGTTGTTTGCCGGAATTAGACCTATGCTAAAAACATTTTAGGTTTTACGGTTTTAAGTCAAATTTACATTTAAATACCATAATTTCCTTAACTGTAATAATCATACAATATTTTTCTGTAAAGTGGCTTTGAAACGATGCACATTGTGTAATGTACTATATCAATAAAAATTACTACAGTTTTGACACTATTTGAAAAATAATTGCAAAAAAATTTAAATAAAAAAGAATTAAATTAAATTAAATCCCATTAGAATTTGGGGGGTATATAGAGTTCATTGAAAATATGTCTGACAATGGCATTGGTTATAAACAATTCTGTTCTGTTTAAAAAAGATATAGAAATATGATTTTTCTCATATAAGAAATTAACTTGTCTGGTTAATTAAGCAAATATTTTTTGAAGGCTGTACAAGTAGTTTTACTGATGTCACTCTCATCTTTTTTTCAGAAAGATAAATTATTGCTAAATGAGATGAAATGTCAAAGCATGAATGCAACAATTGCAACAATTAATTTTACTTACTTGTCCTCAAGTGTCTGTTTTTCACTGAAACTAATTAAATTCAGTATGCTAGACTGGATTGCTGTACTGTCACCCATTTCTACTGTCCTGCAGAAACACAATCTCCACGAGTGATACCACAAGCTTTCCCTGCACCAGATATTCCATTGAGGTTGTCTTGTACCTTTTCTTTTTCTGATTAATTGTTGAACATTACACTCCTGAGAACGACCTGATGATGGACACCTAAAGCTTTTGAACTAATTCAAATTTCAATGAGTGCAAAATAAATTAACTGTAAATACCATGCAAACATTGGTGTAAATTTCATTTAACAGTAGGGGGGTGGGGGGAAGTTTTGGAGGGGAACACACATATTTCAATCATATTATTTTCCTGTGGAAAACATTGCTTCTATCATTATTGTAGCATGGAGACTGCATCATGGTTATTTTTAGTTATACGTTTTTCTCTGGTTTAATGAAAAGGCAGATTTTTTCTTGAAAACTATTGCAATGTTTGTTATGTTGTTTACATTCTAGTCACTCTCTCTTTCTCTCTCTCTCTGTGCCAGGACGATCTCATAGGCTGTGCTGAACTGATAATTTTGAGAAAAAAAATAAAAGCCCGCCCACACTCTAAGCTGATTGGCTAATTTTGTTCAATAAACCAATCAGGATGCTCTCTGTCTAGCACGGGCTATGAACAGGCACACACACACAGTTCACATGCACGCAAGGTCTCTCTCACTCCCTCTTCTTCACTCAGTCTTATGCGCGCATTTTAAGATGCAAGATGCAGACATTAATGTTACATATTGTTAAATAGATAAGTAACGTTTTAATCGCTAACATAGCAGATTCATGGAAAATGACATCTGTAATCAGCATTTTTGCCACAACTAATTTATTAACGAATCAGAATTAACTACATTAAAGAGAATCGCTTTATTTAAAGTGAATAAAATTCCCTACCTACTGGAGTTCAACAACTAGTTAATGTACAGAGACGCAGTCACATACCTGACTTGCAGGTGTAGAGTAGGATAGTAGGCAGTGGGCCAAACCACTGCGAGGAAGGGGAGGGGGAGCTCAACTCTTTTGAAATGCATTTTTTGCGTTTGTATTTCCACTGACACAATAATTTTTTAGGTATACGTACATGTATTTTTCAGAATAGACAGTACGATTTTTTTTCATTATGATTTTAGGGGGGGACAACATTCAGTTTTATGCCCATGCATGCAAGAGAATAAAGATTGGTTTGCATCTGAAATGTTTGCAAACAACTTCAAGGGGTCCATTTAACAAGATGTAATATATATAGTTTTGGGTGTCCCCAGAATGTGCCAGTGAAGTTTCAACTCCAAAAAGCGCCACAGATCATTTATTACCTATTCTGTGTTGTAAATACCTTCTTTTGGATGGAAGCAGCAGCAGAAACTTAGGAAGTCAGAATTTGTAGCTTTAGTCCATGCTTTTTACTTCAGACCAGGGGCGGAGTGGCAATCGGGAAAGTCGGGACTTAAGGATTTAAACAGCGGAGCACAAATTAAGCAGCCTAATTAAGCGAATTATTGACGTTACTCAATTTTCCACCTTCCTGGAAATGTCCAACCAATATTTATATCAGTTGCTCAGTTGCACGCTCTGTTTCTTTGTCATGGTTAGCTTATCATGCAGAACATTCATGATCACATGTAAAAAAACAAAAACAAATTGATTTGTTTGTTTGTTCTTGAATTGATTTGCAAGACAAGATTGTTGAGCTTCACAAAATAGAAAGTTGCTGTAAGACAAAAGGTAATGCATTTTCCACAATTGCACTGTAAGGGCAATAATTTAATTTTAATTGAACTGAATCTTCCATTAGGACAATAATCAAAATTCAATCAAAATTTGGTTGCTGAGCACAAAATGAAGCTTTTGCCATGACTAAGCACCAACATGGAAGTGGTATTCTTAAGGATCTGGAGAGATTCTGCGTAAAGTAATGGTCTGTAATATTTTATCAGGTTTTCTCCAAACTCTTCAAGCATTACAGGAGAAAATGTAGGGCTGATGTCTTAGGAAACGGAAGTTGCAATAATTGGGTATCAATAATTGAGGTCAATATGTGGTAGAGAAAGCATTTATTTCACAATGAATGTTGTGTTATGGAGATTTCACTGAGTTGTGCACAACTGGGCCACCATAGACATAAGAAAAAATTTGTAAAAAATTAACAAACTGCAATTTAAATAGAATTTCAAACCACATATTTATGTAGCTTGAAACATATTTAGAAAAAGTTTATAAATATACTTGTTTTGCCATTTATATGTACTTGCTAAATATGTTCATATTGCCATTGGAAATGCCTGGAAAATTTGGACTGACAGTTTAAACAAAGCGTTAGGTCTGTGAAATTGGAACCTCTTGGTCAAAAAGACAACAAACTAAAGCAACAGGCATGGCTCTGTCTTGTATTTTTTTATTTAAATGAGGATTATTGTGATGTGTCAGCCCAGTCTCACAGCAATTCGTACATATTTTACGAGGTGTCTAATTAGTACAAATTCGTACGGCCCCACTCATACAAATTCATGCAATTTTTGCTTGAATGTCGCCAATTCGTATGAATTTGTACGAATGACCTAAACCTAACCCCGCCCCTAAACCAACCCGTCACTGGGGTTTAGACAAATCGTACAAAACGTACAACACTGTCATTATTTTTACACCCGCTAGAGGCCACGTACCTTTAAAACTTATATTTAAAAAAAATTGTAATAAGGTACTTGCACAAACGACTAATAAAAGGCAAAGTTGTCAGAAAGTATAATAGGACCCCTTTCAAATGAATTACAGAGGAAAATAGCAGAAGCATCCTATTTTATTAAAAATGTCTTCTGCCATTAGATACTAATGCACTGCAGTGAGTGTTTGTGCTTCATTTGATAAGGGTACAGAGCATATCAGTTCAGATCTCAGAGACAAATGGCTTCCGCATGTATCTATTTCCAGACTCTCTGCCCACTGTAACAGGGACTTTTATCAGCCTGACTGTGGCATTTGCAGCCAAAAGATACATACTTTATGGTGCTATGTAATGTATATATTATTTAGACACACTGTAATACAAAGTGTCAAACCTTTTATGACAATAAAGAATGAATATTTCAAAGGTGATGCACTGTTTCCTACTGTATTGGGGTCAAATAATGTTCCCTCTGGTCTTCGCCCCTCCTTCCATCTTTCTGAATAAAGATTGAAATTAGATCTGATTCGCAGAGATTTATGGAGGAAAAGATCAGCTAGTCATTACTAACCTGATTTTGTTTCTCAGTCAGAATTATGCTGGAAAGCATCACTCTCATTTCTGAGACAATCATAATGCTCTTTTAATATTCACTTACAGTGCTAAAAGAGTTCATCAGTTGACATGCACGCAATGTCAGAAAACACTTTCATTGTCTTATAATATGGGTTTCTTTTTACCTTACTTGGTCAACGACTACCAAAAGATTCGCTCAGTGATTCATTTTTCCAAACCCCTCCTTTGAAAGACTCTAATCTGTGGTGGTTGGTCCGACTGGTCTCATTTTCTGTTAATGCCTAATAAGATAGCATTTGTGAGCGTAGTGCTGCTTTGTGTACAGCGTTATTGAGCGAATTTTTACTGCTCCAAAAGCAACGCCTAGTGGCAAATAATGAATTTGCATTTTCATTTAGACCAACGTTGCTGTTTGTCAATTCAGACCATTGACGTCAACACAAAATGGCTTGGGATTCGTTTCAGTGATTCATAGTCGACTCTTTCTTTTGAGGGAAAATAACTATTAATGGTGCACTTTCAAATTTACAAATGTTTTCATTTGATTTTCCAAAATCTATAATAGGGGCACTTTAAGAGATATAAACCATGAACCGAACCAACCAGCACAACATAAACTTTAATTTGACCTACGTGATTGGTTGTGGAAGTATTAATTTTTCCCATAGGAATTTTAAAAATGTTATTCTTGAATATGTCGGAGACCTCAGAATGTTGCAACTGACCAATCAGATTCAGGTACTTCAGAGTGCCATGTATTAACATTGAATAACAACCTCTGTCTTTAAAGGTTTACAGTATAAGTTATCATTAAAAATCACTTACTCTTACTCTAATCGTATTCAATAAATAATAGCTTGTGTTCTCAGCATCAGTTTTATTATTTGCCCATATTTAGGATCAGAAATCTGGGTTAAAACAACCCATAACTACAGTAGAAATAATACACTTCCACACATAACCTATCTATCATCGTTTGCACTACAGAAATGAATGGCGCCTCAAGTCATGCAGCCTGTGTAAGTGAAGTGTTTTTACTGTTCTAAGCGATGTAAACCTTTCAAAATAGCACATTAAAGTACATTTTAAAAGCCCACCATCTTCAGCCTCAGTTCCATGAAAGTAAAGACAGCAGAATTGTGATTGAGAATGGAAATAGATGGAGGCTAGTTCTTCATTTCCACTCTTGAGTCCAGCTCTGTGTCTTTTAACAGCATGGCTTTGATGTCGCTCTATCCCTGATAACCGATACCGCTGCTAAACCCGACACCGTTGCAGCGCTCCAGCGGGATTCAGCCACAGAACAGCAGAGGAGCGGTATAAGGACAGTGGAGTACAGGGATAACTGTACCCTGTTGGGCTTGTTTTGGCGTAAAGATTTTTGTACCATGCTAATCATGTTGAAGGAGGGTGAGCAGGATCATTGTACTCATTCTAGCACATTTCTATTATCTGCCCCTTGAGAGGATGTCAGATACACAATACTCTTCTATGTGTGTTGTAGTATCCTGTGAGATGTACTGTACTGTATGTGAATATGGTGGTTTTGTTTAAGCATTTTCAAAGGCAAGATGTCAGAGAGCATCATTTTATTAATTTACTTTTTTATCGTAGTTTCCTATTTTATATTATTATGAAATAAATTGCTCTTTTTGCTTTTTGATGTATGACTGGGCAAGTCTTATTAGCTATAACACCCATATAGCGAGAAAAGTCTTTGTAAAAGGAAATTTCAGCAAATTAATGTCATCATTTGAAATAAAAGGTTGCATTTTATTTTAAGGTGTCTTTGTTACAGTGTAATTACACATTTAGTACTTAGCAATATTTAAAAACTACATGTACTTACTATATAGATAGGGCTAGGATTAGGGTTTGAGATAGGGTTACTTGCATATTACTATGCATAATATATTGTTATTATAATAGAAAGTCCATGCAATGTGTAAGACACCTTTAAAATAAAGTGTTACCAAAATAAAGAAATATGAAAACTGAAAAACTGAAAAATAAGCTTTTTTTGGCAATAAACATTACGTCAGAAATGCTGTCGATCTTATACTGAACTCTGAATACTAATAAGCAACATCAATTTGCTCGTCCAATGATTCTTTATTTGACACACCCTCAAACTAAGTCAGGACTTAAAGAGTTTTCTGCAGGCTATTATGAAATTATGGTGCCATTCACATGAACTCATTGAATAATATGATAATTTCTTCATGACTTGAAGGCAGCTTAACAAGCTGTAAAACCGCCAAATCATATGATTATACAGCGGTCTATAAATGTTTCTGTCCATCTTAATGGTATAGTTTCAGCAATGCAAGTACGCAAAGTAGATTCTGCCATCTGTGCTTCACGAGCACACATATTCATAAACATTCATCTTTTCTCTTTTTTTCTTTCACGGCAATCATTTTTAGCTCGAAGATCGAGTTTGACAACATGACTGATGTATTTTGGAGATCAACAGTGTGGCAACTCTGCTGTTTGAGTTGTGCAGCTGTACTGTAACTGTTATTCGAACATATGTCAATAGAAGCCCTTTAAATGTAAGTAAAGTGTCTACAATTAAGGTTTCAAATAAGTTTTCGGAGAAAAAACTTACTTAAATGTAAAAATTTGGTTGAAAAAATTTTACATTGTCATTCAACATATTTAAGTACAAATTCGAACAACATGCTAATTCCGACTTCCGAGAATAAGGTAGCGTTAAATTGTATTGTGTTTTAAATTAGTAAAAACATATCAACTGACAAATGGGTAAAACTGGGTACATTTTTAAATTGTAAACTAACTAATTAGTATTTGAGGTGAAAGTAATTCATCTTTTAATATTTCATAAACTGATTTTTGTCATAAATATGCCTGACAAGATTTAATTTTACTGGGTAAATTTAGTAAAGGGGAAAATGTGTGATATTTATTTTTGAAATTTAAATTTTTTCAAAATTGAAATTAATTTAAACAGAAAATTTTTGCATATATATATATATATAGATATATATATTTGTGTCTTTCTAATTTGACCTTTTGTCTTCTAATTGCATTCTCAGCTTCAAGAAACTCATTTGAAAATCACATTTGTGAGCGTGCATGTAGTACGTGGCCTCATATATTCCTTTTGGTCGGTCGGAAATGAAAGAGATGCTTTAAAAGGAAAATGTATGAAATATGAGCCTATAGGAGATGTTATAGCTGCAGGGAAACTATTGAGTCATTATCTTGAGTGTGATTGGTCTGACATCTATCTGTAGGTGGTTAACAGCCTTGTGTCTTGTGGTAGATTATAAGGTTTATAATGGACTCACTGGAGGCCTAAGGGGAAGCCAGGCTTTACATGTAGCAGGTGTGCAGTTTGTGGACTATGTTCTTGCTACAAAGAACATTTGATTATTTTTAAAATGTATAAATATTTCAATAAACAAATAATGCCATTCTGCTTTCAAATGCAGATTTGTTCACTCGAAACTCTGTATTCCATTTTACGAAACAAGCTACAGTTCAATACAAAGAGTCACATTACACTATTTCATATCAGACTCTTCTCACACACACATACTGTATAATATCCAGGAGTTCTTTGATCATTTAGCTACAGAGGAATGAACAAACCACTGTAAAGTAACACAACCTTTTTCTGGACAGTTCATTTACATGGCTTTGAAGATCCTATTGTAAATCAGGCTCAAATGGAGTATAATACTGACATCATGTTTTTATTTTAGGAGATATCAGAAATGACTTCATGGATATTTTTCCAATCTAGTAAAGGGCAGTACAGTAAAAAGTAGAGGAGTTTTGTTACAACTTTGCTTAATATATCAAACTCTTTTGTAGAAGAAAAGATTATGTTCCAACTGAATGAAAATGTGTTAAAGTTAAATTGACAGTAAATTCAATTAGTTGAACATAGGAGTTATTTTGAATCACTCATATTCAAATGCAGTTTTTCATAATTAATAATAATCTTTAAAATATGGCTTTACTGTTCTGCCAAATATGAAGTACTTAAATGTACATAAAGAGAGTAATCTCATGGCATAAACGTACCTGGTACCTTTTTATTGAGACACGAAATATGTACCAACAAGTACATATCACTGCAGTTTCTTAAAGAAATGAACACTAGAGGCAGTAAAACACAATTTACAGAATTTCGATCAATAAAGGGTAATTTTCGCACAATTACTTGAAGAATATCATGGGATGTTTGAAAACTGATGCTTTTGGACGTTAGTATCACACATATCCTTCATATGTATGGGTTTTCATAGACAGTAGGTTCATTCAGTATGTCACATAGTACCGAGATGTACTTAAGAGGTGAGGAGCTGATGATAAAACAAACTCATTTACATCTTGGAATACCTGACAATGAGTAAGTTTCAATTTCTGGACGAGCTACAGTATTCCTTTAACCAAAAATCATTAGGCTACTAGATTAATTTCAAATGTATTCTAATGTTGACTAGATCTAACAAAGATCAATCAAAGATTTATTTGCTAACACGGAGAATGCAGTAAACAGGCAGATGAGGTTAATAAACAAGAGACGTGTGTTCAGTAACAGGACGTTCACTCCTCACATACTGGTAATATTGCACATTCAGGCACAGTCATGTTCTTTCCCTCTCCTGCCTCTACAGGTCCTTTTAAAAAAATTAGCATATTTTGATGAAGTTCATTATTTTCTGTAATGTACTGATAAACATTAGACTTTCATATATTTTAGATTCATTACACACAACT
>JAUMHQ010000013.1:1177659-1188103 GCA_032361165.1 Enteromius paludinosus | reverse complement strand
AATATGCAAATTGATATATGACATCATCTAGCAATCTAAAGCGGGTTTTAAATTGGATGTGTGGAAGGTTTAATAATGTTTTGTTATTAAAATTGAAGTTCCTGTTTGAAAGTTTACAGATAGATGACTAATGTGTGTGCCATGATGTGTTCAGTGTTCATGTGAACTGTTTAATAAACACTTCTGCCACTTTTTTTTGAGCCTCTTAATTAGTTTTGTTTTTTATGTAAATGATTCAATAAATACCGTACCGTGCCACTCATACCGAGGTATTACAGTACCGTGAAATTTTAATACCGTTACATCCCTAGCCTACACACAAAAAAATTATATAGCGTAACAAATATCTTTAATACAATGTTGGTGTGATAAGTAAAATCCCAACTAATTTGTCATGCTTATAATATTATAATGTGCCGTTTTGACAGCAATTATGTGAAATATTTGTACTTGAAAAAAACTAAAAGGTGATTAAACTTAAACATAACTTGACTACATTGACAAGAAATGAATAAAAACTACATTCACTGAAAAATTGCAAACAATGGAAATTGTAAAATTTGTGTAGCTCATTAGTAAAAAAGTAACGTTATCTAGTCTAGGGTATATACTGTAAATTGGCTTGACTTACGCTCTAAAGCATTCTCTCATGGCTCCTTTTCCAAATGGCTATGAAAGAAATATAATTAAATTAAATAAGGTATATATACACAAATACACACACACATAATCGGTATTAACACATATATATTGGTGTCACGAAAATAAGTGTATTATTCGACAAAAATACCTGAGAGGAAACCTTGATAAATATGTCATCCTTTGCCCATTCACCAGTAACCGCACTGTACCTAAAGAGCAAGAACACACACTTTTAGCACTTTAAATACGGCTTTCTATTCCCTCTCATTCCCAGGAAGTACTTTTCCACAGCAGCAACTGGAAATCAGCTTTAAAACGTGTCTACATGGAGATATAAATATGACAAATGTAAACGCATTTACCCTAAAAAAACGTATGTTCTACACTATACAGAAAGAAATACAAATGAAAGTGTTCATTCGTCTTCATTAGGACTTTTAATGAAAGAGTTAATAGAGCAGATACTGCACAACAGGCACAGTTATAAAAGCAAACTCCCAATATTTACACAAGTAAGTACTGTTTTTTCCCTGTTACTGAGAACACTGTGTACCATGTAGACCAGCCCACCAGACTCAGTTGTTTAATGGCACACTCAGGGATAGGTGTGAAGTTACAAATGTTTAAAATTAGAGTCTTGAATCTAGGAGCGGACCCCTTGTTTGCATCCAGCTGATATTATACTTACTGTCTCTCTTATTTAACATGCGATGACATGTTCTTAAATAATCTGAGATTGATTTAGAGTTGCGTCAGGGGTCTGTGAGGTGTTATATTGGTTAAATCTCAGGTCTGGTCACAGGGGAACACAAAGGTCATGATAGGGCACGGGGGTCAATGCCGTGCAGTGTTGGGGGCTTTAAAAAAAGCAGCGACCTTACAAACTTCACATTTTTCAGTAACATGAGAGTTGCTCAGATGTTCATCTCTTCAACACAAATTAAGATTGTTAACCAATGAGATTTGTTCTCATGCACCAAGGAAGTACAGTCGAGCTTTATTTTGCTCTATGTATGTGAACTGATCAATGTTCTTACATCAATAAAAGGCTAAATTAAATCAGTTTATCAGATGATTCTGATGAATTACTCTCACAATCTCTTAATGAACTTTTTAAACCACCAAGATTTTGCTTGTATGGAATTTCAAATGGAATTATTATTTGAGTTTTGTAGATGAATGAAAGTCTTACAGGTTTGGACCATTTAACCCTTTATGTAGCTTCAGTGTAGTTGCCTTTTGCTGGTAGGTTGTAGTGTAGCTAGTTACAGTACTGGTCCAAAAGAATAGCTTGACTGTGCAAAGACTCAAATTCGCTTTTCTAAACACTGCTTATGTGTTGCCTCTGGATTCAAACCTCCACTCCTTGAACAGTAGGTTAACAATTCAAAAGGCCTTATATTTACTGACCTGTATCGAGTGCAGCGCTCTGTCTCGATTTCTTCCAGATGGAACTCAGCCCAAGGATCTGGCATGGCTTTGGCTTTCTCAATAGCATGTTTCCAAGTTGCCTGAACAAGAGAAATTGTAGTTGTTTCGGTACAGTTTCACACCTGTTTGTATGGGTTGAAAAACTGAAGATGGAAGATCCACACTATGTTTTAGGGCAAGCACAAAAACAATGGCTGGGAAAAGAAGAATAGCGGTATGCTACAATAATAGTCATGCAAGAGTGAAAAAAGGAAAGCTTGAGTCAATGCTGAAAGCATCCAGCTGGCATTAAGTTAGGGATCCCACTGTAAAAATGAAAGAAAATGATTATAAAGACATCCTACTCCCTTTGGGAATCAGAAATGGAACAAGAACTGTTACATTCCTTGATTCATGTTCCTGTTGGACTGGTACTCCAACAACAGGTTCTGTGATGCTGCTAAGCATTTGTCAGGAGCAAACACCGGGCTTGGTTATTTCCTGAACTTTGTGCTTTGCTGATTCTAAATAACGGCTGTAAGAGATATAGTTAACTGTACTAGTAAAAGTCACATCATGATCCAAGTCAAACCTGACATGTGGCAGACATGACACGATGTCTCAAAATAACCAGTAAAAGTAGATCATGTGGCCAAGCACACTCATCCAATTATTCATTTCCTTTTGAAAGGTCAGTGAGACAGTGAGTACAAATATACGTCAGATGCTACGAAAGTGTGGGCTCCTCTTTACAGGGAAGCCCTGAAGTATGGAAACATTACCCATGTATCACAAGACATGGCGTGACATAGGTATTCATAAGCCATAGGCATCTCCTGCAGGGTACTCACTTAAATATGAATTATTTCTGAAATTTAAAAGATTGGAATGCATATTAGTATTATGCATGAACAGCATTTGTGTTGATAGTTTGAACCTGTTTTTTTTTCCTATAGAATTTAAAAGTAGCATCTTCTGTGTTGTGCATTATTTAAAAAAATTAAATATATGCACAGATATATTTTAAGAAAAGAGATCTTTAACATGCATCTAAAAAATAAAGAAATTATGTAAAGAAAAATTATAGGAAGTAAAAATATTGTTTGTTCAAAAACACAGTGAGCAAGTGCATAAGGATTGAAAGGGAGAATACAGCGATAGGAGAGATATGGAAAGAGCATGCATTCTAGCCTAGATGCCACAATAACACAGGGTAAGATGAATTAATAAATTCTGGGAAAGAAAAAGTAAAGGTGAAGGGTAGAAACTTTTCTAAACATACCCGGCCTTTCTCAGTTAAAGAGCCAAACCTGACAGAGTGCCCATCCTGCTCGGTTTCATTTGTGTTCTAAATTAAAGGAATAGACAGACCCACTTGTTTAAGCACAAAAATATTACTATAAATGCAACCTGGCTTGTTTACAGTACGATTTACAGTACATGAGGTTAAGGAAGTCGCATCGTGACAGCTTAAGAGAGCGCCATATATGGAAGTGAGAGTGTCACAGAGATGGAGGAAAACCATTTTTGCATACTCTACATTAGTTCACGTCTTCTTCTGGTAACAACACAAAAATGCTTTGTGAATTGTGATTAGGAAAAAACATTTGTTCACTAGCTCTCTGTGCTACAGGCAGTCTCCATACCCAATACAGAGAGGTCATTGTCTAAGTGGACATGAAGAAGATAAGGATATTCTTGGATTACCACCAAAATACGATTGTGAAATGGATAATGATACAGCATTAAAGTTATGCCAAATACACAATGTATGCACCTATGATAATAACAGTATAACATAATAACTACTGTTGTATAAGACAGTATGTGAAACAGTCAAGTGACAGCTATTTCACATGATATGTTAATAACGTGTCATTTATAAATAAAAACATCTATTATATAATTATGCTATTACCATACAATCCTGATACTACACACAACAAACATGCTGTGTACTACAGACATAGTACAAATGGTGGTATGTTGGTCCAAAAATAGCCTTTGTTTACATGCTAGGGGCTACATTTACCTAGGAAGACCCTGTATATGTATAATTTAATAACGTTGTAATGAATGCTTTTGTCCTTCATATTATATATTATGTATATATATATATATTTTTTTTTTTTTTATCTAGCACAACCTATTGAAGTGTCACTGCAGGTTAACTGGGAAAGACTCACCCTGTAAGTAAAGGAGTTTTTGGGCAACGAATTAGAAAGCTGCTGGTTGCAAATGACGTCCTTTGGATAGTCAAAGAAGCCTTTGGTTGGGGTTATGGGGTCGTCAGTAATGGGGCAGATACGGAAGTCATCATCATCTTCATCTTCATCACTTGGATTGCAGTCTTGGAAAGACACTCCATTCTTAGCAGATCCATTCCTAGGACTTCCCACCACCTCCTCCATACTAAACATGAGCTCCTCCTCAGCCATGATGTCCCACTGTGTTGTGCACAAAAACTAGAAAGAAGCACATTTAAATAAGTGTCAAATACTGCTACGTCAGAAGATGCGCTGTAAGAAAAAAATAATAACGCAATGGTCAACAACAGGTTGATTAAATGTGAAGGTATTGGCTAATGTCAATCCGAGATTAACCTGTTCCTGTTTATGCATTCCATCGAGCCGTCAAATAGCTGTTGTGCCAAATATACTTAAAACACCAGTTTGCAACAACAAAAAGCATTTGATATGAATGCATTAAATTACAACGTCGTTCATTTCAAGTTTCACTGTAATCTGTCGCATAAATATTAACGATAGTAAAACGTTGCATATCATCTTAAAGGTACAGAGCACAAAAATGAGCAAAAGCGCATGTCACATACCTTGTTAGAATGAATAAAGCTGCTAGATTGAAGACATAACGAAAACAGGAGACAGATGTTCTTATCTCGAATCGCCTTCACACCCTTTTTCAAAAAAGGAAGCCAAATCTAGAATGAATCGCGCGTTTGAGCGGATGTTTCAGCTGCGGCTGTGTCTCAAACACTGGACACTAGACAGTGACAGGTTTACTGTGCCTCTGCAGAAATGCGTACTACGTGTCCTGGACTGCGAGCAAATGTTCCCTCGTGTTGACTCCTCCAACCCCGCATAACTCAGGACAACGACAAATAGCTGCATATTCAGCCCTCTAGTGGGCTTCATCAAAAATACATCCATGCACGTACTGCTCTTATTATGTATCTGGAAATGTAAAAGTAAACAAATATTTCATATGTAAATAAAAAATGCACAAAACGGATTTGGATGAAGAGAAAACCGTCAAAATCTTATTAAAATACAGCCATGTGCATTAGTCAATCACGTGGCCTTTTATGGGGGAGCTCATGTTGTTATCGATCTCAGCAGCGTATTACGAATTCTACTAAGGCAAGGGCACGCGTGCTATATTCGTGCTAACATTTCCTTGACACAGTCATGATAGTATTTAGAAGCCAAGCCTTCAAGCGGCCACATTCCAAAAGCAAATGAAGGCGCACGCACTAGGGCTGCGTCACGTTACGTGATTAATATTCATGAGAGCACTCTTCGCCATAGTAGAATCGCGTGTTCGCGGGGGCGGGGCAGGACTCCACACTGGTGAGGACCTGCTGCACGTAGCCACTGTGAAAAAGAACAGACTCCAGTGGGCGTGCGCGCGGAACGGATATTTTTGTGTTCTTGGCATTCATTTTATTGCTAGTCTCAGCATCATCAAATGTGACGCTTGCAGTTATTCTGAGACTTTTCTAAAGTAACATCTTGTGTTTATGTATTTTATTAGTCAGAGCTTCCGGAATTGGAGTCTCGTGGTAGCGTGGCCGAGTGGTCTAAGGCGCTGGATTTAGGCTCCAGTCATTTCGATGGCGTGGGTTCGAATCCCACCGCTGCCAAAATATTTTCTTCTCCGTAATTCTTAAGGACCTCAGAAATCAGAAATACAGAGCATTGTGCGCGGTGTGTGAATACACTAAATGTGAATGTGCATTAATTCGTCCCACTCTCCAAAAACAGATTTAGTATTCATTAAAATAAACTCTGCAATAATTAAATTACATAAATGTATCTAATCTCATTTTATTAACCAATGTCTTTGCTGCTGACCTTTGATGATCCAGTTCAACCATGCTTACCAACAAAAATTACTGTGCTTTATTGTTTTTTGTTTTGTTATTGCTGAAGAGTATTGAACTGTCTCCTGTATTCTACTTTACAGATGTGGATTTACTGTTTCTTCAGCTTGAGGTTTATTCGTGACACTTTTGGGGATTTTAAATTTCCTATAAATAGAACCTCTTATATTTAAAACAAACACTCAAGCTCTGCCCAAAAATAACACAACAGTAATGCATTGCTTTCCAAAAAAATGTAACTAAGTAACGTAAATTGGTTACTTTGTTAGGGAGTTACGCAATATTGTAATGCATTTATTTTAAAAAAGTAACTTTCCCCAACACTGCATTTAACCAAGCATAGGTGTATTAGAGTTTTACACAGACAATGTTTTACTAAAGTAAATATGTGAGCAAATAAAATAATAAAAAAAAGGGTTCGAGTGATGTGCACTACAGACTAATAAATAAGGTTTCATACAAAACACAGTCAGTTCATTAATAAAATTTTCAGTGTAGGCTACAACCTCCAAAGTTTTTTACGGTTAATTATTACTATTAAAAATAATTGGTCAATTGCTCCACCCAGCGGTCTGATTTCTCCTGATATTCACACACCCTTTCGTCTCAATGTGCACACTATCCACCCTATCTGTCCTAAACAGTGTTGAAAATGAGATAGAATTTATGCGCAGGGCACCAACGCCAATGGGTGAGGCTTCCGGTTCGTTAGACGTAAATAAGGAGAATGACAACCTGCAGTAAACGGTAAAGCTTTTTGCACTACAAACCAGTGTGTTCATAATTAGGATACATTAAAATAACACTATAAGAGATATGCATTTCCAATATCAAGCAGCAAAACGAACTTATTTTATACCTGGAGCTAAAAAAAATAGCTTGACGCCGAATGAGAGTGGAAGCTAGACCGATGGAATTAAAAAATGGCGGCGTCCGGTTTTTTTTGGTTTTTGTTTTTTTTAAAGAAAAAAGTGGATAGAAAACTGGTGACAAGTGTTCATCTCATGTAAGTTTACATCACTCATTTGACTTTTTTATTTATTTATTAACGTGTACAAAAGCTGACGAAAGCAATATGCTATGGGCCCATTTGACGTTTCCGGGTTTCTCCTCAGCGGAAGTTGAATAGTAGTGAATGGGATGGAACCACAAATATATTTTTTTGCATTCCCATTTGCTCAAATAGCAAAAGAAAAACTCCAAAGTAGTGTTTTCATGACTTCCAATATTCTCTTACTATTCCTTTCATAGATCCTGCGTTAGAAACACCCTTGCATTAGCGTAAACTATGTTTTTATCATTTGAAGCAAAGGTAATATAATAATAACAATGGTGTTATTAATGTGCATACATTTTTAAAAACTTATATGAATAAGAAAGAAAAACTTTTAAGGATTTACGATGCTGTTGACCGTTAAATGCGACATCACAGTCTTGTGAAAAGGGTCCATTACAGATAAGAGGACCTGTATTTTAGCCGAACGCAATACTTTAAAATTAATAATGGCTTTGTTTCTTACACACAGCTTTTCATTCCACAAGACGTTACTTGATTACTTATGAATTGTGGTTATGTCTTTAAAAGGAAGGAAGGAAAGGAAGTGACCAGGTATGGTTTCCCATACTAGGAATTAGTGCTCTGCATTTGACCCACCCAAGCGCACACACACAGCAGTGAGAAGTGATCAACCACACACACACACACCGTGAACACACACCCGGAGCAGTGGGCAGCCATTGCTGCGGCGCCCGGGGAGCAGTTGGGGGAATGGTGCATTGCACAAGGGTCTCACCTCAGTCATGGTATTGAAGGTGGAGAGAGTGCTGGATATTCACTAACTCCACCCACATTCCCCACGACCTTTGAGTTACAGGTCCGACTCTCTATCCATTAAGCCACGACTGCCCTTTATCAGCCATTTCTGATGGCACTGATTCACAGCAGGATTGGTCCATCAAGCGATGACATTTCTTCAAATCTCATCTAGGATACCCTCGGAGTGAGTGCGTTTTCAGCAAATGTTTATTTTTGAGTGAATCATTTATTTACAGTAATATACAGGTAAAACGCTAGAAAAAAATTTAACACAAATCAATGCTATATGTAACTCAGTTTTTATTTATTTGGTGAGTAGCCTTGTCATAAGCAGGATATTGTACAGTCTGCCAGTCATTATTCAAAAATAAATCTCCTCTGGATAATACAAGGATAATTTATTTGGCCTTAATAACTGACTGTACACTATTACTTATGTCAATCTTTTACTGACCACAATATCATTCTAATAAAACATCCACTGCAAAAAAAAAAAAGGCCATTTCGTGTCAGTGAGACATCCCTTTAAAGTGGAATTTTTTGTCATCATTAAACCAAAACTGGCATTGAAAGTAAAAACAATTACAACAGAGGATTTGTCAGCCAGGCAGACAGACTTTACCTGCGAAAAGAAGTCCAACTATTGTAAAAAATATTGACAAAACAAACAGTACATATGAGGACCCAACAACCGTATTATTGGGTAATTTGTAAGGTTGTCCTCCAACTTGATTGATGTAAAATCCAACTGGAAATATGAGGGCGGCCATGCAGAAGAGGACCACTGCAAAAAAATAAATAAAAAAAAACAACAACACAAAAATGTTTAAACCACTAAACACGTGAGGTTTTTTTTTGCATATCAACTTTGCTTTAGGTAACATACTTCCCATAAAGGCGATCCAGCGGGCATATTTTGTAGCCTCTCGCCTCCAGTGTGAGATCACAAGCAGGCCACATGTGATAGAGAGCGAGATGATGCCTAAGATGATGAAGAACAGGGTAGTGATCCATTCTGGAGGAAGGCTTGGGGAGATACATACCCTGGTTCGACCATGGATGGTCTGGCATTGCTTGACTAGGCCAACAGTCAGAGCTCCTGTGTGTAAAATACACAAAAAATATTGTGACTACAAAGTGATTTCATTTAACACTTCACATAACTAGGCTTAGGAAATAATAAAACAGCATTCAAGAATTTTACAGTATGAGTAAATAAGGTTTTCCTTTACTGGAGTAGTTCTCCTAAAATAAAATCATTTTCTTCTTATCAATCCAAACCAGTATGACTTTTGTTTTGGAACACAGAATGAGGCATTTGAAGAATGTTGGTAACTACACATTTTAATTTTCCTTTGACGTCCATTGTATGGGCAAAAATACAATGAAAGTCAATAAGAACTGAAACTGCTTGGATACCAAAAGTCTTTCAACATATGATTAGAAGAAGTAGTGTATGAGAAGAAAAAATGCACTCAGGAATAAAATTAAGGTCAAACTATCAATTAAATACTTTACAACAGGTTATAATGATGGCATCGATCCTTGCGGTTCTACAACCAGGTTTATGATGTTACACCACCACTATCAGTAAAATACAAAAAAAAGGTATCATGATTGATGTGAAATCCTTCCTGGACCATAGACAAGAACAATAAAGAGCCTCCTCCTATAATATTCTGGATTCCACACTGAATTAAATCATTCGTGTTGAGGAAGAAGCATACTTAAGTGCTACACAATCTCTAAAATCATGCTGTCTTTGAAGGTTTTGTGAATTAAGACATCAAAAAATCCTAGATCCTAAGACCTATGAGTTTTTAGCAAAGTTCTGCATGCATCATTCACTATAAAACAAATAAATAAATAAAATCTGTAATTTGTACAAAATATTTGTGAACAATTTTCAGAATAATTTTGTTATAAATACAGAAAATTCGAAAATTTGATTGTAAACCAGTAAATTCAACAATGCACTAAATCTGTTTTGTTCTTTTAACAACCGCCATAATAAAGGTGCTGAAAGAAAGCCACTTGAAAACTTAAAGCTCATCTCAAACACAAATAAAAGTATAGACTGATATTTAGAAGGTGCATAGAGTCATTCATCCAAACACAAAACACCATCATGGTAACACACATGACACTTAAATAATGCAATAAACACTCATTAAACAACAGAAGATATAACAGAGCCCAAATGTACACAACCAATAACAAAACTATTAAAAACATGATTATTTAAAGGTGCCATAGAATGCATTGAGAGAATATTTTAAATTGTTCTCTGATATGTACATAGAAGGTATGTACCTCCCCACCTGTAAGTCGCTTTGGATAAAAGCGTCTGCTAAATGAATAAATGTAAATGTAAATGTATGTAGCTTAGGTAAGGGGAAAAAATGCCCAGAAACGGTTTTACAGGTCCATTTTCAACCCTAGAATTTGACCCT
>JAUMHQ010000013.1:1135300-1150508 GCA_032361165.1 Enteromius paludinosus | reverse complement strand
CCGATTGGTTGGCCGAAGTTTGTTTGCGCGCGTTAAACCCCACCTCTTCTTGCCGATTGGTTGGCCGAAGTTTGTTTTTGCTTTGGTGCACATCCTGTACTCCTAGTGTTTTGCAAGATCGAATAGAGCACCTTTAAGACATCTTCGGAACCCAAATTAAGATATTTTTGATGATATCAGAGAGCTGTCTAACCCTCCATAGACAGCAACACAACTGCCAATGATCCAGGTCCACAAACGTAGCGAAAACATCGGTAAAACAGTCCATGTGACATCAATGGCTCAGCTTCACTTCTTTTTCTTTTGCTCAAAGAAAACAAAAAGAACATAATTTACTCTAAACATTCTGCTTGCGTGACTTACATTTTAGAGATTATGCGTACGCTTTCCTCTAGACGCAAAGAGCTGCAGATTACGTACAAGTGCGTGCTTTCACCCGGATGTAAACAAGACTGATTACGTCAAATGCATTTCCACGTACCAGTGGGTTGCATTGTGATACCTTCTAAAATGGCGGAAGATGTCACAGAAGAATGGTAAATGATGTTATTGTTTAATTTTTTCTACATTTCTGGACCTAGATCATTGCCAGCTGTGTTGCTGTCTACATGAGGGCGAGTAATTAGTGACAAAATTGTCATTTTTGGGTGAACTAACCCAAACTAAACTAAACTAAATGAGTTTATATGGCTTATTCTGGGTGGTTGCTAGGGTGTTTCTATGTGGTTGTTAGAGTACTCGGGTGGTTGCTAGGGTATTACTTAACCAATTAAATGTGAAATTAATTGCTAAAGTCGATCAGTGATGGTACAGTTGAATGGTTTGCATTAGAAAACATTCAGTGTCTTGTGTGCCTTAGCCTGATGAATGACAAATACAGTCTGCTCTGGGCTAAAATGAACAATTACATGCTGTGCAAGTTGAATGCTCTTCTATGAAATGGATATTACTTTGCTGCATTCTGTTTCTTTATAGGGCGACAGGGAGACGTTTGAGAATTACTATAGGAAGCAAAGAAAAAAACAAGCCAGGCTAGTACTGCAGCCTCAGTCTAACATGGTTAGTATTCTTTGCTCTTTGTACAGTCCCAATAGTTTAATTAGATTTTTGTTTAACTGAATGTGTTTCACTTCAGCACGAGACAGTGGAGGGCTACAGGAAGTACTTCAATCAGATTGTCGGGTAAGTTAAATCTGCATTTTATTTGTGTGGTTTTCTCAAGTTGATAAAGTAATGCCAACTCCCATCATGCTTTGCAGGTTCTTTGTGGTGGAGGATCACGTACTTCACGCCACACAAGGCCTGGTGACCAGAGCCTTCACAGAGGAGCTGTGGAACATGGCCCTTTCCAAAATCATTGCAGTGCTCCGCACACACTCCGTGAGTCCCGCACACACACACTCGTCCAGAGCAAGTCCAAGTCCTGCGGGGGTTGCACTGTGGAGTCCCATGCAAGGATTTGACATCCCCCTCTCTTTCTCTCTCTCTCCGCTGTGCTCCGGCCCGAGTCTCTTTTTTTTGTGATTGAAAGTTAGCTAGCAGTGGGAGAGAGCAGGCTTGACCCCTTTGTTTGGGCCGCAGGACTCAGGCTGTGAGCTTCAGCCGCAGGGTATTTGCATAATCCCTCACTGATTTACAACTGACTGGCCCTCCAAACACACTCTCAGCCCCAGCAGTTTAGAATATTCACAGTTAATCTGCTGTTATTGTTGCAATCTGTCCTCATTAGGCCCAACTGACCTCTCCATTAGATCAGATTGAATGGATCACCACTGAAAGGGCTCACCAGGAAATGCTTCCAATTATCATTCCAAATGCCTTGTTTTGAAAATAAACTTCACTGAAAGACACGACTAAAGCCCGCTTAGCTCCTAAGCTGCCTGCGCTGAAAAAGAATTGGTGCACAATTTACTTGGAAACAATGTTCATTCAGAAAAACTAGTCAGTTTCACAAATAATTGCAGATAAACAGCACATGGAGTTTTGAAGTAGAAAGACAAAGAGTTGGAAAAGAGAATCACAATGTGAAAGCCGAAAAAAAACGTTTATTAGTAATCTTAGTGCTCAGAAATCTTTGTAATAAATAAAGAACAAAAAAGTACAAGCAATTGTTTGATTATTATAATATAATATTATATGATAATATATGAAAATATGCTGCGTATGTCACAAGGAATTGCTTGAATAGATTTATTTTTTTGAGCAACCACTGTAATATTGCAATTATTGTGTTATTGTTCAAAAATATATTTTAATGTGTAATTGTAATATTTTTTTTTAAATCATCCTTTGATTTGTAACCATATTCTTCCTTGTTTTTATGCTTATGTTAAACAAGTTCCAATTTTATTCGATTTCAAGTCATTTTTATTATTTAAATAAAAAGTAATTAAATAATGCACCACCTAAATATGAATTATATAAATATAAATTATTTATGTAATAAATAACAATAAAAAAAAATATATATATATATATGAGAGATAATAATAGATATATAACTTCAAAAAATAACGTCATTAGTTAGTAGGGGTCATATATCCATGTGTGTGTGTTTTTGTCCAAACGCTTGTCAATGAAGAACATCACGTCCTGAAGTGTGGAGTGACGGCGTGTGTTGCAGCCTGACCAGTGCTTATTTAACTGTGTGATTTACGCACTCACTCCCCGTGTCTGAGAGGCAGGCCACTGCACCCTATCTAAATGTTTAACAAGAGAATCACACTAGTTCAAGGGGCTGTAAATCAAACCTGCAGCTCCTGTACAACCACCCTCACTATCAACCTGGAAGAGACTCGTCTGGCTCATGGTTAAATGCCCTGCAGATCTTTGTGGAGGCTAAAGATGCTGCCAGCCGTATGTTAATGTTAATAATGGTTTCTCATAGTGTAACTCACATCTGCAGTTAAATGTTACTCATTAACTAGTTAAACACTCAACAATAATTGATTGAGTACTGCATTAATTGGCGAAAACCTGGGGCAGTAACACATCTCTTTTACCATTCCAGCTCAACTTACTATACATATATAATATATATGCAATTATATATATGTATGTGTGTATGTGTATATATATATATATATATATATATATATATTAGTGCTGTCAAATGATTAATTGCATTCAAAATAATGTTTTGTTTGCATACCATTTGTGTATACTGTGTATATTTATTACGTATACATGTAAATTTTTGCACAAATGTGTTATATTATTTTTTTTATATGTAATATTTGTGTATAATATCAAATATAAGTATATAAATGTGTCTATATTTTTTTAATATATTCCGTGTGTGTGTATTTATATATACATATTAAATATACACAGTACACATACATGTATTAATATGTACGCAATCAACTTCTTTTTTGGATATGATTATTAATTTGACAGCACTTTACGGTGTGTGTGTGTGTGTGTGTGTATGTATATATATATATATATATATATATATAAAACCAATAAAACCAAAAAAATTGTAAATGTACTATTACACATTATAACATAAAAAAAATATTTTAAAATTTAAATTTCAATAAATAAATATATTATAAAATATATATTTTGTAGATTTGGCACATAATATTGAGATGTACTATTATGTGTTTACTTTTTATTTAAATTAAAGAATTTGCCAAAATGTAATTTAAGTTAATTAAAAAAAGTTTAAATAAGTAAAAAACAAACTATATATATATATATATATATATGTGTGTGTGTGTGTGTGTGTAATATATTTAAGTAAATAAAACATAAAAATAATAATAAAATATCTAATTACCACTCAAATATCATTAAAATATAACACTAACTATGTATTATTTGGTTTATAGAATTATTAAAGGTTTTAATTACCTAATAAAGTAAATAGTGTGTATTAACAAAAGTTAAAGAAGTCTCAAACAGCGCTTTTTTTTAAAGATGTAGTGAAGTGTGTTTGAGTTTGGACACATCACAGATGCTCAGTGATTGGAGCGGAGCCGCACGGTGCCGTGGGGTTTCATACGTCGGTGGGTGGGCAGGCCTGTGTGCTCAGACATTGACTAATCCTGTCAGTCATCACTCCCCTGCCTGGGTCAAGCACTGCTCTCTTCTATTTAACTTCACGGACAGGCCTCCTCCATCAGCGGCGGGGGAGGGCCGAACGGCCTCATTTAGATGCTAATGTAACCTAAAGTCTCATTAAGACACAAGTGTATTTGATCAATGAGTGACTGGCAGTGAGTTATCCATTTAGAGGGAAATGCTGAAGCTAAACTAGTCTGGCCTGCAGAAATATGAATCGGTGGATCTTGGATCCTCTGTTTGAACGGATTGATAACGCAAAATATATATGTCGTGTGATTTTATTTGTTGTCATTTGTAATCATAAATTGCCTTCTGAAATCATTTTACTCATTTTATTTTATTTTTAAAATTAATTTTGGAGAGAAATATGACCATCATGTCTTTAAAAGATTCACCCACATAAGCTTATTGGTCTGCTAATGTAAAGATGCACCATTTTGCTGTCATTTTTATCATTATTTTTTATTACTTTTTTAACCCACTAGTCCTACTGCAATGATCCAGACCTGGTCTTAGAACTGAAGAACCTGATAGTTATATTTGCAGACACTTTACAGGTATTCTCCAGCTATGTTTTGTTTAAAGCATATCTATTGGTATCTATATTCCGTACATAAGCAGGATAAACCTTCAACGCTTACTCACTGTAATTGCCTTGGTTTTGTAGGGTTATGGCTTCCCTGTCAGCAGACTTTTTGACCTTTTGTTTGAGGTTCGAGATCAGTACAATGAAACATTGCTCAAAAAATGGGCCCTGGTGTTCAGGTGAGCTGAACTACAACTGCATTGTTTTTGGTGTCAGATATGGATAGATTATGCGTTATACACTGACATCTGTGTTTCCTCTGCTGAAACAGGGATATTTTTGAGCAGGACAACTACAGCCCCATTCCAGTGGAAACTGAAGAGGAGTATAAGGCTGTGGTCAGTCGCTTCCCCTTCCATGATGCAGAGATTGAAAAGGTTGGAATAATTTAGATTTGTACGTAATGTTATTTTTCTGTACGTTTTTTAAAAAGTCTCTTATAAAGCGTTTTACAACGCTGATGGATATTGTAAAAGATTATTTCCAAGAAAGCAGTTTTGGCCAATTATTTGAGATAATTAGTAGTGATTATTAGTGTCTCGAGATCAATATATATAAACCTGTGTTATGCAATAGTGAACACAATAGAAAGTGGAAGTATTTCTTGAGAGACGGGTTGTGAATGTCTGTTCTTATCGACTAGAGATGGATCACCTTTTATTGTCTTTTTTTATTTATTAATCAGCAACAATTTCCAAAGAAGCTGCCCATGTCCCACTCAGTGCCTCAAATCTACTCTCAAGTGAAGGAGTTTATTTACGCCAGCTTGAAGTTCTCAGAGTCACTCCATCGCAGGTGAGCAGAACACACAACACCCATGAATCCACACACAGCAGAACTTCAGCATTTTTCGTACTCATTATTTGCTTATTTTGTTCAGGTCAAAATGCAATTATGTGACCCTGGACCACAAAACTAGTCTTAAGTGTCAATTGTTTCGGAATTGAGATTGCAATTTTTCTAAAATAGCTGAATAAATAAGCTTTCCTTTGATGTCTGGTTTGTTAGGATTGGACAATATTTGGCTGAGACACAACTATTTAAAAATCTGGAATCTAAGGGTGCACAAATATCTAAATACTGAGAAAATCACCTTTAAAGTTCTTAGCCATGCATATTAAAGTGGTACATGCACTTTTTCACGCTGTTTGGACTGAAATGTGTGTTGGGACTGTGTGTACACAACCATCCTACAGTGATAAAGATCCACAAGTATTTTTATTAAATTTAAAGAAGAATAAGTTGCCCCTTCTGAAATCAAGCCATTCTCAAATGCATTTACGCTTGGTTCCGAAGGGAAACGCGCCTTTTATCAACCGAAATGCGTTTATGTTCGCGCGAATCATTCATGATCCCCCCCTTACCTACAGAAGCAGTGAGTATAATGTCTTTTAATGAATCTTTGCAAATCGCCTTTCCTAATAATGTGCTAATTAGCAAGTTTCACTATGAATACGGCTAATAAAAGATCCTCCGAGAGCGCCTCGAAAAAGAGGGGCGGAGTCAGCGGAGCTCGTGAAGATTTAAAGGGGAAGTACACAGAACAGAGAGATTTCTAAAGAGCTCTTTTTGACAGGGTAAAATGAGCGTTTTTTACACTATCTTTGAGAAATTTTAACATTTCTATACATACATATAGATATACAATCTATTTTACAAACTTACCATTAAGATCCTAAATAATTGTATTACCATGTGGAAAATTGCTTTTGTATGACCCTTTTAATAACACATGACATTTTGAATAGTAACAAAAACGTTTTTAAGTATATACAATAAGAAATTGACAAAATATCTTCACGGTACAATATCTTTATTTAATATCCTAATGATTTTTGGCATAATTCTGACCCAAATGTATTTTTGACTATAGCTACAAATTGCTACCCCAGCGACTTGAGACTCATTTTGTTGTCCAGGGTCACACATTCAGCGAAAATTAACTTTGGATGCAGAATCTTGTTAGCAAAACATCCAAAAAGAAGACATCTAAAAACAGAATTTGGCTTGCGAAGCTGTTAAAGTGACATGATCTTCTCCAGCACCTAAAACCAGCACCCTCCCCTCCACCTCCAGCCATCTATTCTGCCAATATTTGTTCTCTTTAAGCTCTGTGGCATTCGGCTGGTCGTTGTGAGGGGTCTGTGTTGTGCTTGTCACTGGCACCCCAAATTCTTTCCCAGAGGGTTAGAAGTGCACATAGCTGAAGGATTTTGCCAGCCCCTGCTCAGCTGCAGGGATTAGTGGTTAAAGAGCGGATCACAATGCTGATGTGTAGTGGCTGATATTTGGTGTTTTTCTTTTCTACATTAGTAGCTGCTACATTTTTGTTTTTGCCCAACAAATGTCAAAAATAAGACACTTTTTTTTCTTTCTTTATGGCAATGCAGAGAATGCCAGCACCTGAGCTCTCATTTAATTCTACATTTAATTTAGTTTATTGCATTTGTCTTATAAATTATTAGACAGAACTGTTAAACAAAAAAAGTAAACTTTCTCACATGCTGTCTAGATTTGGCAAAACTGCTTTTTTCATAGTCAGTGTTTACTGCATATAAAATGAGAGAAAATATAATTTGCCGTACACAAAAACTTGATTTTTTTTTCTTTTATCGAGTTCAAATTATTTTTTTCCATTTTCAAATTATTTCAAATGTAGTAAATGGTATGTAAAATAAAATTATAATTTGTTACCAATACTGGTGATGACTCTAAGAAATAGATTTTTTAAATCATTGACTGTAGCCATTCAACATAACAGTATAATTGAGAGCTATTAATTTGAACATTTATTAGACTTCAAAACATTACATCATTTAAGTGAGTTTAAAACAATCTTGACATAAACCCATTATAATAAATGTCACATTTACTTCACATGCCTTTCATTATGTTGGAAATACAATTTTTTGTATGTTTTTTTTTTTTGTTTTTTTTTTTGCTGAAATCCTTTTTTTTTGGTCTTTGATTAACAGACAGACATCACAGCAGCTGGGTTATTAGTTGTTTTTTTTGGTGCTATTGCTTTAAGAGCTGCCGCTGCTGAACTTGACATGGATCTGACACACATTGCATTTTCTCACAACATTCCTGTCCTACTTTAGTTTTTAAAGTCTCTACTAATGCTAGAGCTGATGAGTTGAATTGGGAGTGTCAGATAAGGGAGATGGTTTGGAAAACCACTGAATGTCAGGCATATTCTAAAATATGAACTATGATGAACTAACAAACTATTATGAACTAACTAACTATGTAACTAATACTTCCATGCATGCACACTTTCAGCTGCATTTTTGGTAACTTATATGATATCACGATACATCATTTCAGCATCGTCTTCGCGATGTATGCATGCGCGATAGTCACATTGCGGCAGTCACGATTCAGGGCAAAAAAATAAATAAAATTGTGTGTGTCTGATTAAAAAATGTACTTTCTGTATTTCTAAACTTTCTATTCACGGGTCTATATTTGTCTAATATAAAGTAATTAAGTCGTATTTAAGGGTTCTTTAAAAACTACAAAGCACACGTTGCTTCACCTACACATGCACCACATGCATTCACTAGGCAGAGCCGTCATTCACTGACGAGCTGTGCAAAATTACACTGAAGGCCTGTTCACACCGGGACGAATATCGCGCACGACATAATTTGTGTGTTGTACAGAGGTATTTCTGTTGTTTATTAAGCACCATGCGAGTGAATTCGGAATGGGTATCCTGGCGAAAAACGTCTCGAAAAAAACGCTAACGAAATGCGTGTGCGATATTCATCCCGGTGTGTACATGCCTTGATAATGAACCCGAATTTGCGCAGCTCGTCAGTAACAACATAGCCCTAATTTTGGATACAAAAGGATGATGCTGATGAAAACCTGATGAACAAATAAATTGTACAATTTGCAATATATATCGCAGGAAAAAAAATATTGTAATGTAATTTTTTCCAAATATCCTGCAGCCCTAAACAAAGCTGCAACATTGCATGCTCGTAGTTTCATATATGCTTTAATATAAAATAATATACTGCTCGCTGGTGCATTTGTGCATGCGATTGAAAAGTGCAATGGCAGTGAGGATTACTTTTTACTGTCATATGACTGCAGTGCACTGATGTTCTAATGAAGCTCCTCATGACACCATTTCTGTGCCCGATTGACTGAGGCCTGGTGCTGAAGCAAAGTGGTGTGCGTGTCTGAAAAGTCTCCTGTTTGATGCGGTCGTAAAGACGTTCCCCCTCTTGATAAACGCAATTCTTTCAAGAAACAGTAGACAGAAGCGGCGGTGGGGTGGCCAAATTTAGCGCCGCCCCTGCCTTAACTGTGTTAAAGATTTGTAACCCTGTTAAACTGTCAAAATGAATCACCTGCAATATGTATGAAAATATGAATGGCACTGCCAATGATGCCAAAATTAGCATTTTGAATTTGAAAAAAGTTTGAATTGAATGGTGTGATGGACGTCTGCTTTATATTGTTCGTCAAAAATGCATATCAGTCGACTGCCATATTGTTCCTTGTGAGTGCTAGCCAAGCTTTTGCTTTGAGCAGTGAGAAGAGTGTGAGGAGACCTACGTGAGGCTGTCAGAGCACTTATGGATTGATGTAACACAGTCTTTTCCCCTCCTGTCCCTTCACAAATCAATGCAAACGACTGCAGATTTCACACTCCTCTCTAATGGCTTCTTTGTTATTTAAGCAAGCGATAATGAGCGACCTCTGCACCTCTTCACGGAGCGTTTTCCAGCTGATCACTCTCCTCCTTATCAACACCTCACACTGAGACACACAGTCCCCAACCACAAAATCAACACCAACCAGCAGTGTCCTGTAAACACTCACACCTTACAAGCGTGCTGGGCAGCAGTAGGGCTAGTTGTGGACCCGGTCGGTACTAATGGGTGCAGACAGCAAGCATACTGTGGATAAAGATTCTGTCACCATTTACTCACCTTTACTTATTTTTGTTCATAAAGTGTTCATAAAATGTTGTTTTAATTGTTGCATTCATTAAAATACGTTTTTATAAAGAATTTTTTTTTTTACATTCATTTATTTCTGGTAGTTGTTTTACTTATGAGACTACAATCAAAAATATTCACATGCATATCAAATTGCAAGCATTTTTGCATGTTAAACGATCATTCTAATTTAGTTTCACCTGATAACATAACACCTGGTTGTTCAGACAAACCTTTAAGAATATTTTAGCCTTCTGTGTGTCAGAGGAATATATGTGCATGATCTGTGCAAAAGTTAACAAGGTGTCCTGTTGAATATGTGTCCTAATTACATAATGAGACATAATTAAAAACTAAGTCTTTGTGCAAAGATTGAACATATTTCTTGGTTAAAACATTCTTCTTGCGTTTCAGCTCAACTGAGATTGACGACATGCTCCGTAAATCCACCAACCTGCTGCTGACGAGGACACTGAGCAGCTGCTTACAAAATCTAATCAAAAAGCCCCACATAGGATTAACTGAGGTAACGTTAATGCAACAAATCCCCTCATTCTGTCTTCGAAGCTCAGTTCAAAAATAACACATGCCTTCCTTTCTGTTATATTTTTCAGCTAGTTCAAATTATCATCAACACCACCCATTTAGAGCACGCTTGTAAATACCTGGAGGATTTTATCACGAACATCACCAATGTTTCCCCGGAAACGGTTCATACCACAAGACTCTACGGGCTTTCCACCTTTAAGGTAAAAGTCATTCACAGACATGTTCTTTAATTACACATTTCACTCAGTTGTATAACCGCCATGGGCTCACTGCGACTCAACAGAGAGCAGCCGTCTGGAGTGGTTCCCTAAGATTAAAGCTGTCTTCGACAGCACAGGACAGGAGCCGCCTCAGGCTTCACGAACTGCATACTGACCTTGTTTTGTTGCTACCGTGTTAAATGTATCAAAACGGAGGTGTTATTGGGTGACCTCTTTTTGAGTCGTTAAGCATGCAGCAGCATGTTAGCATTGCTCAAGTTTGATTACAATGAATTGCATAAGTATTCCCCCCCACCCCTTTCCACATTTTGTTGGTTTACAACATGAAATTGCATTTGATTGTTGTTGTTTTTTAATCTTGGAAGATTCTCCACATTTACCAACTTATATGCCTAAAATATATTTAATTTTAGCAATGAAAACTAGCATAGATGACAGAGGTCAAAATGGAAATGTCATCAGGCGACCTCTTTTCAGTCATTAAACGTGCAGAAGCATGTTGGCATTGCTCAAGTATTACCCACCACTTCTTTTTTCGCATTTTGTTGTTTTGCAAATTGGAACTGCATTTGATAGGTAATTATTAACCGTTTGTGATTTGCAAAATGTTCGATATCTGTGCAAATTATGTTTGATTGTTGCATGACTATTAAGTGGTTGCAGCATTTATTGGCAATTGATTTCCAGTTCAACTAGGAATTTTCTACATTTCAATGTTTTTTTTGTTTATTTGTTTTTTTTATCTTGCATTAGATATGCAAAAAAGGCTTGCCATTTGATATGCACGTAAATATTTTTGATTGTAGAGTGAAAAGTAAAAAAATAACACTTATTGGTCACTAAATTAGTTTTAGTACTTTTTAAATGCATCTCAGAATTTAGTTATTAATTGGTTGAACCAGTGTTTGTACACTTCTAAAGGAATTTTACAACTTGGAATTGCATTTGAAAGGGAATATTTACCCTTTTTAAAGGAACACGCCACTTTTTTGGCTCATTTTCCAACTCCCCTAGAGTTAACAGTTGAGTTTTACCGTTTTTGAATCGATTCAGCCGATCTCCAGGTCTGGCAGGGCACTTTTAGCTGTAGCTTAGCATAGATTATTAAATCTGATTAGACCGTTAGCATCACGCTCAAAAATGACTTAAGAGTTTTGATATTTTTCCTATTTAAAGCTTGACTCCTCTGTAGTTACATTGTGTACTAAGACCAACGGAAAAAGGAACTATACTCTCATTCTGGTGTAATAATCAAGGAACTTTGCTGCTGTACCATGACCACAGCGGGTGCAATCATTGGTCTATTGGTCTATGAAAATTGGTCTATTTTCAGGCACTGCATAATATCAATGCACTTCAACTGTTAAACTCTAAGGGAGTTGGAAAGTTTTCTTTTCCAAAAAAGTGGCACAAAAAAAAGCATACATTTAATTGTTGCAACATTTATTCTTCCAGTACGGTTTAAAAGCATCCCATGATTCACTTAAAAGTTGGTTTTACCAGTGTTTGTACACTTCAGGAAAAAAAAAATGTAATGGGTGGTTTATTTTTTTTTAGGATGCCAGACATGCAGCCGAAGGAGAAATATATACCAAACTCAACCAGAAGATTGATGAGTTCATTCAGCTGGCTGATTATGAATGGGGCATGTCAGAGTCAGACGGCAGGGCCAGCGGCTACCTCATGGACCTCATTAACTTCCTGCGTAGCACCTTCCAGGTCTTCACACACCTTCCAGTAAGTTCCATACCATCCTATTCATACGCAGTCTCGCCATGAAATTTGTGACCATTCTTCACCCGTGAGTTCACATAATGTGTGTTATTGCATGTGTGGCGTCAATCAGTGTTGCATTTATAGGTGTTTAGATGGTCATACCTGGGTGGAAGTTCTAGGAGCTAGCACGTTTTCTAGTTTATGCCCTTCTTTTGACTTTCCACTGTTGGATATTAGGTGTAAATCAATGCATAAGTGCACATGAATGTCGTATTTGGTGTTATAGGTGTCATTACACAAACATACGACGTCCGTTTCCAAATCCAATCAAATCTCTGTCTAATCAACACCGACAACTCCCAGCCCATTCATTCGCTGAGAACGACACAGCTTGCTTGCGTTTCTCTTCAGCTGCCCTGTCCTCTTAAACAAATTACTTTAACCTCCAGTTTAAGTTGGTTATGCTTTGGTTTCTCAACAATGTAACATCTTTTCCTGTAAGTGAATGTATTCCTTGTTTTATTTTCTGCCAGGCATGCTTGGTTTTTCTGATTTTCCTTTGTCTGTCCATTTATTATCGCTATACTTTCTTTCCCTGTCCGTGTTTTATTTTCTTGGGGTTTCTGCTCAGAATAACAACAATGATCATGCTGCGATGTCGGTAAGTAGACCCTCTTCGAACCCTAGAGGAGGAAGAGAACAATTATGATAATTTAAAAGCAAAAAAAAAAAAAAAAAAAGACTTTAAAACTGCATGTTCATGTCAGCTCTGTGGACTTGCTGCCAGCCTTGTTTTGCTTCCCTTTTCACGTGCAATGCAGAATGTAATTCAGATCGATTGGCATGCTGCCCCTGATTTGCTCCATTATTGTCTGACGCTGATACCAGTATCTGCAGAACACGTGTGCCATTCTTATTTGAGATTCACTGACACTAGTCACAGCATTAAAGGGACAGTTCACCCAAATATGTAAATTGTCCGCTTTTATTGTTGCAAAACCTTTTTTTTGTAATTTGTTTCTGAACACAAGGGAAAAGATTTAAATTAGTATTTTTGCCCATAAAATAAATTCAAATGGGGTCCACAACCTCATTGACTTTGATTGTATGGTCAAAAACATTTTTTTTTTTTTGGTGATCTCTCTCTCTTAAATAATCTCAGTAATAAGTGTATCTCAATTCAGAATACTGCTTTATTAATGCTGCATAATAATGACACATTCTAACCTACTACCCTATCAGGATAGCTAGATGTCATTAGCACAGCTAACTCACTTTACACCAATTAATTTAGTATATGCTAATTTAGTATAAACACAGGCCGGATAAAAATTGTGTGGTTGAAAGAGATGAAAGCACACGTTTTAATGAAACTTGCATGTTTGTTTGTTATTTTAACGCAATGGGATGAGACAAATAATTTTTCCCAGTTTTTATTACTGGAGTTATTTTATTATCATGGAGATACTATTACAGTTGCCGTTAATATTTTAAATTAGTTTTCTTTTCCCCCCATTTCCATTTTAATTTTAGTTGAGGTTTTAGTCATTTAGTGTGTTTGCCATTTTTAGTAGTTATTAAAGTTACATCATTTTTTTTCATTTGGCTTTTAGTTTTCTTTGTACGTTAATTACAATAATTGAAACATTCATTATTACCGTTAACATTCATTTGAACCACTTGCCTGGTTAGAACTATTTGTGGTGCTACATTTACATTTTTTGTCTCAGAGAGCATTTGAAAGATGTGATGAATTCATAACCATGTTTTTTTATATCTCTAGAATAGAATAACGTCCTTGCTTTCTAAATGTATTGTCTTTGTGCTTTTTAGTTATGAAATGCTTGTTAAACAGAATTAGTTGTGGTTCTTGAGTGTTTTATGTTGCTTACAAAATAATACAGGTGAAATATTTAGTCTGGTTTATAGTGTGAGACGTCTTATGGATATCATCACTAGGGTTGGGTCGATAGACTATGCCATCGTCCATCGCCAATAGACATCACGATGATGAGCCGGCATCGCGATGCTCCGCCCCGTTGCCGCAGCGTCAACCAGCTCGCCAAAAACACACTTAATCTATGGCGGCAAATCTATGCCATTAATACGCGAGCGCACCACTGATGCTGGCGAGCACGGTAAATCATATCCGCGAGAGGAAAACAGATGTACACGCAAAGAAACGGGGCCCGCGAGCAAATTTCAAACCCTCGCGCGCACTTGATGTGTCATCCGCGCGCAATTCAAGCATTCACGTACAATCTTCTCTTTACCTGCTCGCGCGAACACTGTCAATTTTGTCGGAGCTTGGTGTTTTAGTTACAACTAAACAACCCAACCCCCTCCCGCCGCCGCCGATGCCATCGTCCCTCGCGATGTTTCACATTAGACATCGTACGATGCCAAATTGGTCGACATCGCCCAACCCTAATCATCACTGTTAACATAATAACAGGGGGTTCTTTTTTGTGAAGTGCTTTGTTTGCATTTTTTGCCTTGGATAGAATATCAGCATGTACTGGTGGAGCAGCTGTTGCATGAGTTTGAAGCGTGTTTGAGTGTTTGGCGTCTGGTATTGCTGGATTCAACTGGTCTTTCACCTTTTTCCTCTTTACTACCCTACTCATTTTGAGTGTGTCGGTTTGCATGAACGACTGCTGTAGATATGAGACTAGATGTTTCTGTGTGTTTGTGTCTAAATTGAAATCCATTAGATGCCAGGTTTTATATGGAAAACCTTTGTCATCTCCATTTTGCATCATTACTTCCACTGATTTAGATTTTTTGCTGTTAAGGATGGTATTATGAATTATGGAAATGAATAAACAAACACTTCCAAAGGTATCTATATGTGCTTACCTTCATACATTCACTTAAAAGTAGTTTTCTTTCACTATTTACTCACCCTCATGTTGTTCCAAACCCAATGTTTTCTGTCCTCGGTTGAACAAAAAAGAAAAAATTTATGAAGGATAACCAGCCTGATCTTTTCAAAACTAATTGAATGTGGAGCTGTAAGCGCAAAGTTAAAGGGATAGTTCACCCAAAAATGAAAATTTTATGTTTATTTGCTTACCCCCAGGGCATCCAAGATGTAGGTG
>JAUMHQ010000013.1:1093895-1124878 GCA_032361165.1 Enteromius paludinosus | reverse complement strand
TTTCTATTTTTGGTTATCAGAGGAAATCGTCTCTTCTCATATGGTCGGGGCTCGTATGGTGTGTGAGAAATTACAGGAAGCTATTGCTGAGGATCTCTTCCTCAGAGTCCATGACAACTTTGTGGTCTTCCGCCTGTCTTCCGCCTTAACACGCCGGACCTGAAGTGGGTCAGAAAAGGTAAAAGAGTTGAGAGTAAATGAGATTTGTGTCAGAACTGCATCACATTCAGCAGCGGCAGCTCTTAAAGAAATAACAGCCAAAATAACCTATAATAACCTATAATAGCTGCTGTGTATTCTATGTCTATTAATCACACAACAAAGAAAAAAGGGGATAGCTTTATGGATTCATTTATATAATGTGTCTGATAAGTTCTGTATATTTCTGCTGATGTGTGCAAGTAAATATGGAATTTATTATAATGGGTTATGTAAAGATTTTTTTAAGTTCACTTAAAATATAAGTTTTTTTGTTTTTTTAAATGTTCAAATTGATAGCTCTCAATTACAGTATACTGTAATGTTGAAGACTATAGTCAATGGTTACAAATTGTTTTTGGGAGGGGGGACAATTTTATAAAGAAATCGGTATTGGTGTTATAATGGTTTTATGAGAAGATTGTTTGGTTTAATGGTTTTATGAGATGGCTTTATAATGTTGAATGGCTATTCAATGATTAAATAGCTACTAGGGGAAAAAACTATTCCAGAGACATCAGAGTAATGCTGGCCTTCAGTCACAAAAAATGCTATTGTACAAATATAAAAAAAAATACTGTCTTTATGGTGTTTGTACAATAATTTAATGTTTAAATGTGAAATTATTGCAAGATAAAAGTATATTTTAAAATGTTACTGTTAGTTGGAATTAATCTCGATTCATTTCAGAAAAATATGCGATTAATTAGTCAATTTGTTTAAATCGATTGATAGCACTAGTTATATCATATATAGAAAAGTAACAGTTTTTAAACTCTGATCATACTGCTGCTGTTGTTAAAATTTGCAATTTATATAAAAAATTTGTATACTTCAATGAATATTTAGGTGCTTCTAAAAACATGTGTGTTAAGTGCTTTAAACACACAAAAAGTTGTCTTTGTCAGTTTCAGAAGAAGCAATGGATGGGATGCAATGTGAATGATCAGTCAAATTCATCTTGACAACATATAAGTCAAGTTTCACATATGTCTTTTTGTTGGTGTCCAGTGGATTGTGGGTTGCCTTGCCTAGAGGGGATAACTGCGTGCATAAAATCAGTGTCCTTTAAATGAAGGGCAAGGTTCTTCTGTAGTGTGAAACACTATTCTTTGTTTGGAAGCTCTATGGGCTTCATTGATTGGTTCCATACAGTGGAAACCTGACCTTTAGCAGATGTTTGAGGTCCTGCCACGACTCAGTGTGATCCCCAATCTAGACAGCTTTCTCCTTGTTATGTAGACCAAGGGGTGCTTATCTCTGACAAGATACAAAAAATTGAACCATTGATGTATTTACATGAGGCAGACATTCAATCATCACAGGGTTCAGAGGTGGTGGTCTGTAATGAACATGGCTGATGACCTGAATACGGCACTGATGTTTTCAAATAAATCCTATGTTTGATTAAAACGATGCCAAATTCCAATGGTTTGCATGTGGCGTATGAATGGAGAAAATATATTTGAAGATTCACAGCTCTCTAAAAATAATGCTATTATAATAATTGTATTTGAATATTGAAGTACATAGGTCCACACAACTTAAAGAAAAGTATTATTCACTTTATAAGTGCTTTTCATTATAAGTATTTGATGATGTTTGGTGAATGTGGCACCTAGAAACCAGAACAAATACCACTAATGTTCAACACAGTTGAAGCATACTAATGTATCTTTTGAATAATGCCTACCGTTTCAAATAATGAAAGCATTATAGTAGGCAGTTTTCAGTATATTAAGTGTTGTGGCTCTCCACCTGCTTTTAAAGTAAATGGGGATGTGGTCGAGCTAAAATTTGAACACACCCATATAATTAATTGCTTTGTTTCCTTTCCTTCATCCCTGCATGCAAATGGCCCCCTTTTATTTGTGATTAGGAATTAAAATCATCTTGAGGGTGAAAATAAGCTGTAATAATTGGGTTAAATCTGGTGATATGGGCTACAGTGTGATTAAAGGAAGCTTTTCAGATACACAAAGCATTTGGCCCCTTAAGCCTAGCAAGAGGACCACTTCCACTGGGCAAAGATGCTTACAACACAATAACTTAGTATTAAATCTAATTAGGCTAAATTAATGCTTCATCAAAGAGGAAATAATGCTGAGGAAACTCGCATGTGGGTTTCTTATTAAGTACCCAGCTCATGATAAACGGGTGCTGACGTTTGCCGTGGCGCTTTAGCAGCCTGTGCTAGTGTTTCACCACAGTGGCAAATTTCACACATTTCAGGGGTAACCGTGAACCCGTCTTGTGACTGTAAGTGAATCTGGAATCATTACAAAGGCAAGAAGATCCAATCGCACATAAAAAAAGGACGCTGTGTGCGATGTTCACCTTCTTCAGTCGTCAAGTCTTATGGTTTGTCATTTGTGTGGCAGATTACATCAAATGATGAGCCACAGGAATATCAGCATCTGGATTATGGCTTCTCTTCTCGCACCAAATGAGTCATATCTGCGGATTATTTTCTCTTGGATTTTCTCTGTGCATGTCTTGCATGAGCCTCTACATAACGGCACAAAGCAGAGACCACAGAGATAAGGATTTGCTGTCTTTCTCCCAGCTCCTTGCATCTCTGTTTCATAACCCGAAATTCATTTTCATTCTCTGTGCGGATCTTGTTTGCAGAGGAAAGCAGATAATCAAACAGACTTGCTTATGACGTGCCATTTGGAAGTCTGGCAGCGTGAGCTGAGAGTCGGTGTGCAGGATGTTGTGAATTTGATGTGAGCGCAGCTCCCTAAAGGCTGGCTTAATGGGATGGGAGCAGACACGGCTGCCCTGTAGAGGGATTTAGGAATGAACAGTGTGAGCACTGTTTTCCTCAAGCTTGCTTCATCCCAGCTCGGCTGCAGAACCGCAGGAAAGCACCAGGTCTGTGTGCGTATGTGTGTGTGTGCACGAGCACGTGTGTGCATGTAGGAAAACGGTCTGGATCCGTTCGCATACCCACTACTGGAATTTTCTTTCCTGCAGGTGGTTGTTGGCAGTAGGGCACTCCATGTCAGGCATGAAGGAAAAGAAAGGAATGCTGTGAAAATAAGGAATGAAAAATGGGCCCCATTGTTCCATTGGTAATAAGACATGTTTTGTGCTGTGCTCTATTGTCAGTTTGTCTACTACCAGAGACTTTGAAGAACAGGAAAATGGGAACGTTTAGTGAGAAGAATAGAGCCCTTAAGAAACCGAACATCTGAGAGTGGGATTTGTGCTCTTAAATATTAGACAAACAAAATCCCTCAGGCTAGTTATGTGCCAAAGAAGGAGCATCAGTCTTTAATAGTCAGTTGTTATGTAATTCATTGTCAGCGTAGGTCTAGTCCTGCACAGGTGATGAATCGAGTCTCTTTAAAGCAGAATGAATTCACTTAACCGAGACAAAGCAGATGACTGACGTGCTGCTATTGCTTTTAACCTCAAGGCAACACATTTTATTTTCTGATACAAATGAATTTTGTCCAAGTCAAAAGAGATAAATCATTCAGCTGGCTTTTACTATGTTTTCTGGGTTCCTTCATTTCCTTGTGTGAAATATGACTCCTCTGTTACAAGTAACGCCAAGGATTGTGCTTCAGGAAAAGCGTGTAACATTCTTGCGGTGCTGAACTCAAATCTCAAAATCCTCATGGATTGGGATATATCTCTACCGGAAAGCCCTCAAGAATGAGATTTTAGTCTTGGTGATAAATTCGGTGTATTTAAGTTAGTAACAGCTCATATACGTTCACAAGTAAAAACTTCTACACATGAAGTCATAAAAATTGTTTTTGAAAAGAGTCGTTTGTTTGGTGTGTATGCCCCCTCTAATTATACCTTTAAGGCTGTGGAAATGTATGCAAATTGACACACATTTAATTGCAAATTGCATTATTTGCATATTTAAACACAACAATTAAGGAAAGTTTACCCTATTCACCTGTGTTGTCTGTGTTCCCTTGATTATTGTGTAGGACACTTTGTAAAACTCACAACTGGAAACATAATTAATCTAATACGGTTGATCCACGCCGATAGATGGCACTGCAGCGTCTAACACAATTTTGGTATCTGTGCATATAATAACAGTGATGCTAACGCACCTTTAAATAACACTTTGTTTTGCTGAAGCCATTCACAACGTATTTGGTCCTTGTTAAGAGGATATATATCCATTGTCTTTAGGAGCGATTGTGAATTACTTTCTTAGGTTGTGTGTAGCAGCGGGATGGAATTTCTTTAGACCCGGGTTGACATCCTGCCTGAGTGCCTCATCTGTAACTTTGTTTGCTTTTGCAATACCCAGCCCTCTGCTGGCCGCTCCCCTGGGGGCCTAAAACCCTGGCCTGCTCAGAGTATGTCAGAGTGCGGTTTCATCCAAGCGTGGGCGACACGCTGAAAAGGCCTGTTGTGCTGCGGCCTTATGCTGGAACGCAGACAGCGGCGAGTCCCGTGCTCTTGTTAAACGCTCAAATCCTTGAAAAAATGGTGAGAGACTGTGCTCAACTTGTAGTGTAGCAGTCGGCGTTGTTTTTATGTCTCTACTCCTGCCTCATATATATTGCTGTATATAAAGGAAGCAGAAGACATGGTAATTTATGGGGTTTTTTTCTGTCTGGGGATGTTTCCTGTAGATGCGTGGGACTTTGTGGTAATTTAAGGGTGCTGTGGGGAGACATCTCTGAGTTCACACACAGAGGCAGGAGGTCTCAGCAGTCTCGCCCCGGCTGTAGCTCAGGCTTCCCAGGGGGCCCCTGTTCCACCCACACGCTTCCCACCTCTTTTTTGGCACACTTTGTGGCTTTTGTTTTTCTTGAATGCATATATAAAACTTTTTGAAGTCCGTCCTCCAGATGTGGCCATGGTTTATAATCACCAGTGGTGTGTAATCATGTACTGATAAAGTCTCACTTTGCATTTGAAACAAAGTCCTGTGCCATTTAAACTGGTAATAATCTTTAATGTACTGTTTAAAGCTCTGTGTAGGATTATGTGAACACTCCCGCCTGCAGTTTTCACCTGAACTGAACTCCTCCACAGTCACTGTCACAACTTTAATATACTAGGCTCAATCTCAGACGTCATGCCCACAGTCCGCCCACAGTTGGTTCTCTGACTGTTTGATGCATGTGTGCACAAAACTGGAAAGCGCTTGTGAAAATCACAAGCTCCTATCATATTGCTTGACTGCTCTGCAGCTGCTGGAATTCACTGTGAATGGGCTTATATCAGTCTGCCAGTACACAAAATCGTACTGAAAATTTTCAGGGGAACATAGACACTAGAATGGAAAACATTTGTGAGGTTTGAGACTTCAGATCTTTGCATTTCGAAGAAAGTAAACTAGATATATGCAAGCAGAAGTGTCTGATTTCCTGGTTTCACACGAAGACTGCTGCCGAGTAATGATAAATGATTTATTTTTGCCATTGGCGATTTTTTTTATTTTTTTTTATCTAGTGATGTTTCTCAGAGCTACCTGGCATTAAAAACAAGCTCACTTTGCAAGTCGGATGATTTCTGCCTGGTAAAAATGAGCAGTCACACTTATTTTTGTTCATGGAAATTTCACAGGTGATATCCAGTAATTTAAATGGGAATCTGCACAGATTTTGATAGTTGAAGTTGGTTGTGCAGACATGCCACACTGACCAACAGAAAGCTCATATGTTTGAGCCATATGTCAATATTTTTTCTTTTGAGTTTTGTGCCCTGTAGACTCTTTCACAGAAATATTGCTAATGACTGCACCTTAAGGTTGGCCGTCGCTCAAAGTCACCGTGCGTCTGTTTTTATGTGTGTTCTGCATCGTAAGCATTAGTTGGACCCCGTTGGTGGCTTTTTTGGCTGAATGAGCACATTGAGTACCGATTTTGAATGATAAATATAGACTATAGGCAGTAATTTCCTCTAACGCAGATGTACGTGCAAGTTGGCTGCCTTCGTGGTGTGTTTAAGTGCAACTTTTTGGCCCATACGCAGGGGATGTGAGGCATCAACACAATCGGCTTTTGACGTGTTCATTTTTTGAGAAGCGGTTGGTGTCACACCCTTAAAGTGTATGTGTTTGTAAATGAGTGTGTGGACCAGACTTACTGCTTTAGTTTGGCCCTACATAATATTATTCTCCAAACACAATGGAAAGTCAGAGACTGTTTCTGTCATGCTGGTAAAAATGCATGAATGTTCACTTGTGGTTTTGGCCGTGTCCTCATGGAATGTGATAATGGAATGTGAGTTCTTGGGCTGTACTCATTTGCAGTGCTTTGCTGGAAAATCCCATCTGTGAGAATCCGGCCGAGCCTGAGATAAATGCAGTGACAGAAGGCATCTTAATACCAGACAGAGCCTGGACTACTGCCACCTGGGCTCTTTATATATACCCCATGTATCTGTGCGAGACGCAGCAACTGCTCAAGTAACAGTAAGATGCAAATGCTTTGACATGTCAATCGTGAAATGCAGAGCTCGTAATAGGCTACATTAACTTCAGATGTTAAAGACTGTTTTGAATTGGACCCAAACATTCTTTGCTGATAGAGTCATTGTTACTGACTCCAAACACCTCTTTATCACCAAGCAGCTAAAGCCACTGTAATTACAGGTGTGTAAGTGAGTGAAAATGCAACGACAAGCCTGTACAGCAATCATGTTGCCGTTTAACATAATGGGCCCTGATCAAATGCGGGAATTTAGTTATATGACTAGGCTAGCTTTTGTTTATTAAAGGGAGAGGGAGAGACAGAGAGGCCAAGAGGAAAAAGAGTGGAAATGAAGTTTCCATTCCGTGGTGCAGTTGTTTGCCTTCGCTGCAATTTGGCGGGAGTCCTGTGGCCAGACGTCTGTCTTTCATTAGGAGGCTGAAATACCCCGCTGTGTTTCTACTCTTGGCATCAGGATGCATACATCATCTTCAGCATTTTGAAATTGCTTGGCTGGTGTTTGCCTGTTTATTGAGTAACATGTCTGCAAGCAATTGACGCAGCTTTTGGTGAGTGTTTTCAATTAAAAATTCTAATGCTGTCCTGCACGGGGTCACAGGCTATTTTCATGACTTTGCATTTTTTGCACTTTTCAGTAGTTCGCATTCTGCTGTTATGCTGTTTATCTTGGGATATCGCCTGCATCCTGTTACCCAGCGGTAGACTATAGATGATAAACATAGTTATGTGTGTGCAGGAACAAACTGGCTGTCTGAAGAACTGAAATAGTCTGAAGTTTTACCTCAAGTGTTCTGTGAACTCTGCACCTCATGTTATTTATTGACAAAATACAGTTTGAGGGATGCTTGTCCACTGTTTTAATTAGTCCAGACAGTACATTTAAACTGCTTTAAGGAGCTACATAACACACATATTATTAATTACCTTTATACTATTAATGGAGTAATTTACTCCAAAATGAAAACTAACTCACCCCCGGGCTATCCAAGATGTTGAGTTTGTTTCTTTAATGAAACAGATTTTAGAGGAATTTACTGATAATGAAAAGCTGATAATAGCATCTCAATAATCCACATAATCCCAGTCCATCAATTAATGTTTTGTGAAATAAAAAGCTGTGTGTTCATAAGAAACAATCTACTATCACAATGCTGTTCGTAAAGTTAAGCCCCTGCTTCTGGCTAAAATTTGAGTAACTGATGTCCATATTGTTGCTTTTCTTCCAGTGTGAGTATATTTTCGGCACATTTTGGGCAACTATTTCTTTTAATATTATATTTGAAATGTATAATAATATATTTGTAATGTTATAAGACATTTATAAGTATATATGCATTTACATGTGTGGCTGGGCTGTTTTTTTTTTCTCTCATACCAGCTGAATGTGGTCTGACTGTGTGGATCCAAACATGCTGCCACATATTGATTTGTTCTGTTCAGTAAGTGTGTGCATGATGCACTTAATATCATTAACTTGAATGATTAGCGAAATCAGGCGACTAACATGCACTAGAGTCTGCAACTCTTTGGTTAAACAGCTGAAATTCATTTAGCTTGATTTACACAGTCGGCCCCTCAGAATGTGAGCTGCTTGTTGAGAAATATAGTGGCCTCTCGACAGGAAACACAGACAATGCCAGTAATGATTGTGAAAAATGGAAAGGTTTTTTTTCTTCCATGATGTCAAGCCCCTGCCTTGAAATGAGCTAAAATAGTTTGTCTGTGTGTGTGCACATCTTGTCCCAGTAATCATGTTTCCTGTTCACCCGACCTGCTCGACGAACACATGCTTGTGTCATAAAAAGTTGCACTGCCCGTAAGTTTGAGAAAATATTACAACTGTCCATCCAGCAGGCCCTTTCCTGTATAACATCCTGTTTTCTATGGTAACCACAAGAACATAGCAGAAGCTCGGCACCCCACGGCAGGAAAAAGTGAGAGAAAGGAAAAGAACCAGAGAGCATGTGAACTGGGTTGAGTTTGTGGAGATTTATGTGATAGCTGCAGGAATTCACTTTTCTGCACACAGCTGAAAGACATTAAGGCCATGTTGAACCTGAGCCCTGTTTCAGATCCCTTCCCTCCACGCACCCAGATAAAGGTCACCCAATGTCCCGTCATCAACAAACACACTGAACTGTGAGCAGTGCATGATTATGACCGAAATCGGTCGATTATTTCCCATGACTGTTTCGATGAATTGATTTGACATTAAAATGCGAAGCTGTGTGGTTCAGCATGAGCTCATTGACAGTCCATGTGTGAGTTCTGCACTCTCACAAACACTCTGGTTATAATCAGCAAAACTGTCTTCACTGGAAAAGAAATCTCATATTTACGCTGTGTTGATTATAAAGGAAGCATTGTAGTTTTGTTGTGTCACTTGCAGTGTATAGTAGGTACAGGTTTAGGTTCCATCAAAAAAAGGCTTATGAAAAGGTCTTGCACCAAATAAACCAAAACTACCAAGTAAATGTTAAAACACTCTTAAAAGGCAGCATGGTGTTGCCTTGGTGTCAAGAGCCTGCTTATGATGCATAGGTAGGCAGCTCGATGGGTTTTGCAACAGAGCTGTAATTCAATTTCAGATTTGTAATAATTGTGTAGGAGGAGACAGAGAATGATGAAATTTCACAGGGTCTGTCACAGTCTTTCCTCACTGACGATAACTTCCCAATTATGCTGAGACATGAAGCTCTTTTAGTTTTATAATGTACATATTTAAAATTGTGAAGTAAAACAGACATATTCAAATGTTGAAATTATTCATCTTTTAGTGTTTATTCCTTGAGTAATTTGTTTCACATCCTGTTTATTTAAATGCATTATCTGTCTCATCCTTATTTTTGTTGTGCTTTCAATTTTAAATTTATTTGGTTTTATTTTAATTAGTTTTTTTTTTATAATAATGTTAGAGCTCTTTTATTGTCTCTTTAATTCAAATCAAAGCATTCACCAGTGAACTAAACAATCTCAAACTGTTCTTGTATAATTTTGCTAGTTTTTGTTATTGGGTCTCTAGTGGGCAGACACACAGGGCTCCATTATGTTTGACTACAGCATGTTGAAAAGGGATTTCTGCAGTGACATTTCCCTGTCCTACTGAGGGAGCATGTGCTAATTCACAGACATTTTTGTTGTTTGTTGTCTGTTTTTCCGTCTGACGTGTCGTGAGGAAAAAGAAAGCAGTGGTGTGTTATGCAGAGCGCACATGTGGTACTAACGCTCAGCTAAACACTGCTGCTGTGGACAGTTGGCTGTCTCGTTCCATTCTTTTTTAAATTTTTTTCTTCCTTTCATCATGCTCTCCTTTTTTGTTGGCAGAATGATACCACTGATCACTGCAATATCATTGTAGTACCTAAGCAAAATAGCTTAGTGTTAACAAGCCTGTGTTAGGTTACTCTTCGTTTCCCTGTGTGCTTGCATGTGTTCATGCATAACTGCTAGATGTGGTTAGATAACTGTTTGAATACCCAATTATGAAGGAATGCAGCTGACCTGCTTTCCCTGGTGTCGAATGAGGACTTGAGTGTCTTCTGCTTACAAGAGACCGGCCACAGCTGATAGCATTCCCAAAGGACATTCCAGCATCTACCATGTCAAAACATTGGGAACTAGGGATTGGGCTCTATGACAGCATATACCGTGCAATGGTCAAAAAGTGTCAGCCTGTAGAGGTTTTGCTGTTCTGTTTATACTGTGGTAGGGATGTTTGCACTTCTATAATTAGGCAGGACTGCTTCACGTTATTTACACATGACTGAGAAGAAACAACATGTGAAAATATAGAGCAGGACGAATCCCTTTTATTAATGTAGAATTCAACTGATGTGTGATCATGCGTGTAAGTGGCTGTTTGTAAGCTGTTTCTGTGGTTCATCTATGTTTTAAATTAAATCCAAAATTTATGACGCTGTTGTGAGGTTGTATAAAAAAATTAACTTTAATAGAATTAAGGAGAATTTAAATCTTACAATTTTTTGAATCCGGCTGCTGAACTTAGGATTTGTGTCGAAAATTCCAAATAATTAAAGCATTGTGAAGTATTAAATCATTATTATGTTGAGAAAAATGTATAGCATCCCACTGATATTGTGAATATAGATCTTAATATTTTTCTGGGATATTCTACAAATGGCAGAGATTATCTGTTGCATCTGTTTAGAAAAACAACCTTATCTGTTTTCAGAAAGTGCTGTTTTAACTAGCCTACTCTCAGACTCTGAACAACATTTAATCTGAAGTAACTTTTGAAAAGAGGCACGTTATGATTATGAATATGTATTTATTTTCATGAGGAGTTTTCAGAATTGGTAAATTTCATACAAGATGCATACATTTCCAACAATAATGCCTGTCAAGATTGCCCACGGCGCCTGTAAACTTTCCCACAGAATGCTAATGTTTGTTCAGGGTTTTCCATGCAATTGACCTAGCGATGGAAGAGAACCTTATCACAAGATTAACCTCAAAGCAGATGTTTTTTTCCCCCTGAATAATCCAGTCGTACACGGCCTTCAATGGACTTTTTGAGATGTCCAGTTAATCAGGTAATCCGAAGCAGACTCACTGCTGTGTTTATCCTCAAGTGGAGGGCCATGAGCCCCCTTGTGCTCGTTTCCGTCTTCAACAACTCAGACCGCCGTCTTTCAAGAGCTCACAAGCCACGACTACTCCATATCTACTCCAAAGCTCTCGAGTCCACATTATCATTGTTCTCACGTCACCTCTTATGATTCGCCAGGCCTCTGCAGTTGTGTTTGGCTCCCATCAGCTGTGCTGTAATACAGCCTGGTCTCTCGTGGGCTCTCTGAATTATTGATCACAGGCTATAAGACTGAGCTATAGACGGATGAACTAATCCTGCTTCCCCGTTGCCAAAATTAAACAGCGCTTGCAATGGAAACATCTGGTCCTGTGCTTTGCATACTAGCAGATGTAGTAACGGTGGCGTTTTATGACGTTGTATGTATTTAGGGGGACATCTCTCCGTCTGCTCGGCCGTTCCTATCTTTTATAGGTAGCACACTCCATTTTATCAGCAGATGTTCGAACAGCAGAGGAGAGAGAGAATGCTAGGTTTGCTTTCTTACAATTTCAAACATCACACCCATTGAAGCTCTGCGCAGATTTGTTTTTCTCAATCGATTTCTTTTGACAAGGCTGAGGTTGTGCAACATCTGAAAGCACCAGCGAGCATTTGGACAGCTCTGGAAGGATAAACAGAGCTGCAGGGGTGTATTAGCACAAAAAGGTTGTACATTACTATAGAGCGTGTAACAATACTTTGGCAAGTAAAAATCCCATTCATTGTGTCCATAGGAAAATATGATTTTTTGAGCTCCAAAGTTGTTGTTCAGTACACTATGCTTCTGTTGAAATCATTAGTTTGTAGGTTGTATTTTTTTGACGTTGTTTCTTTAGCGCATTCAATAGATAATTCAGAGATTTTGATAATAAATGCAATATCTAACCCTGTTAATAGATTTTCTGTGGAACTTCTGGCACATTTTGTGATTGATAATTATACCAGCCATTGACCGCTTGGATCTTGTTGTCTGCATCTGCATTTCTGCTTTCTTCAATGCAAATGGCTCGCTGTATTGATAGTCTTGTGTAATTAAAACACATCTTGATCATCTGTGGTTGGGCAAATTCCACCCATACAAGCAGTTCTCTGGCTATTCTATTTATCTGCTCTGTGAGTAAAGGCTTATGTGAATAAATCAACATCATTAGTCTGGCTGCTTTGTTTGCTTGCTCACAGGGGCTGTGCGTGATGATCAGTCAATACTACGCTCGAGCTGGCATGCTAGCTGCAAACCCACATAACCTACAAATTACAAAAGCCTTGCGGGAGGGATGGCGATCGGAGCGGGCATGTTTATCCCTGTCTATTGGAAAAAATCATCTTGTATAGCTAGCTTGTTGTTCAAATGGAATGTATGCTCTCTTTTTCTATTGAATGCACCAACACGGATGACTGTGAGTAGAGCATGTTGCATTCAAGTGATGCAAATTTGTTTCCATTAGTGATATTAGATGACTTTTTTTGGGGGGGGTGGGGTTACCGCTAGCTCCAGTGTGCAAATATGTTCAATAATCCTATTCTGCAACAATTTTGATCACATTATTTCAGCCTTCTGTGCTGCTGCACGCATTACTTTCTGTCCTACTGGCTCATCAAGGTCTGTTTTTACACTGGTGTCTTGTGCTGGGCCTCATGTAATGTGATGCTAATGGGTGCTGGGTAACAAGAGTGTTGTCAGCTGTCATTCACAGTCTTCACGGGGGCCGTCGTCTTTCAGTTCAGCCTGATGAGGTGGAGGATGAACATCAAGCCATTTGCAATAATGAGATGAACCTTTGAGCCAGTGCATTGTCCATTATTTATGAACGCCTTCATCTCAACAGCAGAACCACTGGGCCAGATCAATACGCTTGGCTGCTTTCTGACATCACGTGCAACGAACAGTTCCAAAGTTTAAAAGCACAAGGCCATTTCTTCACACTGCTTTCATGTTTCAGTCCTTTTGTGCTCTCGCTCGAACTGCCGTATCTTGGCTCTCGGTTAACGCCTTTTCTCTTGTGTTATAGCAACTCTACACCCGTCTCCATGTGGAGACTTGAGCTCTTGGCATTGGGTGTAATTAACACAACCTGTATGGCAACCCAGGAAACTGGTTGTAGTCGACTCAAGGCGAAGTTGTTCACAGCCATAACACAGGAATCTGTTTTCCCAGGCTAGGAAGAGGGGTAGGAGTTGGAGGTTAGGACTATTGCTGGAAGACAACACATTTTTTTTTTCTTAATTCTTCAGTGCGGTACTGCTTTCATGTGTGTGCACAGGCATGGTGAGACAGCGGTGTGGCAGCCAGGGGGCTGGGTGCGGGAAAACAGGCCGGCCACTCCCCTCCACTTGTACCAGCCTGTTCCATAATGAAGCGGCGCTGTCAGGGGATCATATTTCTTCAGCCCCGGTTTGAAAGCCAAACATTGGAAGGCGCCTGAAAAATGTGCCGGGCGCTTAAAGAAACACTAACCTAATACGCTCCTTCAGCGAGCACATGTGTAATGAGAAACAGAGGGCCTCTTTGTTCATGCACCATGTGGAAAATCATTGCCACCCCCCTCGTGCAGTTTTTTTTTTAGCATCGTTATTTTCCTGCAACTTAAGCAGTAGACCACGGCACTAGCAACACCAAGGTCATGATTCTCAGAAAATGCGTTCTCATAAAAAATGTATATATTGAATGCATTAAGTTGCTTTCTTTTTTTTTTTTTTTTTTTAGTTTATTTAGGTCAAAGTGGAAGATGATGACTGCATTTTTTTTCACTTGTAAAACCCATGTCTGTCATACTTGATGTGCTGTAAAAGCTCATTGAAGACTTTCATGGGCTGATGTTTGGGAATTCTTGTCCAGAGAGTCAGAGGCACCTCTTCAAAACCCATTCCATTGCGCTCACGCATGACCGGACAGGTCGAACTCGCTTAGGCTCGTGCAGAAGAGATGTCCGTTCATATAAGAGAGAGGGCTTGTTGTAAAAACACCTGCATGTGTGCATGCTAGGGGTCAAGGTTATTCGGGAAAGTTGATGGCAGCTTCGCTTGAGTTGTGAGTGGAGTGGTTGTCATAAACAGACACAACTTCATCCATTGCCAAGCCGTGATTAATAACCTTACCAGTACTGCCTCAAATAGTGGCTTAAATTGGGAAAATTCTGGAAATCAGAACATATTTCAGATTTAAATGACAGTTACATGGACAACTTTTTTATTTATTTTTATTTATTTTATTTTTTTTGCATTAGAAATAGAAACCATCACATTGTTGACAGTCTGATTATCATGAACTAGATGAGATTTATTGTTTTAACTGTCATGCCTCACCTGGTTAGGACTGTTAATGTTCCACATGTGTTCCACACATATACTCCAGATGGATCTTAGAAATGTTCGTTTTTCAGACATTTGGCTGCTTTGATGCTTTTAGTATATGGAGGCATTTTATGAAATTGAGTTGGGGTTATGATCAGCTTTGATGTATTGTACAGTAGCGATTTACTTAAGTGAAGATAAACAGACCGCTTCTGCGGGGGAGTGTGTCCTGGTGCTGTGCTGCTAAATGGTGATTAGTAAAAAATGGTGATCACACAAGTCTCGTCTGGATAACAGCAGTCATTTCCTCCTAGTAAGTACTCTCTCTCTCTCCAGGTCCTTCTAGTCAGCCAACAGCAGGGATATTTTTGTATGTGAAGAACCTGATGTTCTGTTGTTTGTTATACTATTATGCAATGCCCTGTGGCCAGATCAACAGCCTTATGGCACAACTGTTTTGTGCTTTGATTAAATTTTGGGCTGAAACGTATGCGGCGTACAGTGATAAATGCACATTCTCAACTCTGTTGTATTGTCTTTGCTGGTTGCACAGCTGTTGGAAAGCTTTTAAATGATTCACAGACTAAGTCTAAATCAAACCTAGAAAAAATGTCTCAAAACATGTTCAAATGCCTGTAAATTCCTCTCCCGGTCAGACCAATTAAAAGTCTATCTCATGCATTGAAAAGAAGCCAATACTTATTTTTTTATTTTTTTGTCCAGACTTGGTGGGAAACAGTATCTTGTTTTTAGTCTGCCTCTGACAGGTTCTTCCTGAAGAGTCATCTGAATGGGAAAGGCTTATGAATAATGTAATCCAGTACAGCTGAGCACTGCTTGTGCCATTCTCAAGCTTGCTTGACTGGATTCCAGTGAATTATATGTATCTTGCATAATTAGGTGTAATGCACATGCTTTAGTATCAAAATGTTTTTTGTTTTTTTTTATAATAAAAAATAGTTTTGGACAAAGAAGAAATTAACTCCTAAATGTTACGAATGTCACATTGAACTTATCTCATTAATTAACAGCAGAATGCTTAAATGGTTTCCCTCTACAAGGCACTGTTAGAAAGTTGTTACCTCCTTATGAGGGCATGTATGTGTACAGCAGACAGGCTGTAATGAGATGAGCTTGTGTGGCCGGTTAGTTTACATTTGCCTCTTATCAGCTGGTCAAAATAATAGCCACCTTCCTGTGGAGTGAGCTGTAACTAACTCACTCTCTTTGATCCTGAGGAAGTTGACTATGAATTACATGTAGTCCACCACTTGTTTTGAAGGGGCAGTTTTACATTCAGAATGAGCTTTTTGTCTTGTTGCCAAACCAAAACAAAAGCATCCTGGTGTGGAGGACGACAATATTTTCCCATGTTATGTCGAGAGCGTCCTAGATTTCAACAGCATCTCATCTGGATATACAGACGACTATTTTTAGAACACTTAGTTCATAGAATAAAACCAGTGACAATGTTGAGCTGTTTTGTTTTTGTTGACTGATGATGTGTAAATAATGCAATATCTAAACAAATGACCTGTGCTCTGCTTACAGGCTCCAGAATTAACGTTATTTCACCTGTCATTGTTGGGATTTACTTGCATTTATTCGCATAAACTTTTTTGGCTACCTCCCCATTCAATACAGTCATGATACTTGGGTGCCGATACGATATGTATTGCAAATATTTATTTAATTTAAAAGAAATTTAGATTCAACAAGTATTGTGATCTACAGGTTCTTCACAATCGGGTTCCAAAATGTTTCTTGATCTACGTTTTTCCCCAATTAATCCTTCTGCTGTGCAAATGCATCTTTACAACTTGACATCTTAACCAACATGAGAGTTTCTATGATTTTTGTTTATAGTTGAAATATCTATGTGTCAGTACTGCTATCCTAAAGTATAGGTGTGAATCTTCGATTCAATTCAGTTACGATTATCATCATCAACTCAATGGCCCAGTTTTAAAAAACTTGGCTTAGCTAATGCCAGGAGTAGGCCTAAGTTAAATTCGCTAAACCATAAAAGGCGGTCATATGTTTTGCATACTTTGAGCATTTTTTTACATTTGTCAATTCTGCTGCCCCGAAAAACAAGTGTACGGACCATGTGATTAGGTCGCATAACGTCTCTGCTCATCTGCCAAAAAATAAAACATTGATCATTGTATTTGATCCATACCAGGTTCTTAGTAAATTAGTGAATTCAACTACTAATGCAATTAATAAATGTTGTTTAATTCAGTGTTACTTGCTTTTTTGTAATTAGTTATGAAATTGAGCAATTTGTGTTAATTGTTTCAAAGTAAATCCTACGCTAATTGTAGCCCTAGCACAGTGCAACACTACCAATTCCAATAAATGTGAAGACATGCATATTTGGTTTAAATTATTTGTCACTTCATTAGTTAAAATCAGTTCAGCTCAGTTAGAAATAATAATTCCAGTTTTCCAGAATTACAGTATATTTAAATGGTTTGTATCCCAGATATTCGTTGTACATGTTTGGGTTTTACGTTAGATTATGCAAGACTTGCATGAAAGCAGACTTACAGAGCTGTAATGATTTTAGACTCACTCACATCAGTGGAATCAGTGAGGTTTTATAATAACAGAAGCTCTTTTTGCACCCTGTCTTGAGCTTCAAAGCTACAGAATCAAGGGTGTTTCTTTGGAGATCTTCCCCAGAGGTTTACTGGCTCTAACAATACTACTCATGGCTGTTTGTCTCTCTCTCTGAGTTTTCTGAGATTGGCTGCCACGTCTGACCTTGATGCTAAATGGATGCTTCTTGAAGCTGTTGCAGAGCATTTCTTTAGTCTGGGTGCCAGGCATGTCATCCAGAAATGCTTTTACCACCATTTTTCGAAATCCACTGCAAATATGAAGGGGGGAAAAAACATGTTACGTTTTTTTTTTTTTTTTACTTTGTTTTAGGCTAAATCACCACATGTTTTTTTTTGATAACCTCCTTAAATATCTCTTTTTAAACGGTGTCCTCTCTTACGTACCTTCAGTGAGGATATTGTTGTGTGCTCATAGTTTTCTCAGCAGTAAAGTGCCAGGAGGCAGGGTTGAACGGTGTAAGAAAATCTTGCTCTCAGTCTCGTCTTCTCATCGATTTTTATTATCAGGGTGAATAGTGTGCCGCAGCCCTCATTACAAGACAGTCAAATGCACTCATCTTCCTCTGTGTCATTACAGATGTATCTCTAATTTCTCAGCCATGGCCTACTGACTCTTCTGTCACTATAACCATATGCCAACTCAGAATGGATTATGTTAATGAAATGCTTTGAGTTATCTTTAGCTCCCTTGCTGCTCTCCATCATTATTGAAATACACTGAAGTGTTTTGTCTTCAAGTCCACCAGTGACGTTGGCTCTGTGAATCCAGCCTTTCACAGTAATGATTTTGCTCAGATGACCAGTAGATGAATAGGAAATCAGTTTTGACACTGTCGCCTTGAAATTGTTGCATTAAAAGTTACAATTTCTCAACTTATGATCTACTTTTGTCATCCCTTGAGGTTTTCCTGTTGTCATGTCCTCCTCTGCAGTATAAAATAAGCATGCAAACCTGCTATTTATTCACTGGACTGGTCAGATAAACTTGATTTTTAGCTTTGATTATTTTATATTTTATGTTTGTAAACTTGCATGGCTTTCCTTTTTACACAAAAGATGATACTTAATTTTATTTTATTTTTAAATGAAGGTTAGAGGCTTCCAGTGTTGTTTTGAACCATACCACACTTATTTCTCAATCAGTTGAAAGTTTCTTTAAAAGATCATCTTTTGTGTTCTACAGAAGAAAGGCCTGGAACAGCATGAATTAATAAATGATGACAACATTTACATTTTATCTCAAAAGGAAGCATTACATCTGCCTTTCGTGAATTTACCTCATGCTTTTTAAGGAACGCTGTGATACAACAATTCATTAAATCATCTCAAGGAGTACCTGTTTGTGTGTTAGGCTAAGATGTATAGTCCAATCTTGCATTCTTCCACCTTTATAACCCTTAATTCTCAACCTTAGCTGTATTGTTGAACAGCGGTTGCTTGTTAATGGCTGATATTGGAGAGCGGTGTGTGTGTGTGTTTAGAGACACATGGATCAGTTTCGTACAGGATGTGGTAACATTATTAATGTAAAAAGACCTGCGTTTTAAAGCCCATTGGTTGCGGCTGGCTGAGCTGCATTCGATTATATGCAACGTCGGTGTACAGCAGAGCGACCTGTCCGCCGCAAATCTCGCCAGCACTGCCTCCGCCAAGCAGGAAACGCTCAGACACAATGGGTCCGCACTGCAGCCCGCTGCCAAACAAACAGCAGCAATGGCCAGAATCAAGCGTATTCTACTTCTCATTGAGCTTATGCCACAATTTGTTCATCTGTTCATGTGTATCGGAGTCTCACGATAACATTTTATCCATATTCTCCTCATAATTGGGAACAGCGCTTTCCCGCTGACCAGTAAAGCGCTCTGTACCTCCTGTGGCGTGACGTACTTGTCATTTGTATGCGCCACGTGTACACCAGAGATCTGTGTCCCAGTCTAGTTGCCATGCACACGACATGCTAACCTGCTCAACACACGGTCACTATTCAGACAGCGGGCATGATTGAAGCGACAAATGAATGACCTTCACAAGCGCACAAAAGGAAGCTAGTCTCATTAATTGTTTTAATTGTTTGTAAAATGATTGCTGTGTTGGGACCAAAGGCAAAGCGGTGTGGTCCTGCTCTTTTATTCGTCTTTAATGGCGCTGGCAGCTGCAGTCATGTTGAGAACACAGATGTGTGTGTGTGTGTGTGTGTGTGTGTATGTGAGGGAGACGGAGTTAATTGGTGTGTCTCATTGCCAGGCAAGAGGAGGAGTGCCTTTTGGGAATGACACGGCTCTAGAGGTGCAGCGAAAAAGTATTTAATTGGATTCGTCAGAAATTCTTCTGTCTTTTTTTTTTATCTCTCTCTCTCTCCCTCTGATACTCCCATTGATTCCATCGATTTTAACAAACCCTATTAAATTTTGCTCATTAATTTCCACGTGTAGTTTGCAATAGTAGCCCGAAAACAGGGAATCTGACTTTTTAACTAATTGTCTTTTTAAGATGAGTCCTGTCCATCCTAGAGATCCTCATTATGCTGGTGAATGATCGACAGTCTGTGGACACGTACATGCATACATGCTGCAGTTAAGATATTTGAAGGAATGCTGCGTTTACACAGTGTTGATGAAAATTGCGAAGTATAACATGACAACTTGGAGTGGTTCTTCTGAATTAGAGTTGTTCATTTCTGGGGCAAAACCATTAAGGCAAAATTAATGTTTAAACCACAATACAACAATTAACAGTTGTCATGCAAATGCTTTATTAATAAATAAGGCTGTAACGATACACCAAACCCACGATTCGTGGGGGGTGGGAGGAAAAAAAAGATTTTTAAAACAATTTGCGCCCGGCTTGGTAATAGATAACGGGGCTCGAGCACACCGAGTAAATACTTGAACCCCTCGTTATCGACAACCGGAAATGGTCGCATATCTATGGCGGCAAATCTATGGCAGTAATACGAGAGCGCACCACTGATGCTGGCGTGTGCGGTAAATCACATACGCCAGAGGAAAACAGATCTACACGCAAAGAAACGGGAGCCGCGAGCTCGTTTCAAAACTGCGCAGATGACATTTCATGTGCGCGGTTTTGAAATGAGCTCGCGGCTCCCGTTTCTTTCAATTCAAGCACTCGCGCGCGCATGAAATGTCAGCTGCGTGCAATTCAAGGTAGTCACGGGGTGTGTCACGGTTTCATATTGTGTATTGTTACAGCCCTATTAATAAACAAATATTCTGATTTAGTAATAATATACATTTTTCTGTTGTATATGTATTTTTTTTATGTCTTTAGTTTTTGTAGTAGTCAGTTTTAGTAGTTGTAATTTACAGTAGTCATTTCATAGCAGAAACTGTTAAACAATTTTAATGAACTACTGGAATTTTTTTTTTCTAAATAAGTTATGTTAATGAAGTTATAGGCCTATTAAAATCATAGCAGAATCTACTGGCTGATAAACTATTTTGAGTATTAAAATTAACGGTTTACAATATTTTATAACTGTTTCTGAATCCTGAGTCATGAGGATCTAAAGAGGTTTTCCTACCTGTGTTATTTATTTATTAAAAACAAACAAACAAAATGGCATGTGGCGTGTTCATTGTAGAAAATCTGTTAACAATTTTTTAATGAATGTTTTATTTTTTTTTAAAGAGTGTCGTGTCATTAACCCTACGATTGAATCACAAACTTTAATAGCAAAAATAATGCATGTAACTTCTCTCTGCTTCCAAACGTTGGTTTAATCGAATAAGAAACCACTAAATGGGTTGAACTATTGGCATCCACGCTTCTTGTTTACAGTTATGAGTTGTCAAAATGGTTCAATTGCTATCGCCATGACAACCATCACAAAAGTCAGGTTAGTAGGAGTGCTTCTTTATTCCCTACAAAAAAGATTAATTCCCACAAACTCGAACGCTAATTTGGATTGCGTGTATAATGCTCTGTTATACTCATGTGAGATTTTTGGCCAGTCTGTGAGCATGTTTTCTTAATGTTCTGTATATGAGGCTCTCTTCAGAGGGACATCGCCTGCTTGCATAATTTGTTGTAATCTCTGACTTATGTGAGGACTGTTAAGCTAAGCAGAATGTCTCAAAATGAGCTTGTCATGTTGACAGGCTGCTTATGCTTCTGTTTAGTGCTTTTAGTGCCAATATTTCTCAATCCTGTTAGTGAGGATTGAGAAATAGTGCGTTTTAATGTGGCTGTCCATTTGACACATTCTGATATCGTAGCCTTCCAGCGTCTCGTGGAAGCCGTGGCAATAAAACGACTAATGATATGGGCAATTAGAAGTCATAATGTGAGATTCGTGTCAAAGTCCTTTTGATATGTTCTCAATATTATGATGGGCCACTTTAATCTGGATTTAGTGTCAAACTGGCTGTCAGGGAGACTGTATTTCTGTTTTGTTGCAGCATTGGACCTCCCTGATGTGAACACACACACACACACACACACACACACATGGTAACACACATGCTTGCTGGTTTTCGGCATTGTTTTTAAATGGCTACTGAGCGGGCGGTCGAAGCACAGTGCAAACAGACCTGTGTGTGTGTGTGTGTAGGTGCCCTTCCCTGTCACTCGCTCTCCTCTGACCACCCACAGACCAGCCCACACGCGTACCCACACACACACACAGTCACAGAGCTTTACTTTCAATAACACCCCGGATGCCAGAGCTGTTCCTATGAATTTGATCGTACATTTGGTAGAAGAAAATCTGAATGGGGTGTTTTGAGTAAATGCAAGGATTACCTGAAGGGCACTAATATGTGGTGGCTAAAGTATTCGGACTGCTTTTAACATGATTCAATATTTTTTGGGTATTGTGTGTGCGTGTGTGTGGTTGCTAGGTGGCTTAATGAACCAAGTCCACCATCTACCCACTTTAGTACTTTAATAACATTTAACCTGATTTGAATAATAATATTTTACTGTGTGTAGTACAAACATGCAGTACAGTTTGAGCAGTAGTAATAGTGGTGGTAACACACGTCACTAATTTTAGATTAACCTAGTTATGAGTGTTTTGTTACAATATTATGAGCTGTAGTTATTGAACGTGGCTTCCACTCTCAAGTGCAACAGCTGAGCTTTGAAAGAAAATGTGTTGTTTTTTTCTCATTGTTGCTGTTTTTCTATAGTGTAATTGATTTTAAGCAATAGCTGGTTTACCATTAAAGACAGACTTGCTTTGAGTTGTTAATCGATTGTAAATACTTTTGTTGAGACCATCAGCTTGCAGCATTTCAACCTATACATAACTTATATATAACAATTGATTTTTGGATTGTTTGCTGATTGTTTCTCTTTCTCTCCTTCTGTCTGTTTTCTTCTTTAATGATAAAGTAACATTTTAGTGCTTTGATAGACATGTTGTTTTGCAGCTCAGTCAGTTTAAGTAAATCCAATTTAATTTGGGCAGGGGGTCCATGCTGTAAGCGTCTCGCCTATTATTCATGTGAGTAACAGAAATGGTCTGCAGGAACACACAAGCATTTGTGGAGGTGTGGGGTTAATCAGTGCCGAGGTCATCAGAGGGAGACGGGGATGGATGGCTTTATTAGGGGCCTCTGGAAATCCCCTTCCTTTAGCTGGAGTACAGCACATGAGCGCTGCTTTCTCTCACGCCTGCTCATGTGATTAGTGTGCAGACACAGTCACACATTCCTTCAGTTTCCAACACTCACAAACACTCCCCCTTCTCTCCATTCTTTCTCTGTTCATGTGCATTCACTTCTGTTCTCTTGCTTTCTCTCTCATTTATTCTTAGGAAAGGACATGTAGGAAACAGTCTGAGCTCTCACACCTGGAGCCATAAATAGAGCACAAAAGGGAACGCCTACTTGTTTTAGTGGCCTTGGTTCTGGAGGTCTTTTTTTCCTTCATTTGATCAGTATGGAACCAATAAGCAGAAAAAGGATGAATACTAGACAAAACTGTTTAAAATAAATGAATTTGTTTAAGTACTCTTGATGTTCCAATGATTTTATGTCTGCTGTGTTTATATTAAATATTAAAATGTATTGGCAGAAATGCAATATAAAATGCAAAGCTATGTTTTCAGAGGTGTGTAAAGACCTTACATAATAAGCAGTTAAGATTTTATAACCTTAGAATGAGCAATTTTTATCTACATACACCTCGGGTTCCCTTACATGGAAGTCGGCATTTAGTGCCGCCATGTTTCTATAGTAGCCCTAAATGGACAAACTTCTACAGAACGCGTTTCGTCAGTGCGTTGTTCTACTTCTTCCTTGGTGTTTTAAGAGGCCACTCATGTCGTCACCACGTTAAAATGTGTGCGAAGTAGTAGTAGTGGTAGTATTAGCAAGTCAGTTGTGTTTTTCTGGTGGAAGTAAGAGGATAAAGGAAGTGAAAAAAAGGAAATAAAAAAAAAATGCAGGATTATGTGCAAGAAGAAGAGCGTCAGTCTCCGTCGGGGAAAAAAAGAAAACTTGATGCAGACAGACGACGGCAGAAATCCCAGATAAATATTGGTGTGGCATTTCCAAGATGTAAGGCGCTTATGCGGGAGAGGTGTTTTCAAAGCCAGTTTCCGAAGTTGCCTGTTTTCTGCTGGACCGGTTAGTTAGTCCAACATTAGCAATCATAGTGAAAACTGTTGTTTGATAGCTTTAGTTGCAGGATGGGCATAACCGCAGAGACAAGTATAGTTTTTTTCTGTGTCAGTGTTGAAAAATATGCAACCGGACTGAGAAATGTAATTAAACTAATTGCGTCACCACTTGTACAGACGCTACTGCCAAACATATGTTAATCGCAGGAATCAGGGGTCCGCTAGTAATGTGCATGGCATTAAAACTGATTTCATATGCACGATCACATTTCACTTTCACTTTTCATCATGATGTGTCGTTGTAGACTTTGTCCAATGCCAATTTGGCAGGCGTCGCCCAACCCTACTAACTGTCGTACAAAAATTCTTACTGAAGTCAGCGAATACACCTGAGACAATGATCCATGAGTTACAAAAATATTCGCAAAAACATATTGGTCTACTGAATAATTAAGTAAATATAAATCTTTGACTTACCTTTGTACAGAAACCTCATTGCTTGATTGGCTACTGTCAGGTGTAACAGACGATGACATTTTTGTCCTGTGTCAGCTTCCGTAGCTTCTGCACCTTGCGTTTCGAAAGGGTGGGGTGAGCGGGGGACTTAACCGTTTGTTGAAATTCGAATCCTAACCACTTGATGCTACTAAAAATTACACACTGCACCTTTAAATAAGATATTTTAAAGAATGTTACTAATCACAGCTTTGGTGAATGATTTAGCCACAATGACTGTGCGATTGTTGATTAGAGGTGGTCTTGAATGAACTCATTTTGTTTCCCAATAACAACTTAGATCACAACATTTGATAATGTTTAGTGCTTTGCTACAATCTGTATTGTTACAAGCGCTATATAAATAAAAGTGATTGATAGATTGATAGTGTTTTTTTTCTTTTATGTTGTCATAAAAGACAAATATTCACGATTAGTGGCAAATTCATCAGTAAAGTAGGCTGCAATCACTTTAAGACCTAATAAACAGATGCAGGGTCTATGTGATTGCTTCGCATAATTCTGTTTGCATTCATCTGTATAAAACTGTACAAACGCTGTAAAAAAAAACACTGAATAGAGGCAGCAATCTGCTGAGCTGAATTTGTTGTTTCTATGGTAACCGTGCCATCTCTGATTTTGGAACCCTCTTCAGGATTGTGGGTAGTGAAGTTTTTCACAGGGAAATTGGCTTGTTTTTAAAACGCCAATTAATACTGTTTTGAGTTTTAGTGACTTTATTTGGTATCACTGGTACCATTGCTTATAAATGAGGTTTAGCGAACTACACAAACACTTGCTGAGTAGCTGTGTTACTGTTTTTCCTAAATATATTTGCAATTTGTGCTTCGTTGATGACAAATCCCTCACATACATTTTCTGCTTTATGTTAAATTGCTTTTTTCTTCTAATGCTGTCTTTTCTGTGCCTCGCCGCATCCTCTTGCTCTTCAGTCAGTAAAATCATAGAGTGCGTACAAAGACAAAGAAAGAAGTTGAGCGTGTGTCTGTCTCTTCACTGGCCTTTTGTTCCTTGTCTCTGTCTGTATTTCTGCTCAAGGTGCTCTTAATCTCAGCTAATGTCAAAGCACGTGCTGTAGTGAGAGTGTGACATGCTCTTCTCTTATGTAAGTGCAGCATTATCTCTGTAGTATCAGCGAGACGGTGAGGATGTGTCTCTTGATGGCTGTGTTTGCTGCGGTCTGGGAACTCTGAGCTCTATGGCTGATAGATAAGCACAGCAGACTTGACCTACTTTTGTTTGTTTATTTTGGGACACTCCCTGTTTCTCTGGTCACTGTTTGTCTACAGCGAGACATGTTGTTTCTGGTGACTTGTGGGACAGTGTCCTCGGCTGTTTTGTTGCTTGGACTCGGTCCATCAGATGAAAGATCAGTTGGAGAGCTTGTTATTCAGTAATAATGTTTTATAGATGGGAGGCCTGAGATTATTCATTCTGTGTGAAAGTGACAACTGGACACAGAGTTCTTTTGGTATTTAATTTAGGCTCTTAAATTAAAATTTGTTGAGCAATATTTGAAACCATTGAATTGACCAAATATGTAGATTCAGATTCGTGAAATAAAAACACTATATATTTTCTAAACACATGTTATTTATGTTGTTGTGAATGATTCATCCACGCATACTTCTTTTTAATAGTTTTTTTTCCTACTCTTTATTAAAAATCATATTGATCTTCTGGTGAAAGGACAACTTCTTTCTGGTGAAATGTATTGTAATTCCCTGATCATCTAGCCTTTTGTGAAATGGATTAATTTCTTATAGTCGACTGCAAGCTTGCATTCGGATCTGCTTCCATTCAGTCAACAACTGATGGATCAAACAAAGATAACTAGTTTTTTGGTAATATGTTACACTTGAATGCACATCAAGACAAAAGGAAACGATCAAATGCAACATTGTGTTTTATATATATATATACAGGGTTTTTCCTGCATTCAAATTTGCGTGGCGGCCGCCTCCAGCAAATTTTGTGTTGCCCCAGCCTGATTTCACTCTACCCCCAGCTATTTCTATGTTATTTTAACTAGAGATGTCGCGATCGGCCGATCAGTAATGCGCGTTTTGTCAGTAAACACGGTCCTGTAATCAGCGATAAATGCAATCATGTGCGGGATTTGACGTTAAGCCGTATATCCTACACACGGCCGTTCTTCACTGACGAGCTGCGCAAAACCATGTTCATTATCAGCGTGGATTGCCAGGATGGTACCACCTCTGCCTCAGTTTGAGCCAGGAAAAACCCTGTGTATATATAAATATATATATATATATATATGTATTTATGTTTACTATTTTGAAAACAACTTTAAAAAACAATGACCTCGTAGTGATATTTGCATAGCGAATTGGAGTTCGATTTTGATATGAAACGCTATTCGTTTGTTGCCTTGCTCTGTGGAAATGCAAATATATATTCAGCATTGATGTCTTTTAGCTTCTTTATGTTGTGATTTTACCTCCGTTGCAAAGTTGTTGTTTTTTTGCTTTCACATATTACATACAGCTGTCATCATAAAGCTGTGTGTTTGAGAGGGTCTGTTTCTTCTTCTGAAGGACATCTGACAGCATTTGCCCCTCAGTGTTTCTTCTGCAGCTGAGCTCAGCAGCACCGCAGTGTTGACCAATCTCTGTTTTCATGTGGGAGGAAGAAAGCGTGTGTGAGGTGGGGCTTTAGCGGAAAGGTGGTAAACAAAGGCATTGTTTTAATCTAGAGAAAGTATGGAGCGTGCTCTCGCTGCAGATGTTCCCTCGGGTCACGACAGAGCACCGTTTTCTCTCCACGCATAGCTGTGTTTGTTGTTATTTTTGTTGCGCTGTGTCTGTCAGCGGGTTTGTAGACAGGAAGTACAGTGAGTTGAGGTTTGTTAGATAAAATCTTACAGCTGAAGAGATTTGTGTGTGATGTGGTTTCACCGTGGAGTCTGAATAGAACACGCAGCTCGTAAACCGCTCGGGTCCTGGTTTGCATGCTAATACGCCAGATGGGAATTAATATGGTGAAATTATGTATGCACGTCCTGTTTATATCTTGAGCTGTTTTAGTTTAGGAAAAAAAAACTAAAATGAAACCAGAAAAATCTGTTACGCTTAAAAGAGCTCTCATGTGGTTAGCAGTCTTGCACAACAAGCAGTTTTCCGTAAGCTTTCTTTTGTTAGCTCAGATGCTAACACATGTCCATTTAACTGCCAGGAATTGTTGAACGATACAGTAAATGTCCTTCCTTCCAATGGGGTCTTGTGTCAATTATGTAGATGCGGCTATTAGTGATGATAAATATCTCATGACAGGGTTTAGCAAATGCAGTTTTGATATAGTTCATATTGTTTTAATTAAAAAAATATATATATTTCAGCCATGAACCACGATGTGCTCATTTCTATTGCTAATCATTGGTATGTGGCATTTGAGGAGGTATGAAATATATCTTAGTTCCTTCTTAGTTCAGAGTCATTAATGCGTTTTGGTTTGAATGAAAGACTATACATACATATACATGTCACACAATCTACATTTTGACATGAGCCCTCTTCTATATGTGGTGTTACATCAGATATATATGAGATGTATGATCAACATCTGAAAACATTACACAATTGCAATTGAATAAATTGAAGGTGAGGATGACAAGTTTGCGTACAAATATATATTTTTTAATGTCTTGAAGCATATGTGCTTGTATGAGCTTGCACAAACTCAGAAATGGTAGCTATATACACTGAAAAAATATTATTTGCTAAATATCTGCAAGTAAAACATAATTACACACAAGAGGTGGGACAAAAAAGGATATAGACAAAAGATCAGATCTGCGCATTAAGCCCCACAGGGTAAATTCAGCCATAGCTTTCTCAACAAATGCTGTCCGTAATATTTAGAGCTGTTCAATAGCATTGAGCCCCAAGGCTGGATCGCTGATGCCGTATGATGAAACAGCAGCGTAAACAAGAAACTGTCCTGTCTCTTTCCCCTGGGCTCTGAGGAACACAGGATCCTGTCTGGCCCATGAGAGTGTGTGTGCGTGCATGAAAGTGACAGATGTAGAAAAGACGTGGCGGTCCATGACAGGCAGGGGAAATGAGGACACTGATATCTGCTGCAGCGCAGGTTTGCTTAACATGTACATTGTTATATTTGTCTCTTTTATGTTTAAAGGGATCAACACCAGGGGGACGGTCCCCACAGGCTATAGTTTGAGTGACATTAACATCTCATTTCATCATCTCTGTCGCTTCGTATTGTTCTCTGCTTACCGCGAGGATGCCGTCTACAAGACGAAAGCTGCTGATGCTTCTGCACTCCATGCCGCAAAAGAAGCTTTCCTCCGCGTTAATCTGATAAAAGAAAAGCCCCTGAAAATATTACTAAATCCGCCTCTCTCCAGCGCGCTCTCTTTCTCTCTGCTCCAGTGATTTGAAAGGCAGATTTCTGGTTTTGCGAGGTTGGCGATCAGCGCTAGCAGAGCGGCGTCTGGGCCCGCAGTGATTGGACTGCAGCGGTCCGGGCCTAGCCAGTCAGGGAAGTCCTGCTGCTGTTATTGAGGGGCAGATTTTCCAGCGTACACACTAACACGACGCAGTGAATGATAATCACTCTACTGTCATTTATTGATGAAAGCGTCTTTCTGTGAGCTCTTTCAAATGTCACTGGGCTTGTTATGAGCTTGTTTTTCACATTTTCTTTGTTCTTCTGTGTATGTGCTTACCTTGTCTACACATTGACATATTATTAAAGCACAGGTGATTTTTTTTTTATTTTTTATATCATTTAATTGTCTCCAGTTGGTGCATCAGAAAGTGCATTTGTTAGAAAAAGATCAATTAATCAATTTTATGTCATTCTAAATCCATAAGACTTTCGTTAATGCAATATTTTCATATGAATTGGGCTTTTTAACCCAAGTCTTCTGAAGAAACACAGTCACTTGCTATGATAAACTGATTCAGATCAAATATACCCAGCAGAAGAACATAGCTCACTTGTTCTTGTGCAGGCTCAAATGAGTTTGCATCACATGCGAGAAAACACTTTGTTTCTTGTGCATCAAGTAGGTACTTTAGAGTTTCCGTTTACCATATTTGTTGAGCTGTATGTATGTGCATTGATTAGCCTAAATTAAAACACTTGATTCTAATAGACTTGTGTGACAGGAATCTCTGAGGCTTTATTAAATATAAAAAATGGCTCTGTGCTTTCTGAAATGTGGACTGAAATATGGATATGAAGTATGGATGTTTGAAAGAACAAATGAAATATGAAAGCTGCTGGAGCAGAGAAAGGATTTTTAGTGTGAAAAGAACTGTGACAACAGTTGGCTGTGTTTCTTACTCTTAAACGTTCTACAAGAGCATAAATATATGAAATACAGTTGTGATTGTTGGCTGAGCTACCCTTTTAAATGTCCTATGCGAAATGTCCCAGGCTTGATTCTCATGCACAAGGTGAATCAGTGACTGTTAGACAGGGTCATTTCAGGTCAGTTCTTTTATAATCCACCCGCTCCGCTCTGCTCTCTGATGAGTCCAGTAAATTCACTGACCCACAGCGAGTCCAGCAGCTCGCCACGTTCCCCAGGCGTTCAGAGCAGACATTGTCCTTTTTAAAGAAAGCCAGAATAGAAAGAAAGATAAAGACGAGCGTTCTGGTCTATGTGAGGTTAGTTGCATAGCAACCAGCTCTTACATATCGTAATGTCTGCACATTCGAGTGTTTTTTTTTTTGTATGCCTGCGAGCAGTCGCCTTAGAGATCCATGTGTGCTCTTCAGTATGTTCGCTTCATTCTTTAATCCAGGAGAAAGATTTTTCATCTGGGCTGGTTTTAAGGTGTAGGTTTTTTTTTTGTCTTCTTTGTTTTATTTATTTTCCCAAAACTACATGTTTGATTGTTGCTGGATGATCTGATCACTCAGTATAATTGGCTGGTCATAAGATACATGGTAAAAAACAAAGGATGTGACCCGTACATTCAGAGTTCCTGGGGGTCTTTGTCTTAAATTGAGGTTAATCATGTTTTAATATTAAATATTCATTTTAATATACCAAATTTGGGGCCAGAAAAACAGTAATTGCAAATACAGTCAACTATGATTTATTAAACGTCAAAAAACTGTGATTTAATTTAATAAATGTAAGTGCTACATGTTTCAAACTCAAGATGTGGCGCTGTTGTACATTCCACAAGCTTGCGGTTTCAATGTAGTTTGCAATCAATGAATTCCATTAGCTTAATGTTAAGGAGGGACAGTGGCTTTAAAATGCTACTTATTGCATTCATCCTCTGCAACATTGAAATGACATCATTTTAGATTTCTGACGAAAGAGCTGTAAGCAAAAATAAATTGTATTATGCATACTATATTTGGCGATGAGTCACATGCTTAAAAGCTGTTTGTTGATTCTCATGTGCAGCAGACATAAATTTGAACATGCACTGATTGTCATGACAACGGCTGAGTTTCAGGTGGCTCTGATACATGCACTGCATATTTCAATGCAATGTTCTGTCCACATCAGCAGAGGAAAACAGATGTTCCAACTATTAAAGGGATAGTTCACCCAAAAATGAAAAATAGATGTTTATTAACTTACCCCCAGGGCATCCAAGATGTAGGTGACTTTGATTCCTCAGCAGAACACAGAAGATTTTTAACTTTAACCATGGCAGTCTGGTAGTCATTTAATGGATGTGGATGGGCACCAGACCTTTCAAAGTAAAAAAAACATTCACAGACAAATCCAGATTACACCC
>JAUMHQ010000013.1:1082144-1093795 GCA_032361165.1 Enteromius paludinosus | reverse complement strand
TAAGCTACATACCTTCTATGTACATATCAGAGAACAATTTAAAATACTCTCTCAATGCATTCTATGGCACCTTTAAGATTAACCGCAGACTTACAATGGAGGGATTTGTTCTTATTATTTGTTCTCATGATGGTCGCAATTGCTAAATGGGAGTTAAATTTTGTTAATAGCATGAACATGCAATTCTTTATTAATAGTCATGTCAAAACACATTTTAGGCATATTAATTATGTAGTTTAATTATAATATTATATCAGTAAGTGGTGTGTAAATATTTGTCGTATGTCATTAATGATGATTTAAAGTATATGAAATATGTATGAAATAGTTATTGTCATTTTTTAAGTTGTGTGCTAATGTGTTATGTTTGTTTTGTTTTCTGCAGGACGAGGTGGACAGTTTAAGTCCTGTTTTTAGGGACTATCCACATCTCCATGAAGAAGTGAAAGCGTGGGTGAAAGACCAAAAAGTTCAGGAAATTTTTATGCAAGGTAAGGTGGTTGCATTTCATCGGTTTTTCTAAATGGGCAGTTGTAACTAAATGATCAGTAATGTGTGCCCACCGTCCTGCTTTTTGTGTTGAAAAGTCAAATTCAATAATAACATGCCTAAAGTCATTTCAGGTTATGTCCTGTAAGATTTAATGAGGATTCTCCTACAGAAAAATGTCTGTTTTCATTGTTACCTGTAGTGGTAACGCTCATGTAACAGTGGTGATGGCAATAATGGCAAAGAATATTAGAAAAACAATAGAAATAAAGTAAACAGTGTGATGTTGGCTTGACCTTCAGCCTCCATTTCCTGGTCAGAGTGTTTAAGGAAGGGAGTAGCTTTTCCCAAACCCGCTGCCAGCTCTCATTCAGTTCTAGCTCCTTTGAGGTACGGAATGCCCTGTACTTAGGATCCAAAACAGAAACGTCCCTACCTTTTCAATTGGAAATATGTGGCATTCCGGAAGTAATGAGTGATGAAAAAACCACCAACAACCACAACAACCTGATGCGTTTTGTAAAAATGGAAGGCCACTCTCTGTACCTGGCTGGTTCAGGGAGAGGGTGTTGTTGTGGTCTTGGCAGAAGGTCTTGTTTACAAAGTCCACAACAAAATTCCAGGCCCACAATTAGTGATAATTGTTGAACTTGGCAGTTGACAAGGGCAGAATGGAAAGTATCTCAAAGCCAAAGGTTTTGGTGGGGAAACAGAGAACAAAAAGGAAAAAAAATAAACTGTCTGTGGTTTTATGCAGACGTCGCCCCATGGTTTATGTGCAAACATGTGTGAGGGACATGCATTTTGGGTTTTTGCAAGCACAAGGACAGTGAGGGGTTAGCTGCTCTAGCAGGGCCTATGAGCGGTGTGTTCAGGAGTAATTAATGGGAATGACCTGCCCTGCACTAATGAGCTCCAGTCCGTTTGGACACTTGCCAACGTTCGCTGCGGCTAACAGCACATCACAGATACAAGGATTGATGTGTCATTCCCTGAGGTAAAGTTCAGCCAGAATGAACAAAGGGAGTTTGTGGAATGCTCACATTGTATGCTCACACAGTAGACAGTGACCAAAAGTCAAGTCACTTTTATTTATATAGTCCTTTTAACGCTACAGATTGTAGCAAAGCACTGAACATTATCAAGTAGGAGAACAGAGAGATGGTCATGTTTAATGACGAGAATTAAACGATTTATTTATCAAATGCAGAGACTGACAATCACTAGAAATTAGGTGTTCCCAATCAAGCAAGCCAGAGGCGCTCAAGTGCTGTTAATGCTGTGCGTAGTTTTATTGGATGTGCGTTTTTGAAAGTGTTTCTTGTTTTTGATATCTTCAGGTCCCTATTCATTGAATGGCTACCGTGTACGAGTTTACAGACAAGACTCAGCCACTCAGTGGTTCACGGGCATCATCACCCACCACGATCTCTTCAGCCGCACTATGGTTGTCATGAATGACCAGGTATCAGACCTGATTTGGTGTTTTTATTGAAAAATGTTTGGCTTTTTCAAATGCTTTTATGGAGTGGTACAGTAACTACATAATGAAACACATTGTTATTTTATTTTTATGTTGTTTTTTTATTAAGCAAATGCATTATTATTATATTGTATTATATTATTATTACTATATCTAATGTTTCTCATAAAACTGAAACTAAATGTTGATTTGTGCACAGGTACTAGAGCCTCAGAACGTTGACCCCTCCATGGTACAGATGACCTTTCTGGATGATGTGGTCCATTCTTTACTAAAAGGAGAGAACATCGGTATCACGTCACGACGCAGGTCTCGCTCTAGCCAGAACAGCAACACTGCCCACGTGAGTGTAACCTACAAGAGCACACAGATACCTCACATGCCTGTATGTGCTTATGTTACTAGATGATCAGCGCACCTGCCTTCCTGGAACAACATTGTGTTCATTGTTATATGCCAACTTGAATTTCTGTCTTGTGCATGTCTGTCCCATTGTATGTTTGTGCTTATTACTGGACGTCTTGTCTGTAGCTAGCTTTGAAGTAAAGTTCCTATGTGCTTTTTTACAGTCTTTTTTTAAGAAACCTAGAGCCTTGTAGAAACACACATCATTGCTCCCTTCATCATTAACAAGACTTCTCTGTTCCACCTTTGTTTTTTTTGTTTTTGTTTGTTTTTCTTCTCTGTTTCCCTGTTTTAAACATTAATTGGGGATATGCAAGCAGACCACAGGAGGGAGACCAAGCGGCTCTACAGGAATCACTCAGGTACCGGGCCGCACCTCCCTCTCTCCATAGATTTAGAGCTGCTGTTATGCCACCTGCATATCCCTGTCTATTAGAATTACTTAGCATAATTTATTCATTTTCCAATAAATGCTTACCCCGATTACCGCTTCACACGCTGTGCTTGCATGGAATAAATGGATTTGGGGTGTAAAATATTTCTTTGAGATACAGGGTTGGAAAGCTTTTTTAAGAGCCATAGGAACTCTTCTTTAAGCCTAGCTTCTGTGACCAGTTTTTTACTGGTAGTGCAGTCATCGCTGGCAAGGAAGTGTTTTTTTATATTGGTGGTTTTAACGTAAAAGTTCTCTTTGACTCTTTATATCCTAAATCCATTGTAATACCCTCTCATGCTTGTGTTTGTGCATCCTTTTGTGTTATTGTTCAGGGTCATTACACACGTGCCCAGGCCAATAGCCCCAGACCCGTGATGAATTCCTCTGGCTCCACCCCCAAACAGGCCTCTCAGGCTCAGCAGCAGCAACAATCCCAGCATGCTCAGCAGCAGCTATCTCAGCAACACCAGCAGCAGCAGCAGCAGCAGGTCTCACCAGGTCAACAGCGTGGCTCGCGATCTTCACGTCGGAAAGGCTCTGACAGTAGTGTTCCAGATGATGAGAAGATCAAAGATGAAAAATCAGACAGTGGAGGAAAAGGTAGAACACGGATTTTTTGTTACAGTAATCATGTTACTAATTACACAGTTCATGTAAATATCTTTTTTTGGTGCTTTTGCTTGAACACAGAAATTTGGCAGTTAGGTCTGTGTGTCATGGAAAACAAAAAATGTGGTGAATATAGCAGTAGTTTTGTATTACTTGTGCAAAATGTTTTCATAAATAATGCTTAAGGGGCTAAAGGTCTGTGACTGAATTGCTTTGATTCAGTCATGTTTGGAATTTGATGGGAAATGAAGTGGTAATTGCAGCAACCCACTCTGAGGAATTAAAATATAATGAATCTATTCTAGATTGATTGGATTTTCCCCCTATTATGGCTTCATATTATACAGAGGCTATTATGTTTGGCACGGTCTCGTGCTGTAAATTTAAGTTGACAAAACCTTCTACTGAGTAGGTTCAGTGCTAGCTTTTTGGCCGAATGGTAAAAGATCATTTAGATCCTTCCATCATAATTCCTGCAGTACAGTGTTGGTCAGGGTGTTGGGTCTTTGAGAGATGAGGTGAGTGCAGCCACTGCAGTGAAATGGGCATTTTAAGTGTGCATAAATTCTACCACAGTCCCATCCATCACACTTCTAATGCAGCACTTAAGATTCAATCAGCCTTTAACCTAAGAACAAAATGACATCATCCTGATCCGTGCTTGAATAATCAATTGGATTGAGTTTCCTGTGCACTCAGCTTGCATGGAAATGTTTGTTGGTGGCACATTTTGTGCCGGTGTTGAAAGTTCTTCCTGACAGAGTTGGTCTTTTTTTTTTTTCTAGATTCTTCTAAAAACAAAAGCAAGCAGACAAACAAGAGGAGGAAAGCAGATGAAGAGGACAAGAAGGGCGGTCTCAAGCGCCTCAAAACAGAGACGTCTGATCTCTCTGAGAGCAGCGACTCTGAGAACTCTAATAAGAGGAGCATAGACTCCTCATCAGAGCCCAGTTCAGAGAATGAGCTTAAATGCAAGAGCACTTCAAAAGTTCCAGAGGAGGAGAAGTCCCAGGGATCCAAGCCTGTGGATGAGTTAAGTGTAATCAACAGGCTATCTCCATGGGAAGAGATGCAGGATAAAAGCAGCAAGCCAGTGGTCATGGAGGTGGCAGAGAGTGAGAGGTCAGGAGACAGGAAATCTCCGCTGACTCCTCCGGCCTCCTGTACGCAAAACCAAGCCTCTGGGCCGACAGAGGTCCAAAGCTGCATTGTCGAGATGAAAAGCACTGTGAAAACCCTCCCCAATGACCATTTTGGCACAGGAACACCTCGGACGCACACACCCAAGTGCGTGATTGATATCACAGAGGATGCCAACACGCAGTCTAGTTCCAGAGAGAACTCTGAGGCCGTATCGGCCCTCCTGGCTTCACAGAAGTGTGATGCTTACGTCCCTGAATCCAGACATTTGGTGCTAAACGCCTCCCACTCAGAGTGCAGGAGGCCGGATGGCGAGCAGCAGCAGAATGCTCGCAGCATAGGCGGTAAAATCGAATTTACCCACTCTGAGGTCATAAGGCCGGTGACATCAGTGAGTGAGTCAGCTGCCCTGGGCGGGAGAGAAGGGAAGCTCCAGCAGCAGTACACGTCTATGGTTATTAAAAATGCCTTGCTAACTGAGGACATCAAGAAAACCCATAAACTCAGTTCTTCCCCTGACCTGCCCAAACCTAAGTCCAACTCATTCCCTGACATGCTCAAGCCCAAGTGCAATCCTTCACCTGACACCCTCAAGTCAAAAACCCACAGCGTTCATGAATCCTCCAAGCCCAAACCAAATACATCTCCTGAGGTATCCAAACATAAACCGCGCCACCCTGAAAATCCACCTACAACAAGCCGCTTGCCTCTCAAACCCGAGCCAGACATACCCCGCTCTAGTTTTAAGCCTGTGCCAGCCCGAGGGGGACCATCAGAATTGAGGAAAAGCCCACTTGTCGACAAACATGAGCCTTTTAAGGTGTACATAGACCCTGCATTGGTGCGTTCTGAATCAGATGGCAACCACGTGACTTATCTGCACCCACACCTGCATCCACTACATGGTTCTTCTCATGCTACGTGTCTCACGCCCAGCTCCCACCACCCATCCCATCTCCTCCCTTCTTCCTCTATGAGCCACTCTGTGCACCACCCACACCTTCTGTCCACCGTACTACCCACAATTCCACCAACCTCTCTTCTGGGCAGCCATACACGACTGGACTCCCCTGGACTAGGGCATTTGGCATTGGCCCACCACCATTCCCACCAGCAGCAGCAGTACCTCCAGCAGCAGCCACCCCCTCCCCTGCTGGCCCAGGCGCATGGAGGTGCCTCGTATAACCAGCTTGGTCTCTACCCCATCATCTGGCAATACCCAAACGGTACCCACTCCTACCCACCTGGATACAAGTGGGTACATCCGGAAAATGCTGTTAATTCAGACTCCAGCCTACGCAGGGTATGTGTATGCACCAGTCTGTTGACTAGCCCTGATTGTTATAATATACTGAGTGTAATTTGGAGCTGTGTGTGTTGTGGATTGAAATGCACATTGTGTAGTTGAGGTTGTTGCAAAAAGAGTAATGAATACTCTGCCCTTCTCTTGCTTCTGTGAAGGATTTTTTTTATTGAAATCTTAGCTTAGACTATCTGACTGTAATAATGTATAATGTGCATGAGAACATGCTTTGTATGCACTGTATCATGTCTGGACACATCTTCAGGCTTTTCATCTTCATGGTAATTTACTACTGGAATTCACTATAGGAATATTCCAAGATAATATAACTCAGCTGGAATTACGTTTTCACATTGTTTATTATAAACATCTGGGAGATGCATGTTTGTGCATTATGACTTGTGTCAAGAGAACTGTGTATTGCCCTGAGTGCATTATGACCTTCTGTTTCTTTGTTTGTGTGCACAATGCAGAACACTTCCAGCCCCTGGCTGCACCAGTCCACCCCTGTAACCTCAGCAGACAGCATGGGGATTTTGAGCCATGTCCCGGGCAGACCAGCCAGTGCAGATCCTCATCGACCCATCAAGATCAGCTCACACTCCAGCCCGCCGCTCTCTAAAACCCCTGGAGAGTTCCACAAAGAGTAAGCTAGCACACACTTGTGTCTCTCTCTGCCTGTCATTAACACACGTGGTTAATCCATTCCCACAGTCCTGCAGTGCCTGGAACTGTGGCTAGCTGTTAAATACCTTGTGACCCGAGGTGGAACAAATGCCATGTGATAGAAGCACTGTACGCTCATTCAGTGACTGTGCGCATAATTAAACTATTCTATTATAGCCCGACGAATGTCTGTACTCATTTGAGACGCCTCCAGTGCAGTTACCTAATATCTGAGAATACCATACTGTAACAGCACTTGTATATTTGTTTAGCATTATTGTAACTATTAAACCCAAAAATTCTATAAGTTTGATATGTTTAGATATGCAGGTTAGATTAATACTTTAAATTTAAAAGGAATTATATTGATCACGCTGATTTTTATTTTATTTTATATAATTTCTTCAGAGATCAGGAGAAGAATGTCTTTGTGGACTCTATGCGAAGCATGGCCAATGCTCACTTAAAGCAAGAGCCTGACCGCAGCCGGACTCCTACGAACAAGGAGCTGCACCGTTTCTACATGGAGTCCCCCCACAGCAAGCAGCAACTACCACCACGCATGTCTCAGGGGGGGGCAGACCGTAACAGCAAATATAAGGAAGAAAACCGCCGCATTCTTAGGGAGAGCATTGAAATGGCCCCCTTCACTGCCAAGATCTGTGCTGGAGAGTCCGAGCGTGAATCCTATCCTCGAATTTCATCCCAGCCCAAAAGCCATGAGAAAGAGGTAGAGCACTCTGTGGCTGATCTGTACAAGTACAAACACTCTGTATCCCAGTCCCTCCCTCAAACCAACTACTTCACCACTCTGTCAAATAGTGTTGTAAACGAGCCACCACGACTTTTCCAATCCAAAGATCTCAATCCGTACTTTGACAAAGCAACCGCAGCTTCTAGCCCTTTGTCTTTGGGCTCGTACAACTCTAGTCACACCAAGTCTTTGTCCAAGCCTCCCCCTCTCATTAAGCACCAGCCAGAGGGAGAGGGACTGGTGGGCAAAATCAGTGAACAGCTCAGTCAACAAGCACCCATACATTCACTCGGTACCTCAGTGGTGATGGTCAGTGAACGCTGCAGCCCCACTATCTCTCCCTCCAGTCAGCCCAAGGGCATGCCAGCCTTGCGTAGAGCCCCGGTCTTTCACCCGCCCACCCAGCAGGCGCTTGACCGCAAGGAGGGGGCCTACGGTCGCCTTTCCCCACCTACGCTCACCCCCATCCAGCCCGTCAGCTCAGCAGGGAAGGTGTCGGAACAGCAGAAGCCGCCCACCCTTCTCCCAGAGCTCAGGGACGAGAAAAGTGGAGCCGAGCTGGGCTCGGCCGAATCCTGTCGGCCTGGCGGGGAAGCAAAGAGCCACGAGAAGGCGGCCTGGCATTCAGAGAATAACCAAGGGAAACCACAGGCAGCCATGGCATCTGTTATTGTCCGCCCTTCTACTTGCATAAAATTTGACGGCTCGCCAGGTCCCAAGATGGCCCCCAAAGAGCAACTCGGTAGCAGATTGTTTGCTGGCCGCATTCAGGCTGACTGCCTGAAAGTGGCCGAGAGTAGGGAATCTGGGAGAGTCATCCTACCAAACACGAATTTGGAGGATCCCAGTGATCAGTACAACAAAAACCTGATTAGAGCGTCACCGGGTGTCATTCCCTGCTCAGTGGCAGTTGTTGCCAATTCTGTGTGCAACACTAGGACTAATGAAGCCATTGCAGCTGCAAGCAGCACTTTTAGCACGCAGAGCCACAATGGAGCAGATCTGTCATTCTCCATCTCTGGCGCTGGTGGTAGTAGCAGACAGGAAATCTCCGCTTCCAAAAGCCGCCCTCCCACTGTTGTTGAGTCACAGGAGGGAGGCTCAAGAACCACCTCCCCTAGTGCGCTCCCTCAGGCCGGCTCCGCTGGCCTCACACAGGCCTACTCAAGCAACTTCGTTCACTTGAAGAAGGCCAAAGCAGCTCTGGCTGCGGCTCAGTCTCGTGGCTCCAGTAGCGCCTCAGAGAGTGAAAGCGGTAGCGTCAAATCCTCTCAGGACTCGCCCACCATCACCCAGGATAACTCCACACCCAGCAATCCTGCCAGCAAAGCCAGCCCGGTTCCCAATGGACAGCCAGCGCAGGTGTGCCAGTCTAACTATCACAAACTCAAGAAAGCCTGGCTCACGCGACACTCGGAAGAGGACAAAAACACAAACAAATCTGAAAAAGGTGGGAATGCCATTTCTGAGCTAATTAAACCATGCTCCGTCAACCTAATTGCCCCTGCATCTAGTGATGTGGATCTGGGCAAGGACAGCAAAGGACAAGAGGACAAGCTGTCCCAGGAGGACAGAAAGACACGTCGTACCCCTAAGCGCCCATACGAATCAGGCTCAGAGAGCGGCGATGACTCAGACTCTAGCGAGAGCAAGCTTGAGCAAAGGACTAAAAGGCAACCCAAGCCCACTTACAAAAAGAAGCAGAATGACATGCAGAAAAGGAAAGGAGAAAATGAGAAGGAGGAGGATGAGGTAAAGCCAAATGGTATTTTCCGGAGTGCTAAGGAAAAAACCAAACTCAAGCTGGCCAGTACCAGTAAGTACACCACAGTCTGCATCACAGTTTAAACGTTCATTTACTACACTACAAAGTCTTCAAACTTGCCCACTGTCCAAAGGTCTTATATATATATATATATATATATATATAAGTTTCTTTATGAACATATGATGACATATTTTAAAATGCATATGCTAGTACATATACCATACCTCCACAGTCCACTGCAATACATTTTTACCCTCCAATTAATACTTGATTAATGAAATCAAGTTTTTATTGAATAGTTTGTTTTCATCAGATTAAACAAAGTCAACATTTTACAAGTAAAATGGACTGTGAATGGCTGTTTCGTGTTGACTCGAACTCTGGGTTCATTGGAAGGTTTGCAGTGTGTGAGAAAGAGAGCTAGGTGTGTTTGGTGAACATCTGGATGGCAGCTGTGCAAATGGCTTCTAGTAGAATGCTCACATTTATGTGGAAATCATCTCCAAGAGCACTTGGGCTTTTATTAGCACTTTCTGATGATTGCTGTGTAGCAAAATGGTGCCTCTTTGTAATTGCATAGCTTCTAAAGCTGTAGGTCACTGCGACAGCACAGTAGGTCACAACTGTCATGTTTTATAAATGTTATGATTGCTTGACGTTACAACGTAAACACTAACTCTTCAAACCCCGCATTCTTTCATCGTCTTCCCCAACTAGTGATAGACTGATGCATCTGGGTCAGGGTCAGGCTAATACTTATTCCCATCTATATTATTCAGTGACTGTTTAATAAATGGGGAGTTTTAATGCACTATGTTTCCTACTGGATGAAGTAATGGAATCTGTGGTGTGTTTATAGATGGCATTCCCCGGTCAGTACTGAAGGACTGGAGGAAGGTAAAGAAGCTAAAGCAGACGGGGGAGTCCTTCCTGCAGGACGACTCGTGCTCGGAAATCGGGCCCAACTTACAAAAGTGCAGGGAGTGCCGCTCCATTCGCACCAAGAAAGGAGAGGAGTCTGCTCATTCGCCCGTCTTCTGCCGCTTCTACCACTTCCGCCGGTGAGTAATAAATTAGAATTAGAAACCATGTTTGCATCGCTCTCATGAGGCTACATGGTAAGACTGATCATTTGTGTAGTGTAGTACATAAGGAGGGTTGCTGCTGCAGCAGAAACATTGTAGTACAGTGGACATAAACAGTACAGACAATACAAAATATAGAACATTCCAGTTCGGATGTTTTTAGGTTTAAGAAATTACAAAACGGCCTGGTGCAAAATGACTATTGTATGTCCATGGCAAAATAATTGCATCTCTATTTGCTTTACATTAAGTAAACAACATTTCCTTGAGCTGTCTTTTGTTAAACTAGTTAACCTGTAGCCATCAATTTAATTGTATTTAGAGATTAGTAGAAGTCCTGTCTGTGGGCACAAAGTGAATGTAGAGCAAAGTTTCCAACGGTCAAACTTGGGACACGGATTCTAACCAATTTTGACATTTTTGCTGGAGTCCTTGGGGGTTGTCTTAAATTTTTCTTTCCATTTAAAATTGGGCATCATCAGATGCATCTTGATTGCTTTACGGACCCAGTCTGCCGTTGTTTCATGGCATATTCAAGTATTAAGTATCTCAGCTTTTTTCTGCCCTGTCTTGTGTGTACAGTTTTCTCCTCTCTCTCATTATATTGTTACAGAATTGCTCTTAGGGAAGGAAATAAACTCTTATTGTGCATTGTTTTTCTCCCTCATCTCCAGCCTCTCGTACAGTAAGAACGGAGTGATCCGGATTGATGGCTTCTCTGCTCCTGATCAATACGATGAAGAAGCGCTCTGCTTCTGGGCCTCAGAGGGTTATGAAGAAAACAACCTGGATCTGGAGACTTCAAAATACATCCTCAGCTACATTGGAGATAAATTCTGTCAACTGGTTATGACTGAGAATACAGCAACTACGTGGATAAAGAAAGATGGTGAGCTACACTGCTTGGTTTTTGGTGCGTCATACATGATCTCCTAAAACATGGTTACCAATGTACCAGTATATTTACAGCAGCCTGTCAGTCTGAAAGGAGAGTGAGAAAGGAAAATGAAAAAAAGCGAGTGAGTTCTGTGAATGTCTGTTTCATCCTTCTCCTGTTTGCTTTGCTCTGCAGCCAAGATCGCCTGGAAAAGAGCAGTGCGCGGAGTGAGAGAGAGCTGCGATGCATGTGAAGCCACATTGTTTAATATTCACTGGGTCTGCCAAAAATGTGGATTTGTGGTGTGTTTGGACTGTTACAAGGCCAAGGAGAGGAAGAGCTCCAAAGGTCAGTCCTCATTTTCATATCCACCTTTGAACACTCACTGTGCTTGTATACTCTTTCTGTTAATATGTGGTAGACCTAAAAACAGAACTGGATTTTTTTCTAATATAATATATATATATATATATTAGTGGTGGGCCGTTATCGGCGTTAACGCACTGCGTTAACTCGAGACTCTTATCGCGCGATAAAAAAATTATCGCCGTTAATCTCTTCCCAAAGTTGGGTTGGACGTTGGAGTCTATACTACAAGCTATGGTGACTTTCACCTTTAGCGCGGATGTTTAGCCG
>JAUMHQ010000013.1:1058573-1082044 GCA_032361165.1 Enteromius paludinosus | reverse complement strand
ACCTACATCTTGGATGCCCTGGGGGTAAGCAAATAAACATCAAATTTTCATTTTTGGGTGAACTATCCCTTTAAAGGGATAAAAAAAAGTTTTTCTACGCCATCGTGAAGCACCTTTAATTTTGTTTTTTAAGAGTTCGCACCTCTGTTCAACAAGTCACAAGCCCACTCATATCTGCAAGACAAATGTGTTGAGGGTGAAGGGATTATTGTGAACAAAAGTGTTGCTGGTCTTAGTAAACACCAGTATCATTCTCTCATCCCAATGTTCTTTCTAAATATCTCAGAATTTTAGATCATATGAGCATGTTAAAACACACTATAAAAAAGCTCCAATTCATGTTCGTAGGCATGTTTACCTCGCAAATGCATTAGCGTGCCAATTCCATAAACATGCGAGCAAAGCCGTGACCTTTGACTTGGCCGCTCGACTGCTGGCATCTCCGGTGACACAGACTGCAGTGTCAGTCCTGCTCAGAAAGGCTGTACGCAAGTTCACTTTTAATAAGCTGCACGATTACCCTTTCCTGAGAATCCTGCATACATAAACACCTTGTATGATTTTATTAGCTGCCTCATAACGATGCTTGTGAGCTCGCGTTTCGTTTGAATAGAATTGATAGGAAACAATATCTGCCCTAAAGTACATCTAATGATGTTAGACTTGAGTGGGAGGAACTAGGGGGAAATTTAGCCACAGAAGCCTTTCATTTAGCTGTACAAGAGTGGGAGGCGAAGACATTACCAGGTCCAATCTAAAAAAAGAGAAGAGTTGCTAATGTTTGTACATCAGAGTAGGAGTAAATTAGTCAACTCTGGTCCCTGGCTGCTAATATCGGTTCAATTGAATGGCGATCAGTTGTTTTGGTTAAAAACAAGCCCTTCTCAGCAGCGAGGTGTGTTTGTCGCAGAAGTTTACTGAGTACCACTAACTGACAGAGACTTTAAATGTTGAGTAGTCTCGCAAGATGTAAAACAAACCAATAATATTCAGCAACAATTAAGCATCGCAGTTTCTCAGTTCATCATTATTTCCTTCACAGTGTTTTTAATGACCAGTTGTGAGTGCATAACATTATTTATTTGTTATATTTATTACAAACAAACATATTTATTTAATAATAAGTAAATACTAGATTATTACCAGTAATTACTTGTTTATTACTAATTTATTACCACTTTATTAATTGTTTTACTAGTAATAAACTAGTAGTAGCAATTCTTTCACTCCACAAGCTTGCACTAAAACAAAAATTCAAATAAAACTTTTATTTTAAGGTGTCGTAATACAGAGTATTTACCTAATTAGGTACTTAGTAGCAGCCATTGTACTTACATGAAATAAAATGTACTTACCATGTAACTATGTCATGGAACAGCCTGTTATTACAGTATGTAGTTATGTCAACGTAACAGGTACTGTAGCTACTGTTACACACATGTTACAGACAGAGTCTAACTTATGCCTGTGCAATATTCTGTCATTTTAATGTAATTAGAAAGCTACATGTATTTAAGCTGTGTAGTAATGGTTTATATCAAACTAATGCGGAGCCAGGTAAGATGTAGTACACTTAGGTACAATCTTGATACTTTTTATTTGAAGTAACTTGTAATATTCCTGTTACATCTACATAATTACAAACTGTTAGTACAACCCGCTCCATGGTAACATGGTAACTACATTTTGCTTTATGTAAGTACAATGGCTACTACTAAGTACTTACTAGGTAAGTATGATGGACACCTTAAAATAAAGTATTACATATTTATTATAAACAAATGTATTTATTTAACATATTAGTAATTACTTGTTTATTACTGGCTTATTACTGTTCTATTACTTGTTTTACGAGTAAAAAACAAATGCTAATAATTAGTTGCACTAATTATTTACTCCACAAAAATGTTACTAAATACAAAATCTATTTGAAAACAATTACAATTAAACTTACTATGCAATATCTGCTAATAACTTTGCTAACAATAAGAAATGTTTCCTCAGTAGCAAATCAGCAAGCAATGTTATAATGATTTCTCATGTGATATGGTAGCAAATTCAGCTTTTTTGCAAATTTCATTTACTAATTTAAATGTTTAACACTTTAAGTGTTAGTAAACAAGCAAATAAAACAAACAAACAGTCCCTGGCATAGAAAAGGTTAAAGAGTTCATTAAAGAAATGAACCAATAGAGCAGGTGATATTGATGTTGCCATGCTGATGAAACATTTTGCAGTGTACTCGCGCCTCATTTAGGGCGCACATGCATTTAAGACACCTTTTAAAGAATATCAATCTTTATTTTGTCCAATCTGCTGATTGCACATCAAAAACAGATACGGTTTTGTGAAATTATTTCCGAAAATTAGATAAAGCAGATTTCTCCACATCCAAAATTTCACATGGACTCTTTCCAGCGAGTCGATGCGCACATCTCACATATCAGGCCGTCTTTGATCACCAAGTTTCGTCAGCCTTATTTCCTTCACGCCGTCTCTCTCTCTCTTCAGACACATCACTTCCTCAAGGATAAATACACCAATTACTCTGCACCTGCATTTCATCATTTAGGAAAAAAGAGAGAAAATTGTGGTATTTATTAGATTTACTGTCACTGGAGAACAAACCGAATTCCCATCATTTGCATGGAGAAATATGATGCAGCTGGGTGAGCTCATTTGAACTGTTTTAATTGGTGAGAAATGGAAGATTGAGATACAAAAACATCATTACAGGCTATGTTTCCACATCAGGGCATTACTGATTTTATTACCTCTTTTATTGCCTCGTTGTACTTGAGAGAAGGAGAATTTCACAGGTTTTTGGCATGTTCTTCTTCGACAGAAGTTCACCTTAACTGGAGATAAGAAAGATGGGAAAAATCGCTGCGCTTAAATCAGATTGCGCATATTAAACAAACAAAGCTCGTGTGAAATTCCTTGAACTCCGAAAAAGAGTTTCATCCCGGGCGTCTTCATACCCGTCACCTTTGGTTTTCATTACAGACCTTGATCTTAATGCTTCCATCCACTTAGCAAACGTAAAGAATTTACCCTCGTCTAGAGCAGGATTAATGCTTTCTCACAAGCAAAGCAGGCGCAGCTCAATCACGCCACAGGAGGACTGTGGGTAATCTATGAGCCAGTGCCTATTCTCATATCCCTGGCAGACAATTTAAGGTTGTAATGATCTCTCCAAATCGCTGACATCCTTATAGATGTTGCAATACTGACAAAAGCAGTAATTCTATTTCGACTCAATCCAATAATCACTTTTGAACGTTAATCTATCCTGCAAAAAAATTTTTTTTCTCTCTAATAGCTCAGGCTGTGGTAAATGTATTCAATTTCCGCACCGCTGATGTCAGATTCTTTCTCTTGGTTTTTTAACCTTTAGAAGCTGGTTGAGACTGTAGGTTCAGGGGTGGGTTGGGAATAACTTCATTTTCCGGTAAACGGAAAGCAGCCCTCGAACTGCTGTTATTTTCACAGCAAAAAGAAGCTTGAAATACGTTTATTATAGCTCTTGAGAGATTGTGTTTCAGCCTCGGAAGATGTCTTTTATTTCGAAAAGGGAAAAAAGTGTGAGGCAAAATTTTAAGACGTGACTGTTTTTGTTCTTTGACATTTGCTAGTCATACTGAAAGGCTTGTAAAAAGGCATGCGGGGAAGTTTCATATGAAAATGAAAACATAATGTTTGTTAAAACTGCCTTCAAATAACTCCAGGTTTCAAGTCATGTAAGTTGACATTGACATTTTGGTAAGTTGACATCCTGACATGAAAGTCTGTAAAATGCTAATGTCTGATTTGAGTGTTTTTTAGCAAAGTGTACTTAGAAATCAGAAGTTGCAGTCCAATTCCTTATGCTCATTTCACAGCTAACATAACATTGTATTGAGTGCATATTGATTGAAAGCCATGCACACAAAAAAATGGTTTATCTTGAGTTTTATTTCGGTTTATCTTCGTTTCTTTGGTGAAAAAATGAATACAAACGATTTTCTCTCAAATCATTTTTTGGGAACAGTTTACATTACACGTGACATGGAATTATGCATAATTACATGCAAGTAATCCTAAGCCAAACCATAAACTTAACCCTAACCACATATTAAGTACATGTAACATATTAATATTACTTAGTACTTAAATGTATAATTAGACTGTGACAAAGACACCTTAAAATAAACTGAAACCGATGTTTTTTTCAAAAATAGTTCATGCTTTAAATTATCATTATTTTAAGACATATTTTCATTAATTACAGCTTGATTAGCAATGTTGTACGTTAAAAATCAGTGCACTGAAAAGTGATTTATCTTGTTTTTTCTTAACTTACACAACACATTATATTTCATCTATCGTTCTTTATTGACTCTGTTGTCTCTGAACAAGTACACCCTTAAAAAAAGACAGAACTAACTTGAATAAAGCTTAATGCAAATGACTTTCACACAAACAAATATTGTTTATTTCATACTTAAAATGATCACAGTTTTTAAAAAACGCTAAAGTTGAAAATTCTGTACATTATAGATGAAATGCATGCTCTCCAAGACCATTTAAAAAAAGCATAACCAATAATAGTGCTGTTGTGCGCTCGGGACTCCTGACGAAGGCCTCTCATCTCCATTTCCTGCTGAAACTCAGTCAACGTCTTCATCAGCAGAAATTCACCGACAAGGCGTTAGAGACAATAGCAGCGTCTCTCACCTCCCCGGCCTGGCACTGAGGGCCCAGTTTGAGACTTCCTGTCCGGGCCACAGACTTTCACTTCTACGGGTGGACACAAAGTTGATGATTAGCTGACTCAGTCTGGACTGCGGCTGCAGGACATCTTGTCGTCCAATCAAGGGCTTCTCCATCATGGTCGATGTGAGCAGCCCGCTGCTTTCTCCAGTCTTCAGGGATGAAGACGAAGCACCCCGAGAGCTAATTGGACATGGCGCGTTACAAGCTGAGAACAAGCTAAGTGGAGCTAGCTGTCGGGAGAGACTGATGGTGGTGAGCGCGGGGGGGACACACTTCCACTACGTAAGCACAACGTCAGTTCCTGTACCTGGTTGAACATTAACCTACGAGCTAAAGCAGGGCTGCACCGCTATATCCTGAGCCATGCAGAGGAACAGGAAGAAGGTGCTTTGAATATGGAGCTCGCTTGTCAAGTGCTTGACTGGCCTAACAAAGCCATCAGTCAGCCCCTCTTTGTCTGCCTGAGCAAAACAAGATGGCAGCGCATGTCAGAGAAAATTGCCCTGTCTGTACTTTTACTGTATTAAGGACATTCATGCACTGAGAAACTGAGGGCGTCACAGGAAGAGCCAGGATGTTGTGTGATAAAGGAAAAATCTACAGTGCAAGGACGTACACCGTCCTGCTGACACCTTAAGAAATTACCAAATGAAAGTGCTGGGAAGTTCCGCCATTAGATGTGGGTCAATGACGTGACCATCTTTTATAAAAGGTATGCATATACACATTAAATATGCAGACAAATGCACCTCTTCTTTTCAGTTTATTCATTTATTTATTTGTTTTATACACTTCTATAATTACAGAGGAATTACACAAATTGAGTAACACTAATCAAATATTTATTATAGACGCACATATTATTTTAGGATCATAATTTGCTGTTATTATATAGTAAGTACATGTAATTTAGCTATGACACATTAAAAAAGTCAAACTTGTGTAAATGTTGACTGTGAGGAAAGTAACAATATAGTATAATATTTCATGTCAAATAATATTAAATTAATAAATTAATTAATATTAAATATTTAATAAATTATTAGGACACACTTAATATAAAGTGTATTTAATACTATGTATCATCATTTTAATTAAAAAAATCAATACGGTGCATGTATTCTGTGCGTGCAGTACTTTTTTATTTATTATAGTCATATTTTTTATAATGGTAACACATTTTGAAGTGTCTATATCTTACTTATTATAAAACAACTAAAAATGCATAATTAGATCAAATTAACTCTTAAGCCAAACCTTAATCCTAATCTTAACCATAGTGTAATTATTACACTGTAATAACCTTAAAATAAAGTGTATTTGTACAATACACCCAATATGAAGTGAGACCAAATATTATTTCCATTTGTAATCAACAGGAAATCATACCATAAAAGGAAAATGGAAATTACCTCAGCCAGAAGGCCTTCATTTGCATGACCTGCCTTATTATTGTAATAAAATTGTTATCACCTAATGAAAACAAAAAGGAAACAGATGTTCATTTAAAGTTATTTGAAGCCTTTTAATAGCTATTTGGCTATTAGCTATAGTTTGACATTCTTCATTATGTCACAAAAAACATTGACCTAAGTCAAAACTGTCACTACTCTATATCAATGCCATATCAGAACTACCAATTTATTGTAATAACTGACATTTTTCAAAGACGCATGAGAGCGACATAAATACAAAAATGTTGACATGCATTTGAAACTAGGCTTTTCTCATCTACTTCCAGATCTTTGATTCACTCCCACTGAAGCCCTATGCTGGAGGAGCTGAGTTTCTAAAATAGACTGCAGGCCTACAGGTAACCAGTTTGCTCTTTTGTTCCCACTACCCACTAATGTTAATAACTACTACTATATGCAAAGTGTAAAATGCACCTCTTATGGCTGTATCTCTCCCAGCAAAAGCTTCAGTTTTTACATGGTCTCCTGTTAACATATTTTGACCCGCGCCCAAAGAAATATGTTGCTTAATCGCAGCTCCAAAAACCACACTTTTCAAAGAAACATACATCGGTAGCTGAAAATATAATTTAAGTAATTTCAGATATTCGACCAGAGCCTGTATGAATGCATTAAAGTGACTCATCGTGAGCAAAAAATGATTTGTGTTTTTATTAAAGACTTAAATAATGTAATCTGTTCTTGATCAACAATAACAATCCAACAATAATTGCCCATTTTCTAATCATTTAAAGGTCAAAAGATCGTTCATTTGTTAATAATGTGCTGTTTAACATGTAATGAACACTATATAGCACGGTTATGACCTAATCTGTCCGTAATTCCTGACAGACAACAGGCATTGGTGTCAGTTTGACAACAAAGGAGAAACGTGGCTCTTCTCGCATCTGCACCCCCTCCTCCTCCCCCCTCCTCAATCCTCGTCTGCTTAATTAACAAAGATGGGTCATTAGGGGGATTGTGAATGAGGTAACCAGACCCCGGATTAAAACGAACACAAGCTGCAAAAGCGCGAGAACACCCTCATTTATACAGCTAAACTTTCCACATTATTAGCGTCATTTAAGAATAGGATAGTGGAAGCAATAAGAGTTTATAGAATTACACAAACGGGGGGAATATTCCGCTATGCTAATGAGCTGGTCTTCGGAGACCGGGCTTAATGGGGTTTCAGTAGGAGCCTTTATTACCCGCTCCGCTCCACACCGGATCCGTCCACGAGGAGTAGTGGGGAGTCCGATAGCCTCGCTGATGTGATTGTCAGTGCTGCGTCTGGGCTAAAGTGCCTTGATTCATCTCCATCCAAATGGGCAGTGACGCCACGGCTGCATCTCCATCTTCGTCTGCAGAAGACCGAATTCCCTGGAAAATAATGAATCGCGGCTTCATTTGTAACTGTCAGAGAAAATCTCGGCTCGCCGCGGCTCTTCTTTCCGCTGATGAGAGCAAACGATCTCAAACTTCCAGAAGTTCACGGCTGTCATGTAGTGTCAGGGCTCAGACTACTTTGCATTGGGAAAGTTGGGTGTCTTAAACGTTTGCTAATGTCAAAACTCTCATTTATTCCCACACAAACCGAGTCTCCCTCACACCGAGCTGCCTTTCTTTTTGTTGTCTGTTGTTTTTGGTTTTTTTCTCTTGTTAATGACAGGAGTCTGAGCCCTCGCCGAGGTCATCCATCTTCTGTGGACATCCACCCACTGATCGCTGCTGGCCAATCCAGACTCTGGTGACCAGCATTATGGCCGTGTCAGGGTCCGAGCCCCCCCCTCGGCCCCCTGTGATTAATCATCATTTGGAGAGCTGTGCTGGGACGCTCAGGAGAGGGGCCGGCCCCTGCAGGTGGTATCAGCTTTGGGGGAGAATGGACCTGCCACTGGGCCTTTGTTTCTTCTCCCCTGGACAACCGCGCTGCTGCTCTGACTTTACCTTGCTCCCAGAGCGCTGAGAGAGACGTGCATTGGGATGGTTTGGATGATAGGTAGATCTAGATAGGTAGAAGTCCAAAAAGGTTCTCAAAAATTCCAAACACTGACTCAGACAACAAGAGAGAACTGTATGTGATATGCTCTTAAATAATAAAGTAAGTGATGGTAAAACCAGAAATCAGGTCCCCATCATGAAAATGGCTTAGCAATGCAATGTTAAAAAAACTGCTAAAAGAAGAACCCTTATTTGTACTTAAGTAGATTTGGTCGACTTGCAGATGACATTATATTAATAGAACATGGGAAATCTATCATTGATTACTCACCCTCATGTTGTTCTGAACGTGCATGCAAAAGAAGATATTTTGTTTCTGTTAAGAGTCAGACAGTTTCTGGTTCCCATTGACTTCCATAGCTTTTTTTCCTACCATGCAAGTCAATGGGGACCAGCAAATGTTTGGTTACCAACATTCTTTAAAATATGTTCTTTTGTGTTCCAAAGAAGAAAGAAATTCATTTGGATGGTGAGAAAGGATGACAGAATAATTTTTTTTTTTTTGTGAACTATCCCTTTAAGTACTTAAAAAGAGCACTTTGCAATAACATTACAATGCTTAAAAATACTTTCAAATTACTTTAAATTCCATTTTAATGCATTTTTTATCGTTTAAAGAAGGGCATTTATTGTAATTTGTTGAATAACATACTAAAACGTAAAATATTTGGTTATAAATTTTACTGTAGTGTGTTACTCAATATTACATCCGCAAGAATTACATAAAGTATTTTTGAAATGACATTATACTTAAATTCTATTTATGTGGACTAAAAGACATTTTTAAGTTCAACTAACTGCATTTAAATTAAATGTAATTATAACACATATATAACATGCAATTAAGTGTCCAAAAACATTTATATATACAAAATATGTTATCACATTATTCCTTTTAAATGTATTATAACATGATCATTTCATGGAATCGCTGCTAATTTTTACATTATTATCATCAGTGAAAACAATAAAACTTATTGATTCACTCTAAATAATGGCTTGTGCGAAATGCCAAAGAGTCTCTGCAATGGCGAGGTGAAGGATTTGGGATTTTTACATTATCTCTAGACAACGTGACTGCTGCTTGCACGTGCAAAACTCTCCGCCAAGATGTTAGAGGTGGCCTGACAACTTTCCCAGTGTTTGCTGAAGCCAGAAATGTTCTGACTGGATTCTAGGGTGTTGCTAAAGAGTTTAGAGCGATTCCTTGGAAGTTACTAGGTGGTTCCTCACTGGCGCAATTCAAATGAGCCCACCTTCAAGCCTACATGATATTCTGGGCTCTAGAAGGTTAAATTAAATATATATATATATATATATATATATATATAAAACAAAAACAAGTATGAACAATTGTAATAGTGATACTAACAATGCATAAAAAGACAGCATAATGTATAAAACAACAATAATGTACACAAATAAATGAGGTAACCAATGCAATGCACATTTTTGCAGCAGGATAGGGGATGCAAAAATGCATTTGTGCTGAATAAAGTCTAATTTAAATCTAAGTTTTCAATGAAATGACACAAACACATCAGAAAAGAAACACATCACACACATCCACACTAAACGAATTGAGCCTTTTAACCATATTCAAGACTCTGGATTCATCAGTGTCAAACATTATTTTATTTTGCACTTGTGCAAAGCTGTTACTCTGCTGTGAAATCTCACAAACAAGTTCTTAAATAAGATGATCTTCCTGATGAAGACATTACGTCCTTTTGTTGTTTTGGGGGGAAACAGTGTATTAGAAAGCAATCACTCAGGATCACATAAATGAGCGTGCGTCTAATGAATCAAAATCAACTAATTTTTCTCCCGTGACTGCTTTAGTCTATTTCTCACCATTAAACAGGGTGAACATTAAGAGGGTCTTTAATAGCTCCATTTAATAGGTGGAAGCTTTTGGTTCATAAACCTCTAATGATGCTGATGCACACAATTCATTACTGACCACATCTAGAAATGATGGATCTACAGCATAATGGGTAAACTTTGACTGAGCCGACAAAAGGCTAAGACTCTAACAAGACTCTCCATTAGCAAAAGGCTGGCATCAAATTAAAGATTGATTTAGCAGAACCATTTGTTACCAGCGCCTGACATGCAGCTCTGTCTGTTGAGACCGCCGAAGACACAGACACCCCATCATCTCCCGCACCCCTCGCAAGCCAAGATGAACGCTTGTAATGATGCCATTTGCTTAATTTTCTGTGCTGTATACGTTCGCGCTGCTCCACACACACACACACACACACACACACACACCTAAAATCTTTGTATCATCTCACATCTTGAATGCTTTTTGTTCAGTTTTATGATATTTTATGCGGTGCTGTATTTATTTTTTTTTATCTACAATAGTCTGAGAAGACTTCAAAATCAGGTTTTTCTTAACAATCGATTTATTCTGGCTAATTCAGATTTTAAGTGTTATGCTTTCTGTTCTTAACAATGAAAACGCTTTTATAGCTTTTTTTCTCTCCCAAGATCATCACAGGAGAAATTTTGAGGAATCTTCCCTTAGATGTTTTACACGCCATGATAGTTCATATCTGTCAAGTTGCAAAATGACAAAAAAAAGCAGTCTATGCAACTTGTGCATGATTAAATCCACCATAAAGCTTGAGAAGTTTATCAGAAACTTTTGAAATTAATGGGATACCTGGGATATCTTTAATGCCTGAATTTGAGAGTATACAGAGTGTTCACCCATTATGCTACAGTCAGTCCCAGAGAGCTGGAAAAAGTCTTGCGTCTTCGGTGTTAAACAAAACATTAGTGTTAATGGCTGATGTTGCTAATAGGGAAGGCAAAAGTCAATGATGGACCGGGTATAATTAGTAATAATGAAGCTTGTGTTGGGATATGACCTGCTGCCCCAGTAGGACGGTGCTCGGAGAACAGATCAGATCAGAACCAGTGTCAGAATGAGACCGCTGCTGACAGCAGTTTGTCTATGATTATTACTTTGCGGCATAACAAGACGTGCCTAATTTTAGTTTGGTTTTAGTGATCTTTACATTGCAGTTACATTAAATCTACTTAAAGTTGATTTTTATATATAAAGTTGCTTAGTAATTGAAATCAAGAGAGTTTCATTCAAACGCTATCTCATGACCAATTTTTACGTATTTTACGAAGTGGCTAATTTGTACGACCTCAGTTGTACAGTTTAAACCCCAGTGACTGGTAGGTTTAGGGGCAGAGTTAGGTATAGGTCATTAGTACAAATTCATATTAATTTGCAATACAGAAAATATATGTACGATTTAGCAAAATGCGTGAGGTCGAATGAATTTGTATGAAATAGACACCATGTAAAATATGTAGAAATTGTCGTGAGATGATCTCATTCACATTTTCATCACATTGATGGTTGCACTGTAAAAAAAAATAAAAAAAGATTAAAAATTGTTCAATAAAGATTTTTCAAAATTGTTGATAAGATAAAGATTAGTATGTCTAGTTAATGACTAGTTAAGTCCTTTTTCAATATGTCCTCACTACAAAAAGTAGCTTATCTTACTATGATAAGTCATTAAAATGATCTTAAGTCATTTGCTTTTCTAGTAAAAGCATCTTGATTCAAGAATTTGTAGATACTGTATTTTGACTAAATAAGACAAAAATACTAAGATAAGCTATTTTTTGACAATAAATATGAAGACAATCATCTGATTGACTGCATTATTACAGATCGCACACACGCACACGTGCATGTTGCATGCATGGTAGCGTTGTCCACCCTCTTATCAAGATGCTTGAATGACACCACAACCCACGACTCTGTCCGTCAAAGCATTTCAGCTCTTGTACCTCTGACTTAACATTACCATGACAATTTCAATGTCAAAGATGTAGGATACACATGAAGTCCAACCATTGTCTTGAGTTTCCTTCTTCCACTTTGTTACACCCCCATGAAACAGCGCGAGAGAGTTAGACAGCACCTCATATAGCCACATGGTAGAATATAGACTATCAGTTTGAAACCAGATCAGTTTGCATGAGGAGCACCAGCTATCCCAGGAGTGTGTGTGGAGCGCTGTGTTGCTATTGGAGCGGTGTGAAGCTCTTGGAGGAGCCCACTCGTATGATGGGAAGTCACAAAGAGCCACTCTCCATGCTGCACTGATAATGTGAGTATAGCGTTCACCATCACCAGTGTTTCCTTGTGTGTTTGAGCATGTGGTGTGTGTGTGTGTGTGTGTGCACTTTAATGTACTGTAATGCTGCATGATGTTGAACCTGTGGGTGTACAGTACTTGTCTCTGTGAGCAGGGACCTTAATTTAGATAATGTGGATAATGGGATATTAGAATACATCAAATACCGGGGCGAAACTTTTTTTTTTTTTCCGGAAAGGTATTATTGCTCTCGACTGTTTCTGTGAGCAATTATGTCATCTGAGTGTTTCAAATTGACTTGATGTTATGTAGTCCTTCAAAAAATGTCAAATTAGAATAAAATGCATGTAATTAGATAAATAGACTAATAATCTTGAGTTGAAAATATATTGAAATATTTTATTTTTGCAATAACTGATAAAATGCAAACTCCTTCTGATTATTTTTGTTGATTTAAAAAAAAAAAAAACAACTAATATTTATGAATTAGGAATCAGGAAAAAACATTTTAAATGCCTTTACATCTTCCAAATATATTGCAAATACAAAGACAATGATTTTCTCTAAAGGCCGTGGAATAATCCTCAGTCAGGCTCTTGTACATAAATAGGAAATTTAAAGAGATTATTATTACCAAAAAACAAAAACAGAAGAACAATTGTTAGCCCGCCAATACCACTAGCACAAACGAAGAAGTCCTTTGAAGGTGAGCATCTATAGAAAAGTAACACCTACACAAATTCACTAAGAAAAACGGCCTCCTACTCAATAAAAAGAACAATTCATGTTGTGCGGAGTCTCCCACGGCTAGTCTTTAGATCTCAGCTGGCTCTAGAGCAGGTTTGTGTCCATTCACCCCTCTTCGACAAACCTCATCTGAATTTTGTGGGCGGAACTTGACAGCTTGCTTTATGGTGTATTGTCATATGCCTGACCAGTTTGGAGAGACATTCCGTTCCTGGAGCGGATTTAGAAATTGTCCTGTTTTCCTTTTTCGAATACACACAATTACAGCAATGCTCCTGACCCTTATTATTTCTGTCTTAAATTTGAGCTAACTTTGGGTACTGGGAATAAAATGACATTTTATGATTAAATTATATTTAGAACACAGATATAGAAGAACCTGTAACATATGGAACCTTTCCATGCACAAAAGTTTCTCTTTAAATAAGAGAGTTCTTTACACTAACAGAAAAAAAAAAGATATTATAAGAACTGTTCACTAAAAGGTTCTTTGGGGGCAGAAAAATGGTTCTTTAATGGCATTGCCACATAATCCCTATATACTGAAACCTTTATTTTTAAGAGTATAGATAGACAGATAGATAAGATAAAATAAAATAAAATAAAAATCAGGGTTTTTTAATCAAAATTTTTGTTTACATGACACATGTATATGTAAATATAAATATGCGTACATTTATATATTTTATATTCTATATAATTATATTTAACATATAAACATAACATAACACATTTTCTTAAATACGTACATGCATATACATATATACATATATAATAAATATACACAGTATACACACATAAAACTTTTATTTTGGATGCGATTAATCGTGATTAATCGTTTGACATCAATACAAGAAACATAATTTCACAGATGCATAGAAAGTAAACAGTAATACCAGTGAAGTAGCGAACTGGCCTATTTACTCAATTTGTGAGTACAGTTATATCATAAAGCCTTTTGTTGTGTGCGCTGATCTCATGGACAATTTGATGAGTAATAGAGAACAATGAAACAGACCTGAAAAACAAAGCAAAGGCTGATGCAGAAGGATGTCATTCTATGTATCCTCAATGTGCAGGAGTCATTTGACCCCGGGAGACCCCGAGCACATGCAAGAAAGAAAGCTCTTGAATTCAGTGGCTGCCATGTGTGGGTGTCCATTACATTGAGCCCATCATTCCCAGCAGGGACAGCCAGATCCCAGCTGCCAATGGGCATTCGGCGGGCCCGGCACGCTCTGCCAAAGCGGGCCACTTCTGCACAGTGTGCAAACATTTTTGCATCTGTAGGCGTATAACAAAAGACACATGCATCTGAAGAAGTTTCCTTCTTTCGTTTGTGGGGGAGGATGCAAGAATCCCTGAAAATGTGAAGCATTCAGATGCGACAGTCAGCGGTAAAGATCGCCGCTCTTCTGTGCAGACTTTTGTGTCGAGCTGAGCTTCTTTATTGAGCTGTCATACAGCCACGACTAACCAGTTTATATCATAGCAGTTGCTGATGGCCTTATCGGTGCTGATGTAAACACGAAAGGTCAATAAGGTCACGATGTAAAACCAAATGAATGCAAATCCACCACCAATCTACTAGAGCTTGATCTCAAAGCCAATTCTTATTCCTTTTGCAATTAATACAGCCAGCAGAAACAGGACCAGGTTCATTACCTCCTCATTATGGATGTTCAGGCCCCGAACCGAGACAATATTTAAAGGGCTTCCCCCATTAGCAGCGGCTGACACGTCCCTGTAATCAGTCTGGCTGCGGTCTGTCACATTACTCGCTGCGCTCTTTATTCACAGGGAAAGAAAAGCACCGGCGCGCCTGACAAACACGCAAAGCTGTTCGGCACTAAACGTCCGCGGGTGATAATGTAACTGTGGCGTGTTGCTGGCCCTGACTCGCTATTGAGCGTTTAGGGTGATTTGCGGGGACACACTCCAGTCGATATCTACTGAGATGTCATTATGACGACACGACCTTCTTACTAATTGCCCGCTTGAGCGACAGCGGCGATAAAAGATTCAGAGCGGACCGTGTGGACTAGAGGGGATCTCAGACAGGTTACGGATGCATGGGGCCCTTATTAAATCATTACCCACCAAGCCGATTAACAGCCCTGAAAATGTCCGCTCAATTTCGGCGTGGGGGATGACTTTTGGCTTTCTACATATTTCTCAGAGGTCAAAGGTAGTCATTTAAAAAGGATTCACTCTTAAAAAAAAGGTTCCTTTTGTGCAGTTCCATGAATTTTAAAGGTTTTTTACAAAACACTGTTATAGAAGCTTTATTTTTTTTGTGCTTTCCGAACATCTCAGTAGTATCCATCCACCATAGAGTCAGCGATAAGTGTATGCAGTGGCAACAGATGGCTCCATTTGTAATTCATTCAGTAATTATGACACTCTGATGGTGTTCTGAGATCACAAACTGTTCCCAAGCCATGCTTATGATGACAGCAACACCTTCTCAAAAATAACCCCAGCTTGCATGGGTGGCGATAAAAATATATGTGATTGATGGACAACAGGAAGCTTTGGGGATTTTCATTGTAGTATCAAAACTGGGGGTGTGTACTGAGGTTTCCTGTGTGCGGGCTGATTTAGACTCCCATTCAAGTGGCTGTCAAGCTTGAAGAACATATAATGCTAAAATAATTATTTGATTTGCTAACGATCTGCTTGTCAAAAATCAGAACAAGCTATAACCCTAAAGAACATTTTCTCTCCGTTGTTTAACAAATGTTATACCATCTCTGGTTTCCTCTTATAATGTGGATAGCAAGACTGATTCCAGAGAATACAGTGTGAAATGCATGAGATAAAGTGGACTTTATAGTTAAAGTATGTGAGAAATGTCCAGTACAAATGCAATGCTAGCATGATTGAAATTTTCAAATGTAAAGAACATTACTGTACAAAATCTCAACACTTGATTTCAAGATAGTGACAGTTCTTTTTGTCTACTTCAAAAATAATTTACAATAAAAAATACTGCTTTATTCAAAAATATTGATATAAACAATTGATTTTCCCCCTGCAGTTATAAGATTAACAGGCAAGTTATAAACTCCCGAAGAGTCCACTGTGATTTTTTTACTTAAAGAGATAACTATGCTAATAAGTTAATATCAGTTATTTATCTAAAAGAGTAACAATGCAAAAAGAGTTTTTCTGTCTCTCCCATAAAGCGGTTTGAAGCGTCAGTCTGCGGTAAAGGGACATATACTGCCCCCTGTCCAAATAATGAGACATAACCCACGCAGGTCATGTAAAACTATATGCATATACATAGTTACGAGCAGCCTATAATAAATAGGCTATTATATATGAGTTATTAAATATGATATGAGTTTAGCAATATTTTAAATTAATATATAAAAACTCGACATAGTTTAAAAAATTAGACTATGTTAAGTAGTACTTATTTACACAATAAAACTCCCATACTAATTTACATAGGCTACGGGCCTCCCGACAAACAGCAGTGCGCAATTTCCATCATTTTCGAAAAGTTTAAAACGCAACCAGGATTAAGCACGTGAGGAAATCTAAACGGATATGGGTTCATGTCTGCTTCTGATATCCTGTTTATTTTGGAGAAATGGCTCTTTTTCAGATAATCCCGAGATGTTTTATAGTGAAATGGTAGTCTACTGTAAATGCTGTGAAAGTTCTTATATGCGACCATACGCACAGTCATACCGGCCGTCTACTTAATGTGTGGGATGTCGGAAGTTCAATGGAAGAGTTTTTCCAGAGATTAACATAAATGCCCTGAAAACGCACATACACTCAAGCGATCATTCCAACAGTCATAACGCAGAGAGAAGACGAGTAGTGACTTGACTAGCAGCTCTCAACCACTAGTGTGTGATTGAGACACGGACATCGAGCGCGCGCGGCCACGGCTTCTAGGCTATTAAACTTTGAAAAAAAAAAAATGTTTAATATGCGATTTCTCCTTCTCGCTATGATGCTATGTGAATTTTTTTCAAGGCAAAAGCAAGTCGTGCAAACTTAAACTTGGAAGATTAATTGTTGGCCATCTGTTTAATGCACCTCAGATTCTAAATGAACCATATCTAAAGGTCATTGTAGATGTAAGACTGGAAAACAAACACAAAACATATCAATTATGCATTACCTAAAGTATAGTGCATCATACGGGAAGCTTAATCGGTCAAAGAAAAGCTGTACATTTTTGGACACGTAGCCTATTTAATATGAATTGATTCTGTAATAGACTAAAATCATTGGCTCAAATTCCGACCTCGTCTCCCTCCTCCCCCGTATGTCTTACTAAGAGCAGTTTCTAAACCCACGAGGGGAATTTACTTCTATCATCTTTTTAATTCAGTCGCATCTTTAAACCTCACATCGGAAAGCATTTCTATTTACGTATACAGACATTAACATTTGGAAAGTTTTAGTTTCTCGCCCTGAAGTTTTGGAGCAAGAGGAGAGTCGAATTTATTGAAGTAGCCTACGTTAAATTGTTTTGGTCTAGGCTATAACACGAACAACCACATAATAGCTGTGATCCAATTTTGCTGAGACTGAAATTCACGCGCGGCTAGCTATGATGTTTAATTATTATTGTTATTACTATCTTCTGCACCGTTAATGCATTGGGCTATTAACGCAACACACCGTCGAAATATAAAATAAATGACATAAAATATTTTTAGTTTTTGTTTAAACTTTTCGAATCATAAATAAAGCTACTTTCCAGCAACATTCTAATTATAGAACGCAGTTACTAAAAACGTTTCCCTCTTTCCAAAAACATGGGGTCTATTCAAATAGAGGTAGCGCACTTTCCGACTGTGCCATTGAAGCAAAGGTAGAAATTCCGTGATTGTGTCTCTCATTTGATTGTGGTTTTCTGATGCTGGTTGAGGCGCGTCTCTTTGCTCGGCAACACTCGCGAGTTTCCGATACTCAATTTCCGGAATATGCTCCATAAATGGACGAAGGGGTGTAGCTGTTTACCGGATAAAACCATTTATGGCGTGATAATGAACCGGAATTCCTGATTGAGAGTGATGCGTTGTATCAAAACCTTAGTTTTTTCCCCCTCTCTTCAGCTTCAATATATTTTAATAAACAAACACATGCCTTATTTGTTTTGTTATTGTTATCTAAAAAATATTTTTATACAACAAGCAATATGCGTTGCTCTTTTTTTTTCCTCCCAGCACATTGGTTTTACGCATGAGCGGCTTTACAGAAAGGATTCTCCATTGACAAGTGTTACCTCAACGCGTCACAAGGCCTGTGGCCAATCAGATCGCGCAGCGCCACTTTTCTTTTGCCATCCAGTCCTTAAATGGTCAGTGACGTAACGGCACATTGATAGGCTCGCCATAAATACATACTACCACAAGCAGCTCCACAAGGATCTGTCATTCAACAACACAGAGCCGTCAGATGGCATCATAGTGAACGCTAAACTCACTGACAGCTTTCCACATGTAACATTTTGAGCGAGCGTTAGCACTGGCACAAAACATTTCGTGAGCATCCGAACGAGTGCTTCTTAGGACTTCACGATGACAGCTAAAACTTTGGAGAAAGCCCCTGTAACTCTTGGCGGCTTCGTGCACCCTCTTTCCGAAAGCATCTACTCGGTGGACGAGATTGCCACATCACTGCCAGCCTCTGTGACTATATTTCCAAACGGTGATTTAGGAGGACATTACGAGCAGATAAACCCGGGAGGTAAGAATGCTGCGCGCTTCCATCCTCACGTGCTCTGTGTTTATACATCGCTCGCAACTGAGGCTTTTCAGTGCGAATGAAAACGTGTGGCTGCTTTTCAGAAAAAAAACAAAAACAACCCAGACCTGCTTAAACTGTAAACGCGCGTTCGCTTATCTATTTAAAGTGAAACCAAAGTTCTTTGACTACTTCAGAAAAGACGTTGCCTAGTGTTGATGTTATTTACGATTTATGATTTTTACAGTGGACGGTTTGCGCAAAGGCTACATCCAATAGTTGCATGATCCATAAGACAGCCTTCTTTCACGTGTACCTAAACCTTGTTTTATGTGTATTTGTTTGCAGATGGCTTAATTGGCGGGGATATGAGCACGGAGAAGCGCTCCCTCGACTTGACCTATTCCAGCAGCTTCGCGCAACCAGCTGGCCCTCGCAACCAAACTTTCACCTACATGGGAAAGTTTTCCATCGACTCCCAGTACCCAGGAAACTGGAACCCAGAGGGCGTGATCAACATCGTGAGCGCGGGGATCCTGGGCATGACCCAGCCATCCTCAGCATCCTCGTCACCTGCCTCCTCAGTCTCCCCCAGCCACTTCTCCAGCACTCTCAGCTGCACCATGGCGCAGAACCAGGCGGACATGGAGCACATCTACTCGCCCCCACCGCCCTACTCTGGATGCGGGGAGGTGTATCAAGACCCGTCCGCGTTCCTCTCCACCTCCACCTGTCCGATCTCCTATCCTCCGCCATCATACTCCTCCCCAAAGCCAAGCGCGGACTCCGGGCTGTTCCCCATCATCCCGGACTACGCCGGCTTTTTCCAGCCGCCGTGCCAGAGGGACATGCAGTCAATGCCCGACCGCAAACCGTTCTCGTGCCCGCTGGACTCGTTCAGAGTCCCGCCTCCGTTGACCCCCCTGAACACTATCAGGAACTTCACGCTGGGGGGACCGGTGTCTGACGGGCCCCGGCTACCCACAGCCTACAGCCCGCAGAACTTGCCCCTCAGGCCAATCCTGCGGCCGAGGAAATACCCCAACAGACCCAGCAAGACCCCCGTGCACGAGCGGCCCTACCCCTGCCCGGCGGAGGGCTGCGACAGGCGCTTCTCCCGGTCCGACGAGCTCACCAGACACATCCGCATCCACACCGGCCACAAACCCTTCCAGTGTCGGATATGCATGAGGAACTTTAGTCGCAGCGACCACCTGACGACCCACATCCGCACCCACACCGGCGAGAAACCGTTCGCCTGCGACTTTTGCGGGAGAAAGTTCGCGCGGAGCGACGAAAGAAAGAGACACACCAAAATCCACCTGCGACAGAAGGAGAGGAAATCATCCTCTTCGTCCTCCGGAGTGTCCAGCTCGGAGCGCGGCGTCCCCACGGGCATCTGCTCGTCCAGTTCAAGCCAGTAGGCTTTCAGCTGGACCGTGCAATATCCAACACTATGTAGGCAATATGACGACAATAATAATGCACCATTCGTGATATATTAAACCCGGGTGGACTCATGAAAGTGAAATCAATCCACAGTGCCAAATGGTATATGGACACATTTGTGGCGCGCACTTTTGAAGTTGGTGCGATTTGTTCGTTTTTTCTTTGCCTCAGTCGCATGCTGACTGACCAAACGCACTTTGTTTGAATATTTTAGGCCAATTAATTTAATTAAAAAAATAACCTTAGCACGTGGGAGACTTGTGTCTTAGGTAAAGATGCAAATCTGAGTGGTTACGTTTAACAAAGTTAATTTAAACAGACTAAACTTTCAAATGTGTCACTATTTTCTCCCATCGTCGTGCCTTTCGTCCGTTCATCTTGTACATACACCCGGAGGCTTGTATTAAATTGTACATTATCCTTTAATATGAAAGTTTTTGAAGATATATTTTTGTACAAACCGTTTCGTGTCAAAAGTGTTGCATTTGTGCTTAAAACAAGAATTGTGTATAGGCCTATATAGCTGAACTCATAGCGACTTGACGTTTGTTCTGTGGTTTGTTCTCTGACTGATATAAATGTATTTGTTATGAAGTGACTAACGCAGGTCAATAATGTCCTACTTTGTCAACATGAAAATAATAAACAACACATGGATTGTGAACCTGATTTGTTTAACTGATTTTCATTATATTTACAAAAAAAAAGGTGGTGTTAAGGGAAAAAGTGAATAGACTTTTAGGGACATTCCCGTTTGGGCATCACTGAGCTCTGACTCACGGTCTCACAAGGACCAGCACCTACACACAGTGTTTACAAATGCACAAAGGGTGTGAATATCCAGTGTGATGTTCAATACAGGGCAAAATGTTTGAGGGGAAATATCATGAACAGTCAAAGAAGGGTGTGTGTAGAGGGAACAATTATTGAAAGTTTTAGGTGAACAAAAATGACTTGTGATTATAAGTTCACTGGTTTGACAGTTATGACAAATCCTTACAGTGTCTATGGTGTGAAAATTGAGAACCAACACTGAAATACTGACAAATAATTGTTGACACTGAATGAATCTTTGTGGTTTTGTGTGGTTGAAGGTATATAACAACCCCCGCATTCAGAGCATGGGACAACCCCATATTTACATCAGGCAATACATAAATTTGGCATATAAAACTCGACAGTTTTTGGATTGCAATTGAAAATATAGTTTGATAAGAAGCAAAAAAATAATAAGAAACAATAGTGAATAAATCAAAAAAAGTGATGGAATTACCAAAAACCTTACTACTTTCATGATATTGTATTATAAAAAATTAGGTATTTTCTGTTCAGCTCATGACTGTGAACATAACATAACCCTGAAGGGATACAGGAAAGCACAATGTCTAACCTGTAGTGTCTGACAAAAATAATCCTCATTTGATTTAATCATGTTATTACTTTTAGGCTGCCTCCTACATTAGTCTTACAGACATATATTTACCAACGCGTGGGAAACATGATGCCGCATTAGACATTAATACGTCTGTAAACATTCACATTGAAAGTCTGACTTTGTGACAGCCTATTAGAAATCGGCAGAATCGTTATTGTTAGTGATAACAAAACTAAGAAACGCAAATTATACACACTTTAAAGAAGAGAAGAGAAGAATTTCTAGCTTCCCACTTTCCTCTTCACAATGTTTCTCATATGCAATGGATAGCTTATGGGTAAATCATTAAATATAATCCATAGAAAATCAACAGCAAATGCCCGATAGCAGTGTTAAAAACATAAACTTACCTTCCTATATTGTATTAGTATATAAAACTAATGTTTTTTTATGAACAGATATTCTTCTTATTCATAGAAGATTAATATATCACAATAAAAAAATAATATTTACAAAAGTTATTATATATAGTTTTTCAACAACTTTTTGCAGTATTTAAAGTATCACAAAAAATAAATAAAAAAATAAAAATAAATAAATAAAACCTTCCAGAAAATGGAATCAGTACAAACTAAACTGACTATTATCTGTCTATGATATATATATATATATACATCCATACAGTGGGTACAGAAAGTATTCAGACCCCCATCATTTTTTATTCTTTGCTAAAATAATTTAAGTCAATTTTTTTCCCCTCATTAATGTACACAAAGCACCCCATATTGGCAGAAAAACACATAATTGTTGACATTTTTGCTGATTTATTAAAAAAGAAAAACTGAAATATCACATGGTCTTAAGTATTCAGACCCTTTGCTCAGTATTTAGTAGAATCACTCTTTTGATCGAATACAGCCATGAGTCTTTTTGGGAAAGATCCTCTGCCATTCATCCTTGCAGATCCTCTCCAGTTCTGTCAGGTTGGATGGTGAACGTCTCTCCAGAGATGCTCAATTGGGTTTAAGTCAGGGCTCTGGCTTGGCCATTCAAGAACAGTCACTGAGTTGCTGTGAAGCCACTCCTTGGTTATTTTAGCTGTGTGCTTAGGGTCATTGTCTTGTTGGAAGGTAAACCTTCGGTCCAGTCTGAGGTCCTGAGCACTCTGGAGAAGGTTTTGATCCAGGATATCCCTGTACTTGGCCACATTTATCTTTCCCTCGAATGCAACCAGTCGTCCTGTCCCTGCAGCTGAAAAACACCCCCACAGCATGATGCTGCCACCACCATGCTTCACTGTTAGGACTGTATTGGACAGGTGATGAGCAGTGCCTGGTTTCCTCCACACATAGCTCTCAGAATTAAGGCCAAAAAGTTCTATCTTGGTCTCATCAGACCAGAAAATCTTATTTCTCACCATCTTCGAGTCCATGCAGGCATTCATGTGTCTTGCACTCTGCCATAAAGCCCCGACTGGTGGAGGACTGCAGTGATGGTTGACTTTCTCCCATATCCCGACTGCATCTCTGGAGCTCATCCAGAGTGATCTTTGGGTACTTCATTACCTCTCCCTCACCAAGGCCCTTTCTTCTCCAATAGCTCAGTTTGGCTGGACGGCCAGCTCTAGGGTTCTGGTCGTCCCAAACATTTTCCATTTAAGGATTATGGAGGCCACTGTGCTCTTAGGAACCTTAAGTGCAGCAGATTTTTTTTGTAACCTTGGCCAGATCTGTGCCTTGCCACAATTCTGTCTCTATATAGACAGGTGTGTGGCTTTCCTAATCAAGTCCAATCAGTATAATCAAACACAGCTGGACTCAAATGAAGGTG
>JAUMHQ010000013.1:1039298-1058473 GCA_032361165.1 Enteromius paludinosus | reverse complement strand
GCTCGCGGTAAACATCTGTTTGAAGCTTATCTCTCCACTTTTTAACACCCACGAGCAATTCTGGAGAACCGAACACAGTATTGAATCGGCCAGCTGCGTCTGTTGTTTCATGTTTGCCAGCAAACGCGGATGATCCCCTTCTGAGTTAGGTACTTCACTTGATCTTCCATAACAGATAGGAGGGGATGCTCAACTAGTAAAATTGGATTGTATGCTTTTGAGAATCCAACGTTTAGCTGATCTTAATAAATGCTTATTGTCACTCATGTAAACACGAAAGGTTTTTTTTTCGCAATTACACGTCTGCGCTTTGTTTCCCGGCGGACAGAAAATAAACGCGACACTCGCGCCCTCCAGAAATCCGCTCAAATTCAACCAATCAGATGACGACTTCCAGAAAAGTGTCCCATATGCATCAGACGTTCAGCCAACGCTCTGTGGGCGTGACGTCTGAGGCTGAGAATAGTCTTAACCAGGATATTACCTGTTAACACTAATACGAGGTTACCCAAGGTTCTATTTTCAGACCTCTTTCTATTTCCTTTGTATTTTCCATAAACAGAATATTTTGCCATGTAACTACAACAACTGAAATATGATGGTAACTATCCATAGAAGATATTGGGAAGCATATTAATTATCTATTAAATAATTATCTTTGGATTACCTATCATTACTTGGAAAACTATTTAAGCTACCCACATCCTTATAATTTGTGTGCACCTAAACAAAGCTATAAGATATACATTATGAATGTATGATTTACAAGGTAATCAAAAACTACAAAGACAACCACAAAGTGAAGCAGTGTATTGTAGTGGGCAGAAGAGATGAATAGTTGGCTGTAGTGCACAGGCCAGCAGATTACCACAGCTGCTGAGGGTAGAAGCTCACACAAACAGCTGTGCCATCAGGACAGGCAAACAATGAACTCCACTCCACTCTGCATAGCACTGTAGTTATTGTCCATTGGTCTGGTTAAATACTGATAAGGCTCACATTTTAGTTTTGTGTCACTGCAATCACAGTTAATTGTGACAAATTAACTTATTCCCTCAATTGCAGAGGTATAAAAGCGGCTGTGATTAAATCAGGTTTTGTACAACAAATGGTTGCTGAAGCTAAATCAGTTGATAACCACTGATCTATACTCATTCAATTTAAATTGGTAATTGTGCTTATTTCTAAAAATATTTCTCTTTGATCAAAAGCAGTGGTAGCTTTAGGCTTATGACTTAAACGCTTTTGATGGTGTTCTCATTTGTCAGGCAGGGGGTGCTCTGCTCAAACTCAGCTGAGCTTCAGGGTGCTGCAGACGATATGCAGCAAACTGATGATTCTTTGTTTATCGAATTCTTAGTTGACATTCTACTGTACACATTCTCTCCCTCTATGCACTTGCCTTTCATTTTTTTACTGCTGAGTCTGACCATGCATAAGTCATTTGTCTTTATGCACATGTATACATGTATGGATTTACGTCTGTTTTAATAGTTTGGAGGAGTGTAATGGTTCAGTTGCACTGCACAGACTGAAACCTCTTGGGAGGGGAAGATTGTGAACTCACTCTTTGATTAGATTAAATGAGGCATTCCAAAAAGATTTTCAGTTTTATAAAGCTCTAGACTAGAGTTAAAAGAACAATTATTTGTTGTTTAGCTTGCGTATCGAGTTATTTGCAGTTCAGTAGGATTGTGTATATAAATGTAAATGTTCCAGTGTGGAAACAATTTGCGGTGCAGCCAAGGCTTTCCACGTTTTGCACCAAATGTGTATTTTAATCACAGAAACATTCAAAGGCAGGAAACAGAGATGGCGTCAGATGCCCTCTCCTTCTGAGTCAACAGGCAACTGTGTCTGAGCGAGTTTGAGAAACACTTAATGGCACTTTGCCTCACGTGGTGGTTTGGGGCTGTGGGGACCAGGTCAAGCGCTCTTACAATCAATCTATTTTTTTTTTCTCTCCTCAAGCCCAAATTCTAAAGTACATTCCCAAACGGAAGTCACCAGCGTGATGTACTCACGAGTAATATAATTTAGATTTTAAATGGTGTTGAGAAGTCTTTTTCTGGACTCCACAAAGCCAAATTTCCACATAGTCTGTAATTATGCTTTTGCCTTTTTTGTGTTGTTTGCTATATATTTAATTCAACCACTAGAGGGAGTATTAAAAGCTTGGAAATCATTTGGAGTGTATTTTATGTCTTAATGAAGTGCAGTTGTTTCGTGGTGAGCTTGCTCTCCTAAAAAATATTTATTGGTAAGTGTTTTAAGCGGTACAAAAATTTTGTTGTGCAACATGATGGTTTTTCATCTTATAAGCAAGGCCCAGCTTTGGGACAAGTAAACTATTATAATGCCATGTATAAAAATGCTTCATGAAATATAAAGTTGTTAACTATACAGTGGATAATTGGGTCCACTGCTGCTATTTTAACCAGAGCATGTTATATTTACATATCTTGTGGTAAAACAAAGTGGCAGAGGCTTAAAATGGAACAGTGTTTAACCTTACAGCGGGGCGGCAAAACTGCATTCCTGCAGCAGCTAAAAGATTTAGGCCAGATTTTTGAAGTCTGAACAGTCAGGTTTGAACTCTAACCTCCACCGTGCAGCTGGCTGTGACAATCTTACACTGAAAGAGACACTTTAAGTGCTCTTGACAAACAGTCTAATTATGGGGCCACAAAATTCCCAGTGCTCATTACAATTATAATGAACAGGGTAAACTAGAGCAGATGTGTCCTAGTACAGTGCTTTTTCAGTGCGCACTTGAGTACTGTAGGGCAGGGTGAAATTCTCTACAATTTTTTTTTTTGTCAATTCATATATAACAAATGATGTTTTAGTTTAATCCATAGCAATATCCAGTACTCAAAACTCTTTTTAAGTGTAGCCGAAGGTTATGGCATAAAGTATGCTAAGTAGGGCACAGAAATGGGCTTAGTGAAGTTCACCATAAATGTAATTTTTTTTAACCACAATTTAAGCCCAAAGGTCAATAATGTGTAAAATATGTTTCTGTGAAACACAAAACGGGATATTGTGGATGATGTTCTTCTTTTTTCCCACACAGTGAAAGTTTAAAGGGACAGTTTACCCAAGCTTATTGTAAAATATAGCTGTTTTGGCAATACAATGATACATAGGAACTTACTGAATTGAACTGTATGGACCAAAAAGGTTGGAACAACATGAGTGTAAGTGAATGAGGACAGAATTTCCATTTTTGGGTGAAAAGTCCCTTTAAAGTAGCTATTATTATTATTATTCATTTGAAAAAATACAGTATCTTGGCGAGTATTATGAAAACATGCATATATGAACTGTTGCGTTAAGTTATAAAACTGTTTATTACTCATTACAAAATGTTACATAGCAACCTTGAGTGTTACTCCAAACGTTGTTGGAGTAAATACATTTCTTGAAGTTTAGTTTCTACTACTAATACATCAAAAAAAAAAAAAAAGAAAGAAAATAAACGAAAAAATATATATAATTGATAACCCCTAGGAGTACTGTGTGTTGCTTTTCAAATTTTCTTGGTACTTTCCCAAAATCTTTTGTGCAAAGAAATCATGCTTTTTTTAATTAAAAAGTCTTTTCTGGCAAGTGTTACACTTCATTTAATACAGACGCAAATTTGACTGCTGCCAGCACTTACAGACCTAAAGTTCAAACAATATCTAAAAGTTTAACTGTTAGCTATCCTTAAACAGAAACGGATGTAAAAGCCCATGTGGGCTTAGCTAAGTGCTCCTAAAATGTCTTTCCCCCAAACGTATCTTTAAATTTCAGATGTATCTCCTGATAAAAAAGTCCTCTGAGTAAGCAAGCACAAGTGTACACCAGCAAATACAAAACTCACTTTCTGACACTTAAGTAGTCCTGCATTTTATCCTCTCACCATCCAAAAAAATCGCTCTTTAGCCCTGAAGTTCAGAGCAATCAGAAATTACAGTAGCGAGTGAACATGATACAAAATGCGTTCAGTTCGTGAAGGTTATGTACAAGCACCTCAGTCCTACATTTGACAAACACATTCCACATTGCTCTGGTGATCAGGAGCGAGTTTGGCTGGGCGTGAGAGGAGCTGAGAGGGAGCCAGCAGACAGTGGTCAAAGAAGCTTGTGAAGCCTACCTCACATTGTATCACTGACATTTAAGATTCCTTCAAGGAAAGCTTAGTTGGTTTTATTTACATGTAACTGTGTAACACACCAAACTGCAATACTCGGGTCTCTTTTTTGCGTCTTTATCAAATGTGATATCTCATTGCTTAACCCTTGTAGGATTGAAAAATAAACATATAAAACTACCACACTGTTACACTTTTAAAAAATAACAACAACGGCAACAAAAACAAATACAGTCAAGAGTAATGTGAAAAGGTCCAACATTTACCCAGGCAGCTCTTGGATTATCGTATCATAGTGTTTCAGACAAAAGAGCTCTCAGAATGGACTGAAATAGCACTGTCGCATTGCACTGATTTGTCACTCGACTTTCCTTTGGGTGCCTCCGTGCACATCGTGCCCATCTCCACTTGGGCACCTGTGCCAAGGCAACATGTTTTCGAAAAAGCCAACTGACACTTTCAAACAGTGCGGCGAGAACAAGCCACGATCAGCCCAGTTGGCCCCCGTTCAAAGAAATGTGCAAATCATAAACTTGAGTGGCAAGAAGGTAAATAACAGAAATAACTGCTCCCGTGTTAAAGCGTTTATAAAACACTGCTATTCGCTGGATACATTAAGTGTGACCATGCTTGATGGGATTTTCTGGGGGAGCATCAAGTCTGAGTTAAGCATGAGCTGGGTGCATCCAGCCAGGGAATATCAGACTGCGTCACCTAGGAAAGTTTAGTGCTGGGGTGTACTGATGAGAGCTGAGGGGGGCTGAAAGCCGGCTGAGGGTGAAGGGCTGACATGGGGTAGAGGCCCGGGTGCAGAATGTCCCCGTATGAGGTGCCCACTTGGTGCCTGTAAATGTGGGCGGGATTGGCGGCCAGGAACTGTCTTTGCATCATTAAGGAATGAATAGCGAAGGGGGGCATGAGTGGTGACAGAACAGCCTGGTTCTTCAAGTACTGCAGTGGATGGGAGTAACTTGGGGTAACGTGGGAGCCCAAGCTATCACACATGTCCTGGACCTGAGATACGAATGTCCCTGGATACAGCCCTTGGAAAAGGTGGGAGTGCAAAGGGATCTTGTGGCCCTCCGATGAGTAACTGCTGATGTGTGCCATGTGAGTAGGTTCTGCCGGCTTCATGGACTCACTGTCAGCTTCCGGAGTCCTAGGTTTCCCTGGACCATCTCTTTGTGTCGAGCAGTGCAAGGGTGTCACAGCTCGGATCTTCTTCTCCGATGGTGCGTTTTCCAAATCCTCAAGGGTCCTTTTTAGTGGCCGTGCTGTGCAGATGTTCTGCGGGCTGCTTTTGGAGTTCAGAATGGGCCGAGCCATCTCATCGATCTTGTAACCCAAGGTCTCTTCTCTCCTGCCGTTGTGTGCTTTCTCCAGAACCTTTGAGTGAGATTCGGTTACCTTTTTGGATGTGGACGTTGACACTGTCATGGGAGGAACACGACAGGCCCTGGGATGGTAATCTATGCTTGAGCTCTGACTGTTTCCTGCTTGAAAGAGAGAGGAGTTTTTAATGTCTTGTTGTATTGTGGGATGTGGCATGCCACAGAGTGAGGATGTGGAAAGAGGCAGTTTGTGTGGAGAGGATTTTGGGAGACTCAAATCAGTTGGTTGCTCCTCTGTTACCCTTTCTGCAGGAGGTCCCTTTTCTTTTTGACTAAGCCGGGCACTGTAATTCAAACCCACACTGTCGGGAAGCTGGCTTGGGGGAAAGCCCTGGGCGGTCTCACAGTCCCGGGGGTAAACGTCTCTGCTAAGGTACTTGCTTATCTGTTCCTTGCTCAGGTGCTCGGTTTGTCGGCTGAGATTGTGAAGGTGAGGTGAGGAATAAAAGTCACTCAAGAAGGTGGGAGCCTGGCCAGGACGAGGCACCTCAGCAGATTTCTCCATGCTGGAATGGGGGTCAGCCCTTATAAGATACGGCTCTCTTATCAGGGTAGATTGTGGCTGGGGTATCGGTTCCCCCTCATTACACCCCTCTTTCTGAGAGCCTTCTTTTGAGGACCTCCTGTCCTCACTACCTCTGGACTTGAAACTTTGAGCATGCTGGATAACCGATGGGCGTTTGATCACCATGTTAGTCTCTGCAGCGGAAGGAGCCTGAGAGCTCTGCTGTCCAGAAGATGACCCTTCTGTACCACTGCCCGACAACCTCCTACTGACCAATGGAGGTGGCGGTCCGTATGGGTAATTATTACGCAGTCCTGTTCCACTGACTTGAGACAGCATCTTCTTCTTAGCTAATGGGGACATGATGCCAGGATTACCCCTTGGGTAGAGGAGGGGATTAAAACTGAAGCATGCGTCTTCTTTTTTAGGGGGCTCAGCTCTGTCGAGAGGGATGTCTGGAGATGTGAGGGGTTCCTGCTTTAGAGTGGGCAGCACCATTCCCACCTGGTTTTGGCCCTCTTGTGGCCTAGACTGTTCATCATTTGCAAGGGCACCCAGAGGCACCTTGTATTCCAGCATCCCATGCTGCCATTGCTCCGGTGTGTGAGAGTTGGGGAGAGGATGACCTTGGTGCAGCGGCATGGTAGCAACTGGAAAAGCATCACAATCCTCTGATTTGAGTGGTGCACAATCTTGTGGAAGTGAGGGTAACACAGTCCCATTTGCATGCTCATATGTGTTATGGAGCACAGGTTCTTTATCTTCCTTGATGATTAGTTGTCCACCTTCATCTTCAGAAAGAGGACTCTTTGCTTCTCTGTCCAACTGGGTTAGAGCCTGGTACTGCTGGTTATCCTGCTTCTCCAACAGCTTCACATCTTCTGTGTCCTCCATCCCCTATGGACACAAAGAAACATACTTAATGGCAGAATTATACAAAGGAACTGGACAAGCACACATGGGTTATGAAGATGAAATAAGGTCTTACAGGTCTGGAACAACATGAGGTGAAAAATTAGAATGGAAAAAATTTATTTTTGGGTGAACTATGCCGTTAAGTCCCACGAGGTGTCCCCATGTATGTAATACAATATTAAAAGATGTGGAATTCATTGTTTTATTCATTGTGTGTTTTATTTTTTATTTACTGACACTGACGAAAATTCACTTTTCAGGTTACTGTGTTTTAAAGATACTTTTATAACCAAATAAGCTATATATATCTTTATTAGAAAGGGTTTGAACTCTTTTAAATGTATTATTTAATGAACCACAATTTTTGCACATGCACCTGTGGAATAGTTCTTATGTTTACAAGCAATTAAGGTCACAGTTACAATAACTTGGGACGTTAAATAGACTTTCTAGTGATTCTGAAAAACACCAGAAGAAAGATGCCCTGGGTTCCTAATCACCTGCATGAACATGCCATAGTCCTGCTGCAGGGATGCATGAGGTCTGCAAACATTGTCAGGGCAAACAACCGCAGTACCCACAGAGTAAAATGCCGAAGACCGTGCTACAGGGAGATACAGTAGGAAGGACAGCTGATTGTCCTTGCAGTGGCAAATCACATGTAACAATATATCCATATGATGTGTTTGAGAACTAGCAAGAGCAGGGAAACATCTAGACCTAGCAAATTTGGTGCAGTCCATGAGGATGAGATGCACTATAGTAGGGCTGCATGATAAAAAAATATTATCACAATTATTCTGCTCAAAATTTTTATCAAGATTAATAATGACGATTATTCCTTTGGTAATGAACTTTTATTCACTTGCGTATTCTTATTGCACTTTACAGCCACAAATAAAGAAAAATAAACAAACCAAACATGTTTAGAATGGAGAGTTTTTCTTAGCTGTGAATAAATATAAATATAGCTGTGTAAATAAATCAAATTAAACTGCCTCTTTACATCAACTTGTAGCTAACGATCGCACTTCTGCACCTTCCTCACGCTGCTCCAAGTAAAGGCGGTACTGTAATCAGCGGAAAATTCTCCATCAGGTGAGTGATCTTATATTGAGCCGCATTCACTACGCAGAGCCTTTATTCACTGATGAGCTGTGCAAATTCGGGTTCATTATCAGCGTGATTTTGCACAGCTCGTCAGAGAATAACGGCTCTGCGTAGTGAATGCGAAAATAAGATGCGCAATACATATCGCGCAATGATTATCTTGCAGCCCTCTGCTATTCTTCTATTGCTTCAGAAAGTGCTTGCAATCTAGACGCAGTAACATCATAGTGACGCAGTCCAATCCGTAAACTCCGCCCATAATATATATGTGTCAATATATAGCTTTAATTCCAAGCCTACACTTCTGCAGTCCAGAATGCGAATAGGTAAAAAGAGAAGGCTGAAAACAGATCACTGACAAAAAGGCATGATATTATTCTGTTTTTGCCTCAAAGTAAGTTTCAAGGTCCTTGATTTCATGAATGCTTTAAGAGTAGTCTGCTTTTGCATTCAGTATTCACTTCCGAGCATGATATTGATATTTTATCAAGTCATACAGAGGATTTCTAACTGCTTTTAAACAGATGGGGGAGATCAAATTTCTAAATATATTTATTATTCATGTGTTTGAACTGGACTTGGATTTGTATCTTGGATTGGATAATTGAAGTATGCCATTCATGGGTTTATCTTCCCCCAAAAGTGTTCAACACAGTCTCACGACCTGTGGTTTTATGTTAATTGGTAGGTACAAATTCACATGAAATCCATATGATTTAGCAAACATTTTATGAATTTGTAAAAGTTGAGGTCCTTGTAAATTATTGAAACATTGAGTATCCCAGGCAATGGTGCACTGAAATCCAGCTAAACCTAGTGAAAGTTTGGGCCATGGCTACTGTAGCAGGCTGTGGCAGATGGCGTTTAGCTGTTGTGGGGCCATGGCTGATGTTAAAGCAGAAAATAAATTTAGATTGCAGCCAAAAATATGCAGAAATGGACAACCAGGTAAACTAGGGTATCACTGGCAGGACATTTGCAAGGTAGAGGAATTTAATGTTTGGGTTTCAATCGAGACACCGAAATTGAGGATTTTGGTCTCAACAGGTAAGCAAAACTCAATAAAACCACAGATAATCTCAGAAATGTCAGTCTGTTCAATGCTGGGAACATTGTGACTAGGTGGTACTTATGTTGGTTCTAAAAATTCTGATCTGATTTTAAGAGTCTGAATGTGGCAGAAACCCTACACACAAAGAATGCTGCGAGAACAGCATCTACATGCTAATGGCCAACATCAAAGTCTTTTTCAAGACACGCATAAGTGTGCATCAACAGATGACCTTGCGTGTACGCACACCAGGAGCTGAGCTGCAGGCTTCAAGCTGATACCTCAATGCTTTCCCAATGCAAATATCTCTTCTCTTTAACACAAATGAGATGAAAGAGGAGGTTGTGTAAGCTTTGCATCATTTCATAGCTGAAAAAAAAAAAAAATCAATGCCAAAATCCTCTAAATGCAGTCTGCTTAAATGAGAGTAGAAAACAGAGTCAGCATGATTACATAAAAGAGACAACCGACACCTGCTGCCATCCTCGTGATCCAGAGCATGATGCAAGTTTTGCACTTTGGACAAACTTCACATGTCTCTAATGAGCAGATGCTTGCCGGAACTTCAGAGTGGTGACAGCGGTGCAGAGGAGAGGCATGCGCCGCCCATCCATTCATTATCAGTGTTGGAGGAAGAGATGCACAGATGTTTGACATCAGCTGGTGTCAAATAAAAGGCTTGCTCATCTCTTTCACTCCATTTCCTCACTCAACCCAGATGAATGTGCAACTACACGTGAATAATCGCATGTTCATACATCACACTGCGCAGCGTGGAGACAAATAGCTTGTCCCAACTTGTTTTTGTAGGCTTGAAAGCAGCATGATTGCCTTCATCTACTATCTGACAACTTTTTGAGCACTGTTTGATTGTAATTAATGCTGTGGGCATTTAATGTGTACTTTCAAGCTGAAAAACATTCTAAGAATAAGAGAAGCTGCACACATGAATAGTCAAATGCTCTTCTTGTCCTTAATGCTTGGCTAGGTCTTAATGTAAACATAGTTGGCTGTTTCAAGCAAACGTAAAAAGACTGGACCCAAAAAAACAGATGTGTGTCCAATACAGGATCTATGCATTAGGTCTTGCAAGTGTAAATGAAACCTAATAGACCTGTTGCTGTGTATTATGTCAAAATCTGACAGGGTCATGTCGTTATTTGTTTCTTATATTACTGTGCAGCCACTGAGTACCATTACCAATATGTGACAATGGATCACAAAACCACTCTTAAGTCACTGGGGCATATTTGTAACAATAGCCTAAAAATACATTGCATGCAATGGGGCAAATTTGTAGATTATTCCTTAATGCCAAAAATCATTAGGATATTAAGTAAAGAGCATGTTCAATTCTACTGTAAATCTAAATTAAAAGGCAATTTGAATAGCTACATCTCGGCCAAATCCAGTCCTGTGTTAACAGACCATACATCAATGCTTATATATTCAGCTTTCAGGTGGTGTATACATTTTAATGTAGAAAAACTGACCCATATGCCTGTTTTTTTTTGGTCCAGGCTCACATATTATTTCAATTACTTGAATAAGCAGAGGCAATGCTTGTTTTACTACAATAACTATAATACGCCTGTCTTTTTACATTTTTTGTTTCATTTATTCATAATTATATTAATATATAATTTCATATACATGCATTTGAAAGCTGCTCTAAATGTAAACATGTTCCACAGCATACATTTTAGGTGGGGCAGCCAAATTGGTGTTGAACGAGTCTCTTTCCAAGCTGCCATTTGAGAAGACACCTCTGAAAGCATGGAGTGAATGGAGACCTTTGACCTGCGGGGTCGCCCTTTGGACACTTTGAATAAGCTGACAGGAATGTCTTAGGCTCTCAAGCAGCCAGTGACAAGCAGGCAAAATTAGCCAGCTGTAACGCGGCATGACGGTGCACGTCATTCAATAGCGTTGATTGTATTTGGTGCCTGAGGAAGGGCTGATTTAACAGCGCTTACAATGCTCTGATTCTTAGCAGAGCAGCGCGCCTATATTTGTACATGCCCTGATTATACTCCAATGAGATGCCGGCCCCCAAGACAACTCCCAGCATCTCTCTCTCCAAATTTCCTCTCGGTGATCTATAACTCTACTTTAAGTGTTTTTTTTCCCTCTTTTCGGCGCTCCGGTCTTGTCATATCGGCTCTGCATCAAACAGAGAATTCCATTTTCATTTGCTGCCTTGTACAATGTACAATCAATTATCTGGAGAGGCCTTTCAAATTACACGAAATACCAGACAGATGAGCTAGGCATGCAGCTGGAAAAGAACCTACAACAGGCCTTTTTGTTTCCACACCATAACCTATTACTCATTTCATTTGTGGTGGAAATGAATACGGTCCGCGTAACGGCTTTGAAATGTGTCTAAATTTGACAATTCGGGAAAAATTTTCAAACAGCCCTTTCATCTTCTCTGTAATCATTTGCTTATTCATGTGAAAATAATAACTCGACTTTCAATCCCTTCCATGGCCGTGCTCTCCTTTTTTCATATTTACGCTTAACTGGAAAGACATTTGCAAATCACCACGGATTCATTGGCTTTTTAGGGATGAAAATAAGCACACGGTTTCTATAAGAACAAAACTACAGCATGCATTGGCCTATTGCATATTGGTTTCTAAGACGAGATAGGAAAACATTTCCATTGCAGCTGCTCTGTGAACAAAACGTCTTGTCAATTAAAAAAAGAGAGTACTGTCATGATTTTCCCCCCACAATTCATCTCTTTCAAATTGATTTGTGAACAAAACTTAGGGAAAATGGAACTGGGGGAAACCTTGTGCTCAGCAGTCCACAGATTCACAGAAAATAACAGAATCGGGCACAGCTCATAAATCGCCTGCAGTCAGTCAGGCAGACAAATAGCATTTGATTTCTGTGCTGTACTGCAGCGGTCAGAGCTTCCAAATCAGCTCAAATAATTATGTTAAAACCAGCTGCTCCTGACAGCGCTGTTCTCACACGTCTGTGACAGCTTATTTGTTGAGGAGAGGAAAGGCACCCCGTCTGAAGTGGTCTGTCATGGTTGTTCTTCTAGCTAACTTTTTAGGCACATATTATTATTCGGCATTTTCTGCACTCAAGTCTTTGACAGACCTGTAAACCATGCACACTGGACAGGAATATACACTACCTGTGAAAAGTGTGGAAGAATTATTTTTTATTATTATTATTGAAGTTCTTCTGTTCCTCAAGACTGCATTTATTTGATCAATGAACAAAAACAATATTAATATTGAGAAATATTATAACAATTTAAAAGAACTGTTTTCTGTTTTAATATAAATATGAAAACATTTTATATATTTACTTATTTTTTTTATTTATTGCAAAGCTGAATTTTCAGCATCATTATTCCAATTTTCAGTGTCACACAATCCTTCATAAATCATCCTACTGTAATAAGCCAAAAGTCCTTATTTTTAATGCTGAAAACAGCTTTAGCTGCTTAATATTTTGTGGAAACTGTTACAATACCATTCTAAAGTGTGATGTAAGAAAAAGACAAAAACCATTTTCATTTACTGTTTTGAAAAAATATTAAGCAAAAATGAAATTAGCAGCAAAAATTCATCAAAAACAATTTCTGAAGGATCACGTGACACTGAAGACTGGAGTAATGATGCTGAAAATTCAGCTTCGCCATATATTACATTTTGTACCAATTTTGTGATGGAGGGCTGTACCAAAGGCTAATTTTGGTGCTAGTCACGCAAAGGTTTTAACCCCATTGAAGGTGTTCTGACAAACAATTCTGCTAATAAAGGAATAGTTCACCCAAAAATGCAAACTCTGTCATCATTTACTCACCCTTGAGTAGTTCCAAATCGGTATGAATTTCTTTGTTCTGTCGAACATAAAGGAAGATATTTTGAAGAACGTTTGTAACCAGGCTCTTTTGGGTCACCATTGACTTCCATAGTAGAAAAAAAACGTTCTTCAAAATATCTTCCTTTGTGTTCGGCAGAAAAAAGAAATTCATACAGATTTGGAACTACTCAAGGGTGAGGAAATGATGACAGAGTTTTCATTTTTGGGTGAACTATTCCTTTAATGTACTTGGCACTGTAAATTCTGTAAATGTGTGTGTTGCTTCAAAACAGGTTACAAGGACTGACCGGCTCTGGGACTTTAGCTGAGGTGTCCTTTTCACTCCGAGGTTTTTGTTCATCCTTTGGCCGCTTTATGGCCATCATCTTTGCTTTTACAATGCCCTCCTGAGCACTTCCCTCTTGTTTTCGGGGTTTGACGGGTGGAAGTGGTTTATCTTCCTCTCCTTTAGTAAATCTCTCATACGGTAGGATGAGCCTGAGGAAAAGAGGGAAGTGATACAGGTCAACGGAATCACACTGATTCATCATCTCTTTGCACTTCTGTTACTTTAAACATTCCTGTCTTCTTCCTCAGCTGTTAATAATAATAACTGATATCATTGTTTCCTGAAGGCTTTATCTGTTATCGTAGACAAACTGAAATTGACTCATGAAACAAAAAGAAACATCTCCTTCCTGTGAACAGATTAAACGGTAAATGTGGTTTTGTTCACAATAGATGACTGATTTTTCATATAGATGCTTAAAAAAAAAATAAAAATAAAAAATATATATATATATATATATATTTTTGTTTTTGTTTTACATAATTTAGTTTTTAAATGATAGAAATGACATATTATTGTTATTATACATAATGCCATTTCAATAAAATTATTAAAATGTATTGTTTACTTAGGCTTATATTTAATCGCTAGAATTCAAATATAAATATTAATTTAGCCAATTTTGTTTAATATCACTTGTGTCAAGAACGCGAATGGTGGTAATTTTTGAAAAAAAAAAAAAAAAAAGTATTTTTACACAATTAATTGGTTGTTTACATCATTATTTGTTTTGATTGACATGGTTTATAAAAATAAAATAAATAATCATTTTAGAGCATAATGCCATATTTAAAAATAAAACCTTCTAAATTCATGTAAAAAAAAATCGCATACATTTTTATTTTTCTGATACAGTCACAATATGGAATAAAAAATAAATAAAAATAATAGTCATGTAAATAGTTTATGAAAAAGTAAAACCCTGTTCATGTTAGTAAACGGTGAACATCTGGGGCATAAAAGTGTGTTAACAGAATCAAAGCCAAGATGACAATAGATATGAAATTATGATTTACTTCAGAATGTTTTTATAATGTGTCCGATGTGATTAAATAGTCTGTCTGGGACCTGTTGGAGGCATGCTGAATTATAAATATCTCCTCTCTAGTACACAGTCCTAATCCAGATACATTTCACATCCCGCGGATCACGATACATGAATGCAAAAAAGAAGCAGCCTGCGAAGCCAAACACAAATACTGCTATTACAATTATTTGTGATTTTTTTTTCTCCCCTCTTTTCATTCCCATTCCATTCTTGTTCAATAAGATGTGTTAGTATCTCAAGAGGCATTCATCTGTTTAGTTTGTAGCCATGTGTTTACTCAACACCGGGATGTTCGGGGCTCTCAGAGGCGGGACGCACCGAGCACGCTCAGACAGGGGCTGTGCGGGAAAACTATGCCGGCTGAGGTTTGGCGGCCGGCCAGCGGCAAAGCTAAGCAGGAGCCCAGAGGGAACATTCATCTTCAGATCCCATTACCAAAAGAGTTTAAACATGTTACAGCTGCTAAAAGTGGAAAACGGCTCGGTCCGTGCAGTCAAATCAAAATAGCAGGCAGCTGCCAAATACCTGATTCCCACTGTAATGTTTCACTTCATGTTTACATAATGGAGGTATAATAATGCACACAATGACTTATCTTGTTCACAGCTAATCCTCAGAAATCTCCCTCGTCTGGAACGAATGGAGTTTTTTTTCCAAACCCCTGTAAGAGTCCTTTAAGTGAGATTTAAGCAGGTCTTGTGACGGCCCAGTTTTGAACCGCGTGCAAAAAGCGATGCTGAATTTACCTAATATTCTCTGTCGAATAGCTGGAGGGAAAATTGCTATCAGATGTGACTGTTTTAATTTGCCTGTATTTATGTCTGAGTACTTTTTTCATTCGAGTGAGATTTGAGATAAGAATGGAAATAGCCCCCCCCCGTCACAAGGTGAGAAGTCAGGGTATAAATCATGACCAATATCTCCACTCATTCTCGCCACATGACCATTTATGGGAATAACAAGTCACCGTTCCCTTCCCATTTCAGTTCACAGAAAAGGAAAAAAAGCCAAAACCCCCAAAAAATAGAAACTCTTTCCTTGCAAGTTAGGCAGTAGAGTGTTTCCTCAGAGGGAAAATGTTTTTGAGAGGTTGAGGGCGTCTGTGAGATTTAAATTTTGGTTATTTTCATTGAGCTCAGCATCTGGCAGATAGACAGCAATATAACTCCATTTCATACAGCCGGTAAAGGGCACGATGCCAAGAACAGGAAATATGCAATTAAATTTCCTTTTATGAGAGAGAGATAGAGCTAAGCAAACACGAAGATTTAGTTTCAGCATTGGTAGGGATACAGATATACATGTAGACACACATTGCTCCTTTTGCAGTCTTTATCTATTCAAGGTTTTCTTGTAAATCTTTAGGGCATAACGGCTGGATCGATACCAACATGTTGGCTTTGATACGAAAACGAAACGTTAGACAACAAATAAACAGTCTAAGGCCTTCGATGAAATGAAACAAGGTCAATATGCGATCAAGTCTTTTTTTCAGCTGTGAATGCACAATCAGTTCTTTTCAAAGCAAAGAAAACAAATAAATATGTAAGTATTCTGCAATTCATTTGGATGACATGCTTTTTATCATGCATTATTTCACATAACTGCTGTGTAATTTTTTATAAAAAAAACACAAATTTAAAAATATTTCTGAAAAAGTATCTAACACTTTCTGAACTTCATGTTTTGATTATAAAATAACTTTTATGTATACATTATGAATGGACAAAATATTTTATATGGGTCTACTTGAAATTTGACTCCATAAAACAATTTATCTATTTTTATTTTCAATATTGTATATATATATTTTTTAAATTTTGCTGGTTCTGACATATTTGCCTTGCATTGTCACTTATAACTTCAGGTGTGGTGAAGCATAAAATAATGTCATTTGACGGTGTAGAAAAACATCATGCACAATACCTATATTACATTTAGTAGTAATATTACATGCAATCGCAAAAAAGGACAGGAAGTAGGTTTTCCAAGAAAAGAGCAAGACCACTGACAGGGCCGCCCTTCAAAATAAAAATAAACAAATGGAAAAAAGGCAAATGCGCCGTTTTGTCACAAATGGTGTGGTGGGATACATTGCGCTGGGAAATGAACCAAAAACCTCCTTGATGGTCTGAACGTGTACTCGCTGTGGGAGTACAAAGAAGTGCCACAAGAGCGATCCATTACAGGACTATTTCCCCTCATGTGGCTGGAAACGAGGCTCATCCCCCTTCCTGTCCCCATTCCAAACATCTCGACAAAGACTGAATACATCCGTGAACCCGAGTTTAACCGAACAGAACTGCTGCCAGTAATGTACAAGTGTCATGCTGAGTATTCAGACTTCACTTGTCAGTCCATTACAACTGTCCAAAGCTTCACTGAAAACAGACCACATCTGAAGCCATGGGACGCCTCTTTGAACCCTGGTTTTTCTTTTTCCTTTTCTTATAAAAATGACTACGCAATTACATTTCAACTCAACGAATACTTAATATCAAGCTCAATAAGAACATTTTTTAAAATTGGCAAACAGTTATATCATTTTTAACCTTCACGAAACATTTGCGTCTCCTTTTAGAGCAGCTGCAAAGTCACGAAAACGAATCAGGCCACAGTTCGAGAGCTGTCTGTAATCATAAGCTCTGCTGAAGTTATTTTAGTTCCTCTATCCAGCGCACTGACTGCAACGGTTCATTTTTAGGCCAGATCAACATGTTTTGCAGACTCTGGCTGGGCTCAGGTGTTCTCAAAGCCTCTGTCTCCAGCTTCTGTGATGAAGCAGGAAGCGGATGCTTATTTATACGAAGGCTGGGCATTTACTCATCACCACCTGCAGATTAAGTTGTGCATATACTCGCATTCATATGCCATTTAAAACCCAGGACTCACTCCCAAGGCCCACTTTTCTGGCTTCCTTTTATGGCCCCCATCAAAGAAAGCAGATGAGGGCTGGAATATTAATATACGGTTCATATCATCTGCACGTTTTCGAAAATTACATTTAATGTACTGCAGCCACATATTTTCCCCATCTGGCTTTTTACTCATGAATATGTTGCACGTGAAAGGTTTTTTGAATTTTATCTGTTAAATAAGCATAACGATATTAAATAAAAGTGGATTTATGGGTTTAGAATTTGAATCAAATACTTAATAATCCACTTAGTAATTGCTAGGATATTTCACAATTACAAGGAAACGGCAAGTAACACTTTAAAAGCTAAATGACTGATTTTTTTTTTTTTGTAGAAAGACAAAAAAATCTGTTGGTTGCAGATACAAGAGTACAAGTCCTTGAGTACAAGCACTTACCCCAGATATCACTATAAAGTTCAACTTAAAAACTGCCTGAACAAATTAATAATTTATTTTAGAAATCCAGACCTGGGTTATGTGTCACCTTGAGCCTGTTAAAAAGAATCTTATAGACCACCAAGCCATCGAAAACAGCATTTCTGCAGACAAGTGCTTTTAATATATAGCCGTTTAAAGTGCTGCAATTAATATGAACACCTTAATTTGTCCAAAATATTCAGTCACAAAGTGACTTTGCTGTGCAAGCTGCCTCCTCGTCATTAATTCAGATGCATAATTACTTTACGAATCATGAGGAGAATAAATGTGGGCAGATAAGGGCATCGTCACAGAGATAGCAGGCTGCTGAAAACCACGACGGTGCGCCCGCACGCTTTTGTCTGCGCTCCCTCCTCTCCGTTGGGAAGACTGCTGAGTGGGTAATAAGATTGTGTTGCAGCATCTACTCCCCCGTCCATTCTTATATAACACTAATTTCCATAATAAGCAACTCGGAGAACATCGGACCGTTAAAATTAATCATACTTAAAGAACGCAACAATTATACAAAGACCAGCATTTATTCTCCGCCGAGATGCTGTTTTTTCCTGCCACCCTTGCCCGGGGATGTGTTCCACATAAGAGACGTGTGCCATTGGAAAGCGGTGCTTATAAAAATCAAGTGGGGCAAAGAGTAAATGCAGATGTGACCGTGGTTATGTAACTCTTACTGGAAGTTGATGTAAACGACGAACGGTGTATTATTTCCTACCAGGGTGCTGTAGGAGAAGGTAATCTACAGTTTGTGTTTTGCAATTTCCTGTGCAGCGGTGGCTGGTGGGATTATGCAGGAAGACGCAGTGCTGAGGTCAGTGAGGCTTTCCTGCATGGAGAACTGGCATTACTGCGTGTAATAGGGGAACCGTGAGGGCCTCGCTCTTGCCAGACTTACAACTTCATTTGCTGCAACTCTTAACCGCAACCACACGACCAGGGCGGAACCGAAAACCTTGCCAGCCTGTGCCTGATCACAGTAAACTTGAGGTCAATATTAGACACTGACCGGTATGGAGGCTGTACGCAGTCGCACAAACGGATGACATTAAAAAAACACCTTTCTAAATTGGTACGACAGACCTCATTACAACCACCTCTAAATATAATGGCTGGAGCTGCAGTGAGAATTGAAACGGACGAGAGTGGAAATTGCTCTTGAGACTTAATGTAGTTCGCAGTTGTGTTGCATTTCAATATCTAGGAGAAATAAAAAGTTGGCATAAATTAATTGTCGACATACAGTAAGAGTATAGATCTGTACAATAAACAAGAATGCAATGGTCTCAACACAGTCAAATGGCAGATTATTAATTAATAACTACTAGGGATGTAACGGTATTGTAAATACCGTCGTACCAAAATATCCAATTTTTACGATAATACCGTGGTCGCATGACTCGATGAAATGATAGGTCTTCTGAGAAAAGTTTGCTCAGGCGAATGGAGCGAACGGGAGGTAGCGGGAACTACAATTCCCATC
>JAUMHQ010000013.1:976677-998075 GCA_032361165.1 Enteromius paludinosus | reverse complement strand
TAAGCTACATACCTTCTATGTACATATCAGAGAACAATTGAAAATATTCTCTCAATGCATTCTATGGCACCTTTAAAAATCTGAAATAATTAAATAAATAAATAGTAAATAAATTACATTATATTTGGCATTAATAATTATAATTACACACACACACACTGCTGCTCCATTAGTAAGATTTTTATATTATTATTTTTTTTATATATATATATTATTACAATTTAAAATTAATGTTTTTTATTTAAACATAACTTAAAATAAAATGTATTTCTGTGATCAAAGTTGAATTCTCAGCATCATTACTCCATGATTCTTCACAAACCTTTCTAATGTTTTTTTAGGACACTGATTAATAAATAGTAAAAAAAACAAACAAACACCCAATTAAGCATTACCATAGTCCAACCTTGAGGTGAATTAACATTTCTGCATTAGAGGTTGAGAGCATAGGTCGCAATTTAGATATGTTCTTTAGATGAAAAATACAGTTCTACGGATACTGGAAACATGGCTTTGCTATCAAACAGCACACCTAGGTGCCTAACTGATGCAGAAGGATTGACAGAGCAGCCAACAAGTGTTAGACAGTGTTCTAGATTATTAGATGTGGGGTTCTTAGGTCCGATAACTAACACCTCTGGTCACGGTCGGATTGGTTACAGCAGTACTTCATCTCTAACTGTGCAGAAGTTTATTCTTTAGTATTACTTCACAGAAGGAAACTTGTGCAACACAGATCAGTTTTTTCACCAATGTCAGTTACAATTTTTCAACTCCACCCAAAATGAGTTTTGCATGTCACAATGAATGACTTTTTTTTCTTAGCATGTACTGTTTGTCTTTGCAGAAAGGATTCACTCCCCTGCATGTTGCAGCCAAATACGGGAAGATTGAAGTAGCTAAATTACTGCTACAGAAGCGAGCACCACCTGATGCAGCTGGAAAGGTAAAAGTGTCTATTTGCACTAATGCTTATAGATTGATGATTGCAACCTATAGCGTACAAGATTTATAGTACAAGCCTATGTCATCACTGCCAGTATTGGGTTTCTGGTTTGGTAACATGACCATGGTAAGAAATTAAGCAGTCATTTTTCTTTCAAAGCATATGTTAAAAGGGATTTTGGATGAGAGACGTGGGCATTGGACACATTAAATCAGAATTCTTTGTGTAATGCCTAAAAATGGTTACATCTGTTTCCTAACTCATCTTACGGACGATTGAATTTAACACAACAAGATGCGGCTAGTCTTCAGTCTGACGTACAGACAGATGTATACTTATTAATGAATGGTTATCATGTAGTTCACACTTAACATAAACTCTCATTTCAACTCTCATGCATTTGCATGTGGATGAACGGAGGTGAATGAAACACAAAATCAAGTGTGATTGAACCATTTGCACCAACCTCAAGAAATTAAAAGCAGTTTTATACGTTTAAAACATTCATTTCGTAGGGTTATATCTACTTATTATAAATGTTGTCCACTGAGTGTATTGCTAACTGCTGACAGCTAGTGCTAATGCTTTAAAAAATGACATCTTCCAGATGAAAAGAGGCATTTGTGTGCTTTCAAGATATCATTTTCCAGTTCCAGAGGTTTAATTCACTAATGTGTTCTGGCTAAATTTACTCTCCTGCAATGTCCAAATGTAAAAGCTGATTGATTTATGATGGCACCTGTTTCACACACCCCACCATTGAGCTCTTGGCCAATAATAGCTGTATATCTGTGTGTGTATGTATGTGTTTTTAGAGTGGACTAACACCACTGCATGTTGCTGCACACTACGATAACCAGAAAGTGGCCCTCCTTCTGTTGGACCAAGGAGCGTCCCCGCACGCTGCAGCAAAGGTATCAGGAAACTCTTACAAACCACTGTTTCTCAACTAGTACACACAAATCTCATCCAAAGGCAACCACACACACACATGCACACACAATGATGAAGAAACATGGCTGCAAACCAAACGGCTGCACACATGCTCATACAAAACCACCTCCACCCCACATTCTTCATCATTTTCGTCATTTCACTTCTAGTCTACTGTAAGGAGATGGTAAGTCTATGCACATTTTATTGCTTTGATAAAGAAAGTTCTCCAAAACGTATGCACTTGGTGGTTATACTGTAGTTGAAGCAACAATTTGATTTACATCTTGGATAGTTCTGTGTTCATACACTTACCTGCAAATCTGTTTAAACCAGCAGAACTTTCTGTTCTTGAAAGCTGAAAGTCATTGGTTGTTGAATGTTGTCATTGTGTGGCAAAGAGCAGCATGATCATTTTTCAGAATAACTCCTTTTGTGCACCACAGAATAAAAGAAAGTCATGCAGGTTTGGTGATGACATGGGGAAAGAATAAATGATAAAATAACTTTTTGGGTGAATTTTGCCTTTAATAATTAGCAGTCCTGTTTCCGCCTACTCCTGGAGTTCCTCCATGCTTCTGGAGTTTGTCATGATTTTTCTCTGATCTGCCAGTGAGTTCTGTAATATGTGCAGGAAGTGATCACAAACTAAAAAAATAAATGCTTTTATCAAGTGTTTTTGTAATTTTTTTTTTATATCACCATCAATGAAAAACATGGTCTGGATTCATCTGTTATAAACATGTAGTACAGGGTCTGTCCTAAAGCCTAGAGAACTGCCTTGTTATTTTTGCCTACACAGGATACTAGGGCTTCTAAAGAAGGATTCTAACCAATTTGGAACATTAATATAGCTTATAACTCACAAAATATTACACTGCACAAGAGACAGTAGGAACTGGTGTTAGCATGTGGCTAAGCTAATAATGTTAGAGACCAAAAAATGCTGTGTAAACTGTCCCACTTTTATCAGTATTGGTCAATATTGAATAATTTATACAGTATCTCTCTCATTTAGTCACTCTTAGTCTCTTTTCACTGACCTTGTGCAGTGCTTTCAGGAATTCTGGAATCTGTGTAAGTGATTAATGGTTCTCAGAATTTGTCCCAAAGAAATTTCTTTAAAAGTAGTATACTTAATCTTTTTTTAACATCACTCTTGTAAGGAAATAGTCTTATGATGTCATCTACCTAGGCCACTCACTATACGTTTTGGGAACAGGATCTGAAAGTTTACCTCTCCTAGTTTTTATTCACAAGCCTATGCCTTTATCTGTCAGTTTTTTGCATGAATAGAGAGTCCATGTGCTCATGCTCATTTGTCCACCCTGTAAGAGCTCAATGTAAACCCTAAACAAATACAGTGACCCAGATACTGCCTTTGTTCCTCCACAAAGAACAGTTAGATCTGGCATGTGCAGAACACTAACTGACTTGTGGTTTGGATGGGACCACCGACCTCACTGGCTGGCACCTTAGTATTCGCTAGCTTTTAAGAAACAAGATTGTTTTCTTCACTCAGCCTGTTTTTCTCCACCTTTCAGGCATCGTTCCACTCTGAGTCTGTGAGATTAAAAGCAAAGCGCTGCTGTAAACATGTTTCTGTTTTGGAAAAGATTTTAGTGTGGTTATAGTGGCTTGGCTTGCTACTGGACAGGCCAAAAATTTATAAATGTTGATGTATTTCAGTCCTTTGTCTATAATGAATGAATATTTTCCAATTGTCTACACTACTTATACAGGTAAAAAATTCAAGGGTTGTTCAGGAAGTGCATAGTGATCTAGGACAAGCTCCTGCATGTTATCAGTGAAATTTGGACAGCCATAGCCATTCATTTATTATGATCTTCTTCACTTGCTTTCCCTCCCAGAACGGCTATACTCCACTGCACATAGCTGCCAAGAAGAACCAGATGGAGATAGCGACCACACTGCTCGAGTATGGAGCTGATACCAATGCCTCGACACGCCAGGGCATCAGTCCTCTCCACCTGGCGGCCCAGGAGGGTAATGTTGACATGGTCACGCTCCTGCTCGCCCGTGACACTGCCATCAATCTGGGAAACAAGGTGAAAAAGATAGATGCTATTGCAAAATATTCTACATTATTATAATATTTTTAATTGTATGTGACATTTTCCTTTTGGGCAAGTTAGATATGTAACAGGAAATGATGTCCACAAAGTCTTTGTAACCTTAAAAACCCTTAGCTTATATATATATATGTAAGTAAATTTATGATGCTCTTAAATCCCAAACAAATTATAATATATCAAACATTGAAGAATTATAAGTTCTGCTCTACATTTTTATATAATTGAATATTCAGTTGGACTTGAAAATGTCACATTACAGACCTAAACACATTGCAGAAAATGTCACTTTGCCGAAGTAAAATGGGTTGTGGATGTCATATCATATTGACTTCAGGTCATCAGTGTCAAATTATAGCTGTAATCAGCTCAGTCATTAAGAAGTGTTACCTATGCTGATCAGTGGATGCTTCATTTATTCATGATGTGTCACATCTGTTTGGTTATGTCACTGAATTGGTTTATGAATCTCTGTGTCAGAGTGGACTGACCCCTCTTCACTTGGCGGCTCAAGAGGACAAAGTCAATGTTTCCGAAGTGCTGGTTAATCATGGTTCAACAATCGACCCAGAGACTAAGGTAATGACCACACAGACAAAAATTGGGCTTCCATATTTTAGTATGACATTCCATGGGCATAAAGGTTTTCATACAGTACAGACTGTATTTATATTCCCTTACCCTCACTCTACCCCTAAACCCTCCACAAAACTTCCTGCATTTTTAGATTTAAGGAAAAAAATATATAAATATACTATATAAGTTAATTTTGATCAAACATATTCACAGAGACAGACAGACAGACATGTAGAAAAACAGACAGACAGATGGGTAGATAAATAGATGTGTAACAGACACACATCTGTGCACGGAATGTCTGGCCAGTCCCTCATTGGTCAGTCATGTATAAAGATCGAGCGGCCCCAGCTCAAGGTCGTTCAAGCGCGGCACTCAGTAGGTGAGAGAGTGAGTCAGACAACAGCACACAGATCAATACTCTACAGCACAGTGACCCACACAAAACACTCCCTCACTGAGCAGCACAGAAAAAAAAGAACCAAGTGCATTAATACCCATGTGTGGCATTTAGCAGGAAATTCATTTCAGTGGTGAAAACAAAAGTAAAGCTTTATAGAACATCCCATGAAAATGATCTGCATACTTTTAACTTTTCTATTCATATTATACAGTATTATAAAATGTATCCAAAAGTATTGACTAAATCTTTAAATATTACAATGGTTATTATTACGTTTATATGTGAAAAGCCAATTAATACATTTTGATGTGATTGTGTTCTGAGATATGTTAAAGCATTCTTTGAATTTTTCATGGTGTGCATACTGAGTAATTAATGTGCTTGACTGGAAAAAGAAGTCTAAGACTAATGTGTTCTGTGTTCGGGTTTAGATGGGATATACGCCACTGCATGTGGCCTCTCACTATGGCAATATAAAGATGGTGCACTTCCTCCTGAAGAACCAGGCTAAAGTCAATGCCAAAACTAAGGTAATGATCACAGAAAATATGCTTGAGGCTTAGGAACTGCATTTCTTTCAGCATCTCTTGTTACAGTCTTTTCTGATTGCTGGTGGTCCAAAATACCAGATTTAAACTGGTTTTGTCTCTCATGTTCAGAATGGATACACACCTCTTCATCAGGCTGCTCAGCAGGGCCACACACACATCATTAACCTTCTGCTGCAGCACGGAGCCTCTCCTAATGAGCTGACAGTGGTGAGTGTGTCGCAACAGCACAAACTCTTCCAAACAGGATGCACAAGTTTTGTTAACAAGTTGTTTGCTGTTACTTTTCTGAACATTCAGACATTTTTTTAAAAACGTGCATCAAAAAAGCAGGCAGGAATTTTCGGGGAATTTCTTTTCAATTTCAATTTCATTGTGAATAGACATGCATTAAATTTTTTGGTCCCACTTTATATTAAGTGTGCCTAATATATGTATTACATAGTAACTACAGTAGATGGGTATCTAGTAAGTAACAACATTGTAAATACATATTGCTACATAGTATCTACTGCTGTAATATTTCTGTAACCACACACATGTAACAGCCCTCAGAATGGTGTGTGTAAGTACAAATGTGAAACACTTAATATAATATGGGACTCACATAAAAATCTAGAGAATTCACTTTCATCTTCAATTTGAACTTGTCCCTGTGATTTGCCTCTACTGCATAGATGTGGAATTTGATGGGTATTATATTATGTTATATTTGTATCATTAATTGTGTATGTTATAAATTCCATATAATTATTACTTACTATTCTAAAACAGTCATTCATTCATTAATATTGTTATTTTCCTCCTAACCTACAGAATGGAAACACTGCCTTAGCTATTGCCAGGCGTCTGGGTTACATCTCTGTGGTTGACACACTCAAAGTCGTGACAGAGGAGACACACACTACCGTGGTGAGGGATTTGGTGTCATAACACCTTTTATTCCACAGAATACCATACACCAGTTGTTAATATGCTTTAATATAGTGCTTCTCAAAAGTCTGGTTGCAGGTCTGTTCTGAGTCACAGATAGCAGGGAAAAAACAATGCTACATGCTATTAATATAGGACATGCTTTATACTATATATTTGATCCAAAGCAAAATGAAGCCGCATCAATTAATCACTTTTTTTTTTTTGCCATTTTTGCAGACGGTGACGGAAAAACATAAACTGAATGTTCCAGAAACAATGAATGAGGTTTTGGACATGTCAGATGATGAAGGTAAACAAGCTTTCATATAACTCTGGATTATTTTTGTGTTAATTTAAGTTTATTTTTTGTTCATTTACATATTATTTCTAACATTTTTCATTTAAATTACACAGTTCGTAGAGCCAATGTGCCTGAAATGCTCAATGAGGACTATATTTCAGATGTTGATGAAGGTATCTGTTATTTTGTGTGGTTTGTTCTTATGGCACCTGCTTGTTTCTTTCTTTTTTCACGTTTTCCTACTAACCAAATCTTCCTATTCAGACTTTTTTCTGTTATAGATTCTTTTCACAACATGGCTATCTCTCGCTGGCTTTGTATTAGTTGCTAGGCTACTCTTTATGAATATGAAATTCTTCAATATGCAAATCTCTGTTGGCTTGCATATATTAAATCTGGGGTTTGCTATTCTATTAACAACTGTATGTGTAATTACAATTTCACACATACTCTCTTTGTAAATCCAGCCTTCTTCAGAAGTCTTGGCTGTTAGATATTTCCACAGACATTTCTTTGGCTGAGTTTGTTTCTGTTTTGCAGTCAGAACCCTAGCTTCAATGTAAGCTAGAAGGATTGAAAAGAAGTTTTCCAGTCAGTGCCATGAATGACAATTTGGTTTATTTGATACTCTAACATGATGACTATGAATGCATTTAATACTTCATAAAATACATATCAAGGACTAAATAGGTTGCTAGGTTGTTGCTATGCCATTACCACCACCTACTACTGTCTCTATGATATTTTGGTCACATTACGTTGTTTATAGCTGTGCGTAACATGCTGTCTGAAACCTTCAAGAGTTCTGACATGTGGTGAATATACCTTATGCTTATGTGTAACAGGAATAGTGTGTGTGTGTGTGTGTGTGTGTTGAAGAGACTGGAACATGGTGTTTAATTACTGTAAACTGATATTATCCTGAGACATAACTGACATAACTTGCATGGCTTCGTATTTACATATTGCACGCCTGTGCCCTGAATACACATGGTCACATGAAAATAGCCTAAACATTCTGTCATTTATTTCCTGTGTGATGGTGTATCCTTTAGATTATCGTTTAGTAAGGTGACAAAAAAAACTGATGAATCAATTCTGCTCACAACGCCAGTTGGCAACTGAATGCAAACGTCTGTTTGGCATAAAACCTTTTGCTGTTGCTGACGCTGCTCGCTTTTTCCATCTGATTCTCTGGCTCTCAATCTCTGGCAGTGTGAAAGAGCTCAGCTCTGTTTATCCGGGCGTGAGGTGCAGTACTAATAACTCAGATCCCAGGCACCAGTCTCTTACATTTAAAGTCCATGTTTATGTTTACTGTAGTTTTTATGTATAAAAACTAAATGAAACTTATTTTGTAAATACACATTTTCTTGTCATCTTGAATCAAGGTGTTTGAGGAGCTTTACCATTCATTTCACTCTGACATGCCATAATTCAATGTTTTCTAACATCCATAGAACTGTAGCATAATTGCATATTATTCTGGGCTCATTTAATCTTTTGAGTCTTTTTCTTTGATTCAATAAAATATATATATAGTGCCCTCCGCTAATATTGGTAAATATGAGCAAAGGTGGCTGTGAAAATAAATCTGCATTGTTTATCCTTTTGATCTTTCATTCAAAAAATGCACACAATTCTAACCTATCACTGAAGTAAAACAATTGAAAATAGGGAGAAATTCTTGCGATGAAATAAATGTTTTTCTCCAATACTTGTTGGCCACAATTATTGGCACCCCTAGAATTTTTTTATGAGTAAAATATCTCTGAAGTATATTCCCATTCATATTCACAATTTTGAGCACTCCGGGGTGATCATGGACATGAAATTTTCCAGCCCTGGCTTCCTGTTTCACAGAAATATATATCAGAGGGACAACAAAGCCTGAATTCCCTTAATCATCAACACAATGAGAAAAAACAAATTACATATTTATGGTGTGCAGCTAAAGCTTCACCAATTAGTGAAACGGCTTTAAGAAAAGAGCTAGAGCAGTGAAAATGACCATTTCCACCATCAGGGAAATAATTAAGAATTTCCAATAAATAGAAAATGTTAGGAAGCTGCCTGGAAGAGGACGTGTGTCTCTATCATTCTAATACACGGCGAGGAGTAGAGTTTGAGTGGCTAAAGACTCTTCAAGGACCACAGCTGGAGAATTGCAGAAAATAGTCTCAGGGTCAGAAAACCTTTAAAAAAATAGTCACTAGCCTCTACATCAGCACATGCTGTTCAGGAGGGTTTAAGAGAAATTCTTCTCACTCATCCAAAAACAATCTCCAGCATGTTCAGTTGTCAGACAGGACAGGAACTACAAATGGGACTGGCTTCTATGATCAGATAAAAGTAAAAAATGAGCTTTTTAGCAGAAAACACTCAAGATGGGTTTGGTGGACACATGGATAAAAAGTACTCCATGTGGACAATAAAATATACTGCTTTGTTGTGGGCCTATATTTCTGCTGGAGGTCCTGGATATTTTGTTTAGACATGGATTCTATCAAATACCAACAGATAACAAAAGACTCTGTTATAAATCTTATAATGGGCCATGGTTGGTTCTTCCACTGGGACAATAATTCTAACACAAACATCAAAATAAACACAAGAATTAGTCAATGAGCACAAAATGAAGCTTTTGCCATGACTGTTCCAGTCCTCTCATCTGAACCCAGCAGAAAATAAATGAGGTGAACTGAAGAGGAGAAGCACCATCATGGAGCTGTTATTCTGAAGAATCTGGAGAGATTCTATTCTAGAGATTCTAGAGGTTCTATTTATCTGTTGTTGATTGGATATTGAGAGGAACGTGACATTAGCTTAAGTGGTGTAATTGATTGGAGATTGATATTGCATACTTAACCAGAGAGAAGTCAGCCATTTTCACTGGTCCAGTTATGTCAACTTTACATTCTGAGGCAAAGTAAATAAATAAATAAATACAATTAAAAATTTAGCATATGCAGACATGCATCTCTATAATATGCATTTAGAATGTAGTGATTTTTTATTTCATGCCAACTTTAAAATTGCAGGGGTTATTAACAGGTGTCGCAGTGTGTTCAGTGATTCCCAAACGGAGCAGCATTGTGAGTTCCCGGAGTTTGTACTCTGGCAGCTCGAGCATGCTGTTCCCGGGGGGCTGCGGTCAGGTGGCAGGCGGTCTTTTTCTGTTGGTCTCCCTCCATTTTTACTATTTGTTCTGCTGCCTGTAGAAGGGCTCTTTTGTTGTCCCTCTGTTGAACAGGGTCTGATTACACAGAGCACCTCAGCACCAGCACAAATTAGCATGGAAATACGCCCCCTTCCACTTCCATTGTGTTGCAACCCAGCTGGGGGCTCCTAGGGCATAAGGAATGCCGAGATCCAATCGCCACACTTGCTCTGAAACTGCCTCGAGTGTTACCTCTATCCCGCGATGACCTCACACGGATCAGACTCGCGCCGGCCCCTCGCCATTTGAAAGTTCTGTCAGGCCACGGCAGAGGGGTGTGTGTGTGTGCAGGCAGAGGCAACTGGATCGTTTCAGACACTGCAGACAGGGCCGTTGTGGACATGTGGAAGTAATCGTGCCGTTTGGAGTTTACCGGATTGAGGAAGTGTGGCTTCTGGGAGTGAAAGTGGACAAAGAGGACCTGTAAATATTTTTAAAGCTGGTGTGAAGATGAAGGATGGATTTGGCTGTTCAGTGTAAGAGATCTTGCTCATAACACTGTCCAAAAACACACAGCACAATAGTTTTAGAGGCGGTAGGGAAGATGAAGTGTGAGAAAGATGATATATGCGTATGTGTGTTTGAGCTTACTTACAAAACTGTAACCAGAAGTTTGCTTTAACCTTTTCGGGACATCCTTTAATTAAAGTAAATGTTCTTTTCTAGGATGTAAAATTTCTAATGATCTTTGTGAAAGTGTGTGCTTGTTAGAAAAGTTTTGCTGACCTGTTAACTTGTGTTAGTGAATTGATTTATTGTGTAAGAGGCAGAGCAGATTTGGGGTTCTTTTTAGGACATTTCACAATTTAATCAGTGTGTGTGTTTGCATGAAAGAGAGTGAAAGTTGCCGTTGATTGGGGCTGATTTCGGGGGGAGGTGGTTGCCTGGGTGAATAGCAGTGGATGGAGGGGGGATTGGGGGTTCGATGGTGGAATGCTGTGTTCCCCAATCTTTCCCCAAACTGCATTCACAGCATAGTTGAATGTGGCCCAATTATGGTTTTTATGTAAACCATTATGAGACAGAGCTGTTCAACGTGACAGTGTGGAAATAAATCTGATTCAGCATTGATCATGCATTCTAGCTAGAGTTTGTACTAAATCTTTAACCTTAAATGTTTATGAGATTATACATTTTATTAAGTCCAAACAGACATTCAACATGCAAAAGAACAAAAACACATTCAGACTTTTTTTGTTTTTTGGTTTATGTATAACTTAAGCTATTAGGTACAAAAATATTAATGGGAAATGGTAAGAAGTAAATAAAAATATTTATAGTCAAAAAATATTATTTAAAATGATTATTTATATTATTTAACTGAACCGATCTATTGATTTATACATACAAAACCAATTTTAATGGGTAAGATTTTTTATTTTACTTTTTTTACACTGCAAACTTTTTTTTTATATTTGTCGCCCTGGCAAAGAACAAGGATCACCTGCACCGCCTCATCACCGGCTGATCACTCATGGCATGCCTCATTAGTCAGACGAAGGTCTCAAGCCGAACATGTTGAACCTTGATTCTCTCTTTCTATAGAAAGCAGTGAGTGCTGCCCAACATTCTCCACTACCTGACCCTCGAGTGCAAGCCGCGCGTCTCAGCCTAAAATGATGGGGCATGACAACGTGTAAGCCTTCCTGCAGGTTTTTGAAACCACAGCCACTCGGGAGGGGTGGGCCGTGGAAGATTGGGCTCCAGCCCTTGCACCCCTCAATGCAACGCACCCATTTCTCGCTCCCAGCAGTCGTCACAAAGAACTATGGAGAGCTGAAGTGGGAAATCCACGCAAGGATGGGGCTGTCCCTGATGTGTGCCGCACAGCAGTTTCACAAGTGGGAATATAACCCCCGGGTGCCGGCTCACGCTCAAGCCGCTGAACTCACTCGAATTGCCCAACATTGGCTGTTGGAGGATGAACCCTCTGCAGCTCAGATAGCGGAACGGGTAGTGATCGATTGGCTTCTCCATGCTCTGCCCCGATCCCATCGCCAAGCTGTTGGGATGAGGAACCTGGCCACCACCCTCGAGCTTGTGGAGCCGAACGAACTGGCGGATGCTGTCCACCACTGGAAGGCTGGGGAAAGAGCGCTGCCCTGGAGAGTGGTCCAGGAGCGACGTGCGCCAGATGGTTCCCTCACCTCCAGACAAGCCCATGCCGACTGCTGACCCATCAACGCCACCTGACTGGTGGGCTGCATCGTCCATCAATGCACCAGCATCTCCCGAGGCCAAGGTAAGGGTTAACGGGAAACCCATGCGAGCACTTCTCGATTCCAGCCATTCAGTCTCGGCTGTACTCACCTCTCCCCGGCCAGAAAGCATTCCTGCCCATCACCTGTGTACATGGAGACACCCAACAAGTACCTGGCCGGTCGTGGCCGGATTAGTAAAGGACCAATCGGTACCTCTGTTGTTGGGGAGAGATTGACCGGTTTTTGACCGTCTGCTCACGGCTGCCACTCAGCCCACCAGCCCTAGAGGGAACTGTCATCGGCACAGGTGGCCACCCAATCCACTAACCTGTTTTATGATGTATTCCAACAGACCACCGGAGGGGGCTCCTTCGCTAAAGAGCAACGGGAGGACAAACGCCATAAACACGGCTGGGCTAAAGTGTGAGCCAATGACGGCAAGGACGTCCCTCGACTTCATCCTCTCCCGCACTTCATTGTCCGAAACGGACTGCTGTACTGAGCTGGCTCATTCCCATCCCATGGCAGGTCATCTGGAGGCAGCAAACACCATACAGTTTCACTGGCTCGGCCTGGAGGGTTCTGCCGAGCCTGCCCAAACTGCCAGATCACAGCACCCAGGTCTCCTCCCCCCAGGCCGCTCATTCCATTGCCCATCATTGAGGTGCCCTTCGAGTGTATCGGCATGGATCTGGTGGGCCATTGCCTAAGTCTGTCCGAGGACACGAACACATCCTGGTGATCGTGGATTATGCCACCCGGATACCCGGACGCCATTCCTCTGCGAAAAAGCCCAGGAGCTGTGGCTAGCCGGGTTGGCATACCAGCTGAAATCCTGACTGACCAGGGAACACCATTTATGTAGCGGCTAATGGCTGATCTGTGCAGGCTGCTGCAGGTAAGACAGTTGAGGATGACCGTTTTTCACCCTCAGACTGACAGTCTAGTAGAACGCTTCAGTCAAATCAGTCAAAACAAATGCTAAAACGGGTCGCTGTTGAGGATTAGCGGGATTTGGACTGGATGATACCTTACGTGATGTTGGGAATCCGGGAGGTGCTGCAAGCCTCAACTGGTTTTACCCCATTCGAGCTCCTGTTTGGCCGCCAGCCCTGTGGCCTCCTCGATGTCGCCAAAGAGGGTTGGGAGCAGCAGCCTCCACCCCATTGCACCGTCATCGAGCACATCCACAAATGAGGGAACGGATCGACCGGATCATGCCATTAGTCCGGGAACACCTCAGCAAAGCCCAGCAAGCTCAGCAGCGACATTACAACTGGGCAGTCAAACCACAGGTTTTCCAGCCAGGAGACTGCATCATGGTCATGGTCACCACATCAGCCTGCAAGTTCCTCGCGTCCTGTCAGGACCCCTATAGGGTGATTGAAAAGGTGGGACCTGTTACTTACCGTCTACACCAACTTGGAACGAGACAAGCTGAGCAGTTATATCACATTAATCTGTTAAAGAAGTGGAACAGGACCAGGGACCAGGTCGCAGCCCTCAGTCTCACCGGACCCGTGGTTGTCAATGTTAATCCCCACCTTTCAGCTGCCCAGAAGGCTGAGCTGCCACACCTGGTCAGTCAGTTCCAGGATGTTTTCTACTCCCGGCCCGGACAGACAAACGTGATCCAGCATGACATCAAGACGCCATCCGGAGTGATCATCAGGCAATGACCCTACCGAATCCCGGAGGCTCGTCGGCAGGCTATTGAGGAGGAGGTTCAACAAATGCTAAAGTTGGACCATCACACAGCCCTTGGTCCAGCCCAATCGTGCCGGATGACACCCTCCGCTTCTGCAAAGACTTCTGCCGACTTAATGAAATATCAGAATTCGAAGGCTATCCCATGCCTCGGGTCGACGAACTGCTGAACCCCCTGGGGAGGGCCCGGTACATCACCACTCTGGATCTTACCAAGGGTTATTGGCAAGTACCACTTAAACATTCTGCTAAACAAAAGACTGCGTTTTCTGCCCCCAGTGGCCATTGGCGGTACTGGATCCTCCCCTTCAGGTTACACGGGGCCCCCGCAACCTTCCCGAATGATAGACATCATCCTTCGTCCCCATCAGGCATGTGCGGCCGTCTACCTGGATAATATGCTGATCCATTCCGAGGCTTGGGAGGACCACCTGGAACATCATTGTAAAAATAATTTATTAGTTGTATTATGTACAGTATTGTACAGAAACATCATGTAATCTTGAAAATATGTTTATATTAATATAAATATGTTTGCATATGTTGCATATATTATTTCACAATTATTAATATATATTCATAGATTGAGTATGAATATGATATGAAAGTGAAAAGTCTCATAAAATCATAATTGGGTGCTTTTTTTGCAGCGCGACTGTAGCCTACCTCTTCCTCTCTCTGCATTCTAGTCTTCCTCTCTCTGTTCCTTTCTCTGACCCACTTCACTGCTGCTCTGCTGTAGTGTCCATTAACAGCAAAGTCTGAGGATGGATGGCCTGTTTGAATCTATCTTGTCAGAGATGCATATTAAAAACAGATTTATGCTCACCATGAGCGAGCTGCAACATATGGTCTTGATGTTCTCAAAGTGCCTTGCTTACATTTCCCAGCTTATAATAATATAATCTAAACACAAATTGCATGAATCTGCAGCTATGAAAGAGTTTGGGAAGTTTGCCAGTGACTGTTGTGGGATTGGTGTGGGGCATTTTGGTCGGATCCAGACGTCCATTCTTAACGGCAACATAAAATCAAAATGTACCCCCTTTGCTTCGTCTCACTCCCCATGATTCATTGGCACACATTTTTCCAAAGAAAAATGGAAAACATGGTGGAAGTTAAATGAGCTTTGAATTTCATTCATGTTGACTTTATAGTGTCAGAGTCTCTCTGAAGGGTGTAGTAATTATTTATTTTGCTGACAGGTGAAGATGCGATGACAGGAGACACGGACAAGTACCTGGGACCGCAAGACCTGCGAGAGCTCGGAGACGACTCTCTCCCTCAGGAAGGATACGTGGGATTCAGCGTCGGAGCCCGCACGGCCAGGTAATGTAACTTCACCACATGCATACAGTGACATCTAAACAGCTCTTTACATTATTGTCAAAATTACACTTCAACTCTTACGGTTTTCAGCATTAAAAAAATCAGCACTCAAAAAATATTTACGCCTAAATTTATGATTTATGTATTTGAATTGCATATAAATTTCCCATCCATTTGAGTTATATTGTTTTAAAAACAAAATTAGATGTTTTGAAGAATATTCACTCACAATAACTATTATCTAAATGATCTGGTTTCTGAATGGAGAGTATTCATGGCCACAGCACCCAGCTGTTAGTTCCTGATTCCTGTCTTATCTAGAAGCTGTACACTCTTTATTTACATTGCTTGTTGGCTGCCTGCTGTCATCTTTTGATTCAGTACCATGTGCTGTTGAGTGAGAAGGCCGTAGCTAATGTTTAACCTACATGTAACCCGCTTTAGGGGATTTTCCCTCCAACAAACAGAAATTTGCCTGCATTCAATAATCAAAAGGGTTGAGTGAGATTTCACAGTACTGTACACGCAAACCACGAAACAGGAAATTGCAATCATGTTCAATAACAGCATTTGTCAATGAGAGGACACTTTTTATCTAATGACTTGACATTGTGGTTTTAAAGCAGATTTTATGTTTTGAAAGTAAATTATGGATGACATATGTTGCCATGTGACTCTCTTTTTTCCTTTATTCTTTAAAGGGGTCATATCATTTTTTTAGACATTCGTCATATTGATTGACAAAATTTTTTTATTTGTATTATATTGTATTAATTATATTTTATTATTCGGTTTCTAATCATTTATTATATATTACAATTTTTTTATTATTAATTTATTAGCATCGTTTAGTATTAGATATGAAATGCCTATAATTAATCATGGGCAATGATTAATCAATATTTATATTTATATTTTTATATATATATATATTAAATGTTGTGCTGTCAAATGATTAATTGTGATTAATTGCATTTTTTACATGTAAATACAATTTCAAAGTATTTACGGTATGTGTGTGTTTTAATATATAAATAATAAATAAACACAGTACAAACACATATTATGTAAAGAAAAACTTTCGATTAATAGTTTGACAGCACTAATATTACATTTCCAATATCTTACTATTTTGTTTCCCATTATTTATATATTTTTTCCATTAAAAAATATTGTAGTTGTAGTGTTTTTATATTCAGATTTTTAAGATAAAGTAATGTACATTTCTGCATTTATTTATTCCAGCTAGCCATAGCAACAAGATAAAGATAATTATCAACCTATTGGCTATTGTTCCTCACTTATAAATGCACATGTTTTTGTGTTTGTTTCTTTAAGAAGCACTTTTGGGTATGAAATGAGATACAGCACATTGCATTTAGTCATCTCACGGGAGTCATGGTATTCTGGCACAGGACATGGAGTTGTGAACTCGGAGACGATAAACATAACTGTATGATCATAAAGCCACAAGTGTTGGGGAAGTGATGTTCAGTTGTCATAAAGAGAATTGCTTGAGATATAGACATACTCCGTGATAACTTCTTTAGGGTATGCTTTCTGTGTTCTGTGGTTTGTGATATATATATATATATAATATCATGTCCTAGTGGATTAAAGAGTTAATTAGTGTATGTGAGAGTGCAGCTCAGCGCAGCCCCAGATATGAGAGTCTGTCTCATTCAGCCACTGCATTTCTGATTTGTTGCCTTCAATTTCCTCTGTTCTTCCTCTTCCATTCCAAACAATCACCATAGTCCTAAAGTCAGGTAAGAGGGCATGATGCTTCCGACCCTTCCCATCCTGTATCCCGAGTCATTCTAAAACCATGAAACGCTGTCGTGTACCGTGCTTTGTACATTGTTTTTCATTTGATGAAGTATACACATTCTTGCTGTCTGTGGACTATGGTTTCATTTCAATTTAGGTTTGTCAAGTTTTTCTGTTTCTTTTCAGGTTTGATTGTCATAAAGATTTGAGTTTTTGTCCCCTTTGAGTCCAGTTACTGTACTAAATAGTTTCTTCATGTAGCTTCCAGGGATGCATGAAAAGCCTCATCAGCCGAATCAAATTTCATCCATTTAAATCCGCAATCTCACAGACTCACATGTACACCCTCACAAGAAACAGATTCTCCTTTGGCAGTCAGGCAGTGGCAGATTTCACTGTGAACTGAGAACCCGCATCATATTGATTTCTGATTGGGCACAGCCTTTGGAAAGAGAAAGAGCACTTGCATGTTAGCTCAGTCTGCATTAATGCACCTGGCCTTACTGCAAATAGAAATGAAGTCAAGATGCAATAAACAACTTCCAGATCTGGTTTAGCTTCAGTACAGTACATTTATATAATTTTCTGCCTCATTATTTACTATTACTCTCAAATAGCTTTGGAAAATGTCTCATATGAATGGTTTTTATTAACAGAGTAATTATTTATATATATATTTTTTCAAATATGCTCAAAGAGCAGTAAAAATATTGTCTGGATATAAGAATATTTTGGGATCAATTGCAATGTTGCACAGTATTACAATCGTTCAGTTTATTACTAATTGCTGTTTTTGGATATTATATTAGTGCGTATTATTTACTTGTGATCCTTTCCCTTTATTTTTTACATTTAGATTGCTTTTAATGTTATCTAATGTTTAAAGTTAAAGGTGATCTTTAAACATTAATATTTTTTTTATTTAAATTTAATGAATCAATAACACTTTTAGTAAATGTATATCTTTATAATGCTGATGCCTAAATTAACTTTAATTAATTTAAAAAAAAAATATTTTTTTCTATGCAAAATTTTAACATCAATAAATAATCAGCCACAGCATTATAGAATCATAATTAATATGATCGACTTATTGTATTGGATAAAATTTAATATACTTTAATCAAATGTTGTTATGAGATTTTATGTTATAAATGAAAGATGTTAGGTTAGAGGTATTTAATTGGAAGCAAATATGCATGTTCTTACTGATGTTCTCCATTCATTTAAATATTTGGAAAAGAAAAGTACCATGTTTATTCTCTCCAACTATTTTAAGTAAAAAATATATATATATATATATATATATATTATATGCTTAGTTTTGAAAACAATCTGGCACAAGTTTGTGTCTCATTCATTCAGTCATTACAAATATTCCCTAGCGTATCATTTAAGATGCTGCACATCTGTTAATTCATCTCTAGAGATCTATTCTCTTGTTTTCTCTCAATGTCTTAACTCATCACACCACTACAAATGTCTCTCTTGTGGGTTTGATCTTTGTTTTGGCTATTGTGCATCAGTTTCCCTGGAAGGTGCATGCATTAATGAGTGTTTTTGTTTTGTGTGTGTGTGTGTGTGTGTGTGTTTTGTGTGTATTTCACTGTCACTCCCCCGCACTGTATGGTATTAATGTAAATGCCAACAGTCTGCGCTCCTTCAGTTCGGATAGGTCCAACACACTCAACCGGAGCTCCTTTGCCCGTGACAGCATGATGATCGAAGAGATCCTGGCTCCAAGCAAGGACACGGTATGCCTTCTCTTTCCTTGACTTTTCAGATTCCTGTGTTGTCTTTGTGCTCTTTCAAGTTCACAATTTGTGAATTTGAGCAATTAAAACATCCAGAACATAATGTTCTTTGCACCAATTCAACTCGGCATACTCATTTCCTGAAGGAATACAAGTTCTTACTAACAAAAAAGAGTTTATAGTAGTATACCATTCAACACCCCCAGAGTTAAGTTGAGTTTGAGTAATATCATTGTGCCTACTGCAGCCATGGTATGGCAGCAAACTTCTTTGATTATTACACCAGAATGAGAGTATAGTTTCTAGTCCTATCAGCCTAGAAAACCGCAACTTTTCATTTTCTGTCGGGTTTAGTACACGGTGTAACTACAGAAGAGTCAAATTTTAAATAGGAAAAATATCGAAACTCTTTGGTCATTTTTAAACGAGATGCTTCTGGTCTAATTAGATTAAATTATTTATGCTAAGCTATGCTAAAAGTGCTATCGCCAGACCCGCCAAAGATCGGCTGAATGGGTTCAAAAATGGTAAAACTCAACGTTTTAACTCTGGGGGAGTTGGAGAATAAGCCTATTTTCAAAAAAGTGGAGTGTTCCTTTAAGCACATCTTTATATGTAATATCATAATGACATTTACTGTCTTTAAAGTATGGTAAAAATATAGCTTGTAACCTAACCTAAACTACTGTATAATGGTGACATTTCTATAAAACTTGTATGTTATGTATTTAAATATATTTGTTATTACACATTTGTAATAATGCCATTGTGATTTAGTACATTTACCCCTGGTTTCACAGACAAGGCTTAAGCTAGTCTCAGACTAAATTGCATGTTTGAGCTGTCTCAGATGAAAATATCTTGCTTTGACGATTTTTAAAACGTGTCAGTGTCATTGTTTTGTGTTAAGATGCACAATTGTAATATTTTCTTATAAGGCATTTTTGCAAAAGTTGCTTAAATAGTTTAATTTAACTAATGCCTAGTCCTGGCTTAAGCTAAGCCCCGTTTGTGAAACTGGGCCTAAATGTATTGTAAATACTTAAGTGACCTTTTTCATAAAGTTTTAATGAATCTTTGAAAAATATATGCTTTTAAGTTTTAAGAATAGACGAGTGCACATTTAATACAATTAAGAACACTTATTATTCTCAAACGGTAACACAGATGTTTGACAAAATCACAATTCAGGATGGAAATATGACAGTGGTATAATCAATATCAATATCTGTATTTTGTGTAATGAAAAGCGAAGTTTACCAAACCAAAAGTCAGAAGTATAGCAAGTATGCAGTATGCATAAAGATCATGCAAAAACCAAAATTTAGTAATAAACTTAATAAAGGAAAGGAATTTTATTATAATATATTATCACTGTTGCTCAGTGCATTTGGAGTGATTCAGTATCTGTCTCTTCTCTTCAAATGCTTCAGGGGGTCTGTAGAGAAATGCCCACCCTACTTGACTCTCATTATAAGGTATAAAATGCACTGAGGAATTCTGCATTGTTTCTTAATCCACAACCCAATGCAGGCAAACATGAGCTTTGCTCCACTAGATGCATTTACTATTCTTTTATGCTCTGCTTTTCAGGCCAGATTCTTTTCTTTCGCTGTTGAATTTTTATAGCTTAGCTTTCCCACATTGTTTTGGCTGTTTTGATCTTGCATCAGGAGGTTTCATCCATTACTTTCAACCACCTAGAAATGCTTCTCCTGCATGTTGTTTTGTTGATTGTCATCATCAACCACAAGACGAGGTGATAATTGTGTGGTTGAGCTGTTAATAGCAGAGCCAGAGGACTGTGAGAGCACTGGCCATTTACCGTGGTTCACCACAGAACCGCATTGAATGGAAATATGAGTAGTATGTTTGATTCTGAACAAGCTTATTTTGTGTTTCAGCACCTGGCTTTAGCAAAAGATTACAACGCAGACTCAATGAGACGCTATAGCTGGACGCCAGACACTCTGGACAACGTGAACCTGGTCTCCAGCCCAGTCCATTCAGGGTAAAGCCAACATCACCATTGCTATTCCTATTGCCTCACAAAAGGCATCACACAAGTGTGTTCTTTGATTTTGCTTTAAAATTCAGTGCAAATTACATGTCATTCATGAGACTGAAGAAGTGTGCTACTACTTGGATTTTGGGTTGGTGAGAAACCATAAAGATCCTACATAGTTATATTACATGAGGGATCCATTTCTAGGGACCAGTATACCAAACCTTGAGGGTAAGTTTGGGATTGTTTGAATTTTTGTGATTCCTATTCCAATTGTGCTGATCATTTCCGATTCTTAAAGGAATAGTTCACCCAAAAAGGAAAATTCTGTCATCATTTACTCACCCTCGAGTAGTTCCGGATCAGTATAAATGTATTTGTTCTGCCGAACACAAAGGAAGATATTTTAAAGGAAGTTTGGGTAACACTTTATAATAATTATCCGTTATAACTAGTTAATAGATCATTATTAAACTGTTAGTTAACGGGTTATAAATGACTTGTTAAATAACAATTAATAGTTTATTAATTATTTATAACTAACCATTATAACAAGTTTATAGACCATTAATAAATGGTTAGTTAATAAGTTATAAATTACTTATTGATTTATAACTATCCCTAATAAATTAGTAATAGATCATGAACAAGCTGTTAGTAAATTACTTACTAAAGACTTGTTAAGTATCAGTTAATA
>JAUMHQ010000013.1:934200-944472 GCA_032361165.1 Enteromius paludinosus | reverse complement strand
AAGTTAAAAATCTTTGTTTGTGTTCTGCTGAGGAAACAAAGTCACCTACATCTTGGATGCCCTGGGGGTAAGCAAATTTTTTCATTCTTTTTTCATTTCATTTTTGGGTGAACTATCCCTTTAACTAAGTTAAGTTAGTTCAAAGAGTCGTCAGTGTAAGAGAACAACAGGGCATGAACATTTTTACACTGGAGGAAGATTTATTGTGGATATTATGGACTACTATGGATATTACGTTGTTTTTTTAAGCTTTCACTGCAGATTATCCACTGGTGAGCAAGTGACAATGCAATGACACATTCCTCCAAATATGATCCATTGAAAAAAAAATCATCTATGATCTCCTAAGGGTAAATACATTTTCGGCAAATTTAAATTTTTTCAACTCATGCTTAGCTGTGAGCAAGGATGCCATTCTGGAACTATAGCCACAGTTGAGGAAGAGAACTACTGTAAATAATGCAGACAGTCTACAATTAGCTGTGCGCATAAAGATTTTGACATTGGGAAACTAGAAACTCAAGTTTTTCAATGTGCACAGGGTGACAAGCTAGTGTGTGCTTGGCTTTAAATGTTAACGACATGGTTTGCTCTGAATAAATGCTGGCCAAAATTACAGTTACTGCTAGTGGGGCATTTGGCTGACATTCAAGCCATGAGGTCTTCAGAAACAAAGCAGAATAAGCAAATATTTCCCATCATTCTACTGTGATTTAGGGTCATCAAGGGCTCAGCAAACTGAATTGGTAAACAGAATGAATAGCCAAGCCTTAAAAATGCAGCTCTGATCAGTCCCATATGCTGTGGGGGCTCCGCTCACCCCCATATTCTGCACCAGGGGCCAAAAAGAAAGACATTCTCTGCACTTTTAGATGTGGTCAGGACAGTCGCTCTCCCTTTAGACAAGGAGATGTTTATTAGGTTCAACTTTAGCTGGGAGCAGGGTATCCGTCATGGAGCGAGCTTTGGAATTCCAATCATTCATCTTTGTTAATGGTTCTCCTCATTCTTGAGCTATTAAAACCATAACCATGGTTATTTTTAACTAAAGGCTTATGGATCGGCTATGAGCAAAGCTTTCCAAACAAAAACCTCCTGTGTTTTGTTTTACTTATTGTTAATAAGGAATTTGGAGGGGGGGTCTGTGTTCTGATCTTTTACAAACAAGAGGTCTGAGCTTTCCTCTGACCTTCTGTAGAATCAATAACTTCTGTATCTGCTTTCTGTTTTCACAGACAACATGCATCAAAAGAGCGAGGAGGATGCTCTGTGCATCATTTCATTGAAATGAACTAGGTTCCTTCAAGAAAACGGGCTAATCGCTCAAGTATCAAGTGTCTCAAACATAAACATTCAACACAGACGTTTGCTTTTGGGTCAATGACATGATGCTCAATGTTTGAATACAGATTTTCTATGACTATATTTTTAATATGTTGAATTAAAATTCATTTTGACAGTTATTTGGGGCAATAAGTAGTGTCCTGATAGCACAACTCTCCTTTACCCATTTTCTTCAAATTATCTTAATTTGCTTCAAAATATTTTAAAATATCTTCATTCATTCATTCAACTTTAAGTTTAGAATATTATTTTATTCTTTTTTACTCAGAAAAAAAAGATACATTTTTATAAATGTATTTATTTTTATTTATGATATACAAAAAAACGGAAAAATTATAATTAACTAATAGAATTTATAAATCTTTATAAAAAACTTAATAATTGTTCACATTTTCAGATTAATTAAAGCTTTTTTTAAACAAGCATTTGATCAAACCCATCACCAATTTAATAAAAATAATAGAAAAAGTTATCTTTTCTTTTCTTTATTGTGGATATAGTTATTTATCACTGACCTTACTACAAGCTAAACGTAAATGGATCAAAAATAAAAATTATGCTATTATTTATTTAATTTAATCATATCGGTTGAATTAAACCGCTCTATTGATTCGTTTTACGCCTATTTTATAACCTTTTAACTTTTGGTTACCTGGACATTTAATGGAGGGACAGAAACCTCTCAGGTTTCATAAAATATTGAAATTTTCATTCTAACTTTACCACAACAATCTCAGTTGGCCTGAAAAGAGACTTCAAACTTGACTTGAGGTTAAGTGGTAGAATTATGCTCGCGCTATACCATTCACATGGGTGTAACGGCACAATAAAGCATCAAAACGACTGCGGGTAAAGATCATTTGAAAAGAAAAAAGAGGAAGAAGTGCAGATGATTAGGTGGTCAAAGGAAGAATTCCCAGCAGTTCTGGTCACGCGAACGAGGAAGAGAAAGAATGAGGCTGCCCCACTAACATCCTTCCCTCAAATGTACATTTCACCCACAGAACTTTATATGTTTTGGACATGAAAAACGGAGCAGCCCGGTTTTTCAAAGGTACTCATTTTATACAAATTGCTTTGTGAAACAATAGTGAAGGCTTATGGTAGATTCTGGTGAAGAATGTCCTTGAGTTAATTGGGGCTCGGTCTTTATGCAAACACTGAGGAAGCCCGCTGAGCTCGAATGCTTTGGCTTGTTTTTCTTGGTTCTCTCTGAGGAGGAAGCACGTGTGCGGAGCCCAGGCGCTGGTGAAATCCGAGGAGAGAGTCTGAACGGAGCAGGAGCGCACAGGCGACACCCGGCCAAACAGTCAAGATATCACTCGAACCGCAGTTGCAAACCAGCTTCAATTGGCACCATGTGTTCCGCATCAAGCCATTATTAAAGCTGGTCTTATAAGTAAAACTCTAGACCTTGAGTGTCAAAAGCTTCTTATTCCTCCTGCTTTATCCTATTAAAAGGCGCTTGCCTGTAAAGCTTTGTAAAAGGATGGTTTTATGCCATCTAAATGGATAGAAGTGGCTGTAATGCTTGTATGTACCAACAGGCGCTTCAGATTCAAGCACCAAGTTCTCAACTAAAAACATTTGGAGAAAGATGAATACTGCTTGTTGTGTTGCCGGGATGACCGCTGGGATGCTGAGGAATGTGTTTATCTCATTCAAAAAATCATTTATGTTAACACCCCCTGTACCTGTCAACTTCCTCAAGATAAATAACAGCCTCCGACTTCTACTTCCTGCCTTTATCGCAGAATAACACAGAAGTTTGTACTCATATTATGAATGTTTATTTACCCGAATTCGGGCTCTGGCGGCCTCGACTCCTCCTGGCTGGCCGGCTATGGACACCTGCAGAAAAGGAACAAGAAAGTCACATGTATGTTTAGAGAGAACAATTAAAATATGAACAGATTTTCATTTGTTTTCCACAAGTTAAGATAGGCCTATGTGTTTTGGACATGAGGCTGAGAAAAATGATTTTCATTTTTGCGTGAACTAATCCCTTAAGAATGAAAAATACCCGTCTGCCAAATTTTATCATACGAGCACCACTAGGAGGTGAGATTTCTTCATTCTGCCCTGACTGGCTCTTATTCACCTGTCAGCAAGTACCAGCCACTCTGAACCCAACACATGAGCCCACACTGAGGGAGTGCCATGTCATTGCTCAATTTCCACATTCCCCACTTCATCAAGTCTGGAAACATGTCTCACATCCAATTATGGTTCAGTCTTTATCCTCCCTTAGGCTGCAGACGTTGTGCATATCAGTAGCTCAGTGATACATAAACTCATTTTTGAAATCAAAACCACTCCAGAACTGAGATGGAAATATTCATCTTTTGGGTGAATATCTCAGGAAACTTGTCAAAAACATAAAATAAATACACATAGAATTTCTAGGTATAAATTGTATTCTTATTACATTATTATACTCTTCCATTCAAATATATATATATAAGGGAAATTAATGCAAGGATGCATTCAATGAATCAAAATTAAGAGGAAGGTCTTATATAATGTTACAAATAAACAATACTGACAAAAATATTTTCAGCACTACAGTTCCAAGCATTGATAATAATAAGAACATTTTTCTTCATCAAAAATGTTTCTATGCATATAATCAGTATATTACAATGATGTTTGGAGGATCGTCTAACACTGAAAACTGAAGTAATGTTGCTAAAATATCAGCTTTGCCATCAGAAGAATATATTACATTTTACAATACAGTACATTAAAACAGAAAACAATGTCAATTGTAATAATATTACACGATAGTACTGTTTATTAAATCAAGTAAATGCAGCATAAGAGACTTCTTCTATTACCAAACAATTCATTTAAAGTGATTAGAGAACACAAAACGTTTGACATTTATCATCATATTGAAGTAATATTTATGCAATTGTCTTATATATATATATATATATATATATATATATATATATATAAAACAACTGTATTACATATTACTGAATAACAACTAAAGTAACGTAATGTACATATCCACTGTGTAAATGAACATTTGTGCATAATCATTTTAAAAAAATATATAATAATGTAAAATAGTAGTATTTCATTATGCACAAATTTAATCAGCTTCCTATTTTTGTCTTTTGATTGTTGTGGTGAAATGAGATTTGGATTTGTTTGCTTGGGTCAGAATCTCACCTGGTTGCTCTTCTCAGCCTGGTTGTTGCGGTTGGAGTCGGGGAAATGGATGTGACAGCCCGTGTCCTCCATCACCTTTTTGATATTGTTTCCACCTTTGCCGATGACATGTGAATGCTCGGTATGTGAGACGTCCATCTTAAGAGTCACACGATTACTCTGAGCAAACAAAAGGGTTGGGCCGTATTAACTGCAGTATTATAATTTCTAAGCATTTTTTGTCCAGCAATGTTCTCATATATATTAGAAGCACTAAACGTGCCAGAATATACTATACAGCAGGGGTCATCAGACTCGGTCATGGAGGGCCGGTGTCCTGCAGAGTTTAGCTCCAACCCTAATCAAACACATCTGAAGCAGATAATCAAGCTCTTATTAGGTATACTCCACTTTCAGGCAGGTGTGTTGAGGAACGTTGGAGCAAAAGCCCGGCCCTCCAGGACCGAGTTTGATGACCCCTGCTATACAGTAGGTATCTGATTTAAGCAATGTTGCAAAAAAAAACATTAAGCAACACAACTGTTTTTAACATTTGCCGTCACAGACATTAGCTAAATCGCTGTCCACTTTTACTTTCAATTTGGCGATCAAACGTACAGCGCTGTGTAAAGGGAAAGCATCTTACAAGATCTTACAAGACATTTGTCAAGGAGCTCAGCATCTGTTGATGTATGTTGGTGCATGGTCTTGTTAGTCTCAGTGGTGTAGTGCAGGGTGTGCGCAGGTGTATATGGCGTATACTAGGGGTGGGATACTTAAGGCACCTCACGATCTGATTCCCCAATTAAATCTTTACAACTTTAAAACTTCACCAACGTTAAAGTTTCTATGCTTTTTGTTTATATTTGAGATATCTGTATGTCAGAGCTAGATAATTTCAGTTGAAGCAGTTCAAACATGCATTTTAGTCTGTGACTAGCTTAAGCCTTGTCTGTGAAACCAGGAGAATATCACATTCTCCTTCAATATTACTGCACATGGCTACATTTTAAATCAAATTTATTTTGTGCAAAATGTAATTTTTTTAATCATTATATAAAGAGGCTACTCATTATATAAACAGGCTATCACTTATTTTAAAAAGTGCTGTCTGAGTACAGAAAAATTTACAGAAATGGTTTTGACTTTTAATAGTTGGATTTTTTTCTTCTTCTGCATTATTACTAATTATATCATTTACAGTGGCAGCTTTAACAGGCTGGATTCAGACTAATGCACAAATCTCTTTTGACATATCAAAAGTTTTTGCTCTGCTCTGAAAACATAACTGACCGTGTGCACATCAGTATCGTATAAAAGCATTTGAAAGTGCATTTAACCGCAACCGCGGTGTGCCACTTCAGGACAAAGTGCATGTGACTGTCAGTGACAAAGTCTGTCAGCGCGCAGGTTTCGTGCATATAATACAAATTCATTCCAAACAGTATATAAAAAACATATCTAAAGAATATCTAAAGTAAAACGCGATGGATGGTCGCACAGAATGTGCACGTGTCTCAGCCCAAATTCTGTGCAATAAAGCCTGGTCGTGCCGAGCACGCGCATGTGCCATATATGCCGGTGTTGTGCCGAATTTTGACTCCCTGCCGAATTATGACTCCCCTCATTGAAAACATTAGTAATCCCCCCTTCCCCACACCTAACACTAAACCTACCAAAACTAGGGGAGTCATAATCTGGCAGGGGGTCAAAATTCGGCACTACATTGAAGAAAAAAAAAATTGATTATGAAATATTCTGGATCTAAATATTCAGAATCATTGAAGACAGAATCGTGATGCATCGATGCATCGATTTTTCCACCCACCCCTAGCTTTGCGTACCCACCTCTAAATCCCCTCTGATGCACATTCTGTATGTCCTGCATTAACTAAATCATGACAGTCAACCACAAGAGTAGCTAATCAAATCACATGTGATGTGAATAAATGCAAATATTGCATAAATACCCAGTGAAGACAATGATGCAGTCAGGCTTCCCTTAAAATATGACTGATGATTGCGCCCACGCCCGCTTTGTTCCGAGAGTGACGTAGATACTGCCTCTTCAACTACAACTTCGAATGAAGACGTTAGCCAAAAGTGAGCACTCTTTCATAACAGAGCCAATGCTCGAAAGGTGCCGGACACTTTACGCCTGATAATATGTCACAGGAGGCGCGCAAGTGGCAAATGGCAAACAATAATCAGTACATTATAAAATGAAAAGAAGCAGGTTTCTGCACTCAGATGTTTTTTAATCCTGTAAAATTTGAATTAATTATTGCAATTTTTGCCCATTTATTGTGGCTAATATTAATTTCATTATGACCCTTACTCCGTGAATTAGCAGAAGTGAAAATGTGCAAATATTATTGGGGTGAATTACATGCAAGACTAATGTTTATAACAGGTTTTTATCTTTTCGGTTAAAAAAAGGGGGACTTTAATTAAAAGTAAATCCACTATACCCAGGGCCGCTGCTGGCCAAATAGGTGCCCTAAAACACAATAGTCTACTAACGCCAGTCAAAAATGTTTATAGAATTATTAACGTATTACTTGAAATTACCAAGCTGTGTCAGACTGAATTAGATTTATGAGCTAGAACCAAGTCAGATTTCCATTACATCAAGTTTACAGAGAGATGTCAATACACACCATTTCCCAATTCACATCAAACGTTTAAGGGAAGTTACCTCACAAAGCTACAGTGATGTTACTGCAAACTCTTCAGCCGGTATTGCTGAGTGTCCTGCATTATGTCTGGCATAAATCACCAGAACAATGGATATGTTTTGTTAAATGTTTTGTTAAAGCAGAAGCCACAGATGTCAGTCCCTGACCAACCAAAGGCCAATCATCCAATGCTGTAATATGCTTTCCTTCTGCTCAATTCAATTTAAGCCATAATTCACTCTTTATAAATATAGGAGGAGATCCTGATGTCAAGCTTTCAGGATCTTCAAATTCCATTTCTTCATATGTCACGGCTGTCGTAAAACCAAACGCATCCAGCTACTACAGCAACCAAGAATGACAGGGATGACCAATGAGGCATTTCTGAAATTGCACAGTGACGTTTCAAATAACAATCACCCAATATGACTTGACATGCTTACCTTTGTGTCCAGGACAGACATGATCTTCTCCTTGGCTTCCTTCACATTGTCTCTCTTACCGCTAACTTTGATATGAGGATCTGAAAGAGAAATATACATCATGTAAGGCAAGCCATAAGGTTTATTTACCCATGAAACGTATTCAAAAAATTATTATTTGAACAAACCACTAACTAAGCAGCATATTAGAATAATTTCTGAAGGATCATGTGACATTGAAGGTTGGAGTAAGGACGTTGAAAATCAACAACAACAACAACCAAATTACCTTGAAGTAGTAAGTCAGTTCTGCACAGGCTATCAGGCATATTATATTCATTATAAACCTTCATCAACAATATGGACATTTACTCATATACTGTAAATTATGTGGTAAGTCCTATCTCACATGAATAATGTTGGGTTCAAGAAGGGCTGGCAGAAAACTGCATGCAATGCTTCACGGTTAAATAAATCCAGACAGTATTTATATAATTCCAGCACTTGCTCATTCTGTCGTTGACTTCCGCACCATAAACATCTGTCTCATTGTGCTGCAAAAAACCCCCAAATTCCTCTGAACTAATCCACTTTCCCAACCTTCATGCCAACATGAAGTAGACCTCTGCTTAGTGTCCGGTCCACTTTACAACTTTTCCACCCAACATCCACCCATTAGACACGATCGTCCCACGGTTACTGGCTGCAGTATAGGTCATAAACCCCGCCCTCTCCATGTAATAAAATGATACGTGAGACAAACTAAATAATCTAATTACACAAATTCATTTCTTACAAAGATGGTTTCTATCATTTTAGGTAGTTCTTATGCTGATGCATGTTCAAGCATTCATTTTTCTAACAAGTTCGCTTTAAACTAGTTATTTGATGATATAAATATGGGGTGTGGTGTCATAATTGTGAGCTTGTGATTGGGTCTACGGGACTTTGATTCTGCGGCTTCACCTCACGATCTCTACTGCGCAGACTCTGGCTCCAAATGACGTAATTTTGCAAGATTTCAGCAGTAATACTGAGCATGTTTTGGCTTCAGTGGAAACTCTCCAAAATGGTGATACAGTGTTGCTACAGTGTCAAATTATCGAATAATTGTGTTATTTTGGATTTCTTTCCATACAAAAAGTATTCTCGTAGCTTTATAATGTTACAGTTGAACCAATGACGGAAGATCGACTATTTTGACGATGCCTTTCATACATTTCTGGACCTTTACTTGGCAGTAAAATGGGACAGTCGGAAGTCTCCCAGTTTTCATTCAAAAAAAATGTTGTTCCAAAGATGAGCAAAGCTTTTACTGATTTGGAACAACGTTGATTAATGACAAAATTATCCTTTTGGGATGGAGTAATCCTTTAAAGTTTTATGAACTTTTGATTATAGACTTTTAAAATACAAAAATCTAAAAGCAATGTGGGAAAAAAATACAACTAATTTCATATGACCCCACACATGTTTTAGTAACAAGGCAGTTTAAGAATCTAAACCAAGCCACAAGACAAGCCAAGCCATGTAATTCACTCTCCGCGAAGGAGGAAGACAAACACAGGGCTCCAGGTCTAGCGCTACACGTCTGGCTTTCCGTGCTATAGCTGCTGTTCCGGCGCTTAAAGGAAGCTTGTGATGAGAGCTTTCAATGCCAGAGGGAATGAGTGGAAAAGTCAGGCTAAATCACTGTCCCACGCAGAAGCGAATTTCTCCACCACAAAATCCTGCAAAACACCCATTCGGCCTGACTGGACGGTCACTGCGGAAGCAAATCGCTCCAGCCTGGCTCCAGCAACATTCCATGAAGCAGAAAACATACCAAGTGTTCAAAGTTAGCCACTACAGTAAGTCTGGCCTTAGTTAAAATTGCATGTAATGTGACCATTTTCTGTGGTCAAGCTCAAGTGCTCAATAGAGGTTTTACAGTTTATACTGTGGTGTTAGGGGGAAAACAGGAATATAATCGCATACAAAGGGGTTTGTCTCATACAAACGTGCCAGTTGAGTGTGGTTTAACACATGTAGGATTACACCCAATGATTAGTATCGCTCGGCTTCCACGCTGGCAATTATTGTCCACCTCGCCAGTTTTGAGTGGCATCCCCTTAAGGGTTGGATTTACAAGAGTGGTGAAAACGTCGAAATGTAATACGTCTATTGAATACAGAGTGGTGTGGATGGTGTTCAAAGCTGCCACAATGCACCAAACTTTCAAATTTGTGCAAGCAAAGCAAAAACGGCTTATTAAATTGCTTCAGGAACCATAAATCTGCTGTTGGTGCAGTTATTGTTATAAATATGAGAGATGGTGGGTTTGAGAAAAGCACAGACAAATTGTTTGGGATTCCATGGAAATATCTTAACTATGTGGTGTAGCAGTTCACCGTACTATTAAGATGGCATGCAGTTCAAAAAAGTTACAATATTTAAACTAAGGTGAGCAGATTTCTGAAAATATCATTGAAATCTTATTGTTTTGGACGCAAAATGCTCTAGCAGTTTAACACCATAGTTTGTGTGTGTGTATGCTTATGTATACACACACACACACACACACACACACATGTTGGATTTTGTGATTTATGTGGACTCTCCATAGGCGTAATGGTTTTTATACTGTACAAACTGTATGTGGTATTGCCCTACACCTACCCTACACCTAA
>JAUMHQ010000013.1:865513-879179 GCA_032361165.1 Enteromius paludinosus | reverse complement strand
TCTTTGTCTCTGATAACGTTGTCTGCCGGCGATCTACCTCTGTACTCTGACTCTGATGGTATTAAAACACTTTTGCACTTGAGCTCGCACGCCTCTCGCTCCCTATTCATAACAGGTAGGTTCAGGGTTAGTATTTACTATAATTATTATAGTAATTTTACATGTACTGTAAATTTGGCCTGTGAAATAAAGCATTACCATTTTTTCATTCATTCATCCATCCATTCATTCATTAATTTCTCTTTTTTTGCTAACCTTGGAGGCTTGCTTTACAACAGTTCTGATTTGCAATTATTTTGTGCAAATACAAGTTAGAATATTTAGTTTTTGATGTTATGATTAATCTCAAATCTACAGGATGTCTTAAGGTGAGTTACTGTAATTAAACCACTTGCAAACTGCTTAAGTTCACCAGTATTCATTCACTGTTCAGCTTTAGCACAAGTGGGTCAATCCTTGACATTACTGACTGATGGACTATTTGAAAATGAAATTATTTCTAATGTTTAATAGCTTTCTCGTCATTTTCATCAACAGTATGGTTTAATAGTAATAATAATAAAAAAAAAATAATTATCATCATAATGTTTCTTTTCCCCTCTCATTATTATTGCTGACAAAACATCAACAACAAAAAAAACATCTTTAATAAGTCTGCCTCTGATGCTTCAAAATGCAAACACTCTTCCAAGGCTTAATCTAAAGTGTATTATTGTGCATTTCTCTCATCACAATACAATTTTAACTCATCTTATATCCTATTTACATGAGTGTCCTAAAGCATGCTTGTTTAAAGTTGCTATATCTTTCGAGCTGTCCTCATATAGCTTATAAATTCCCTTTCTCCTTGGTAGACTATTTGATGGCCTCTTGGTGGATGGTTTTCTTAATACTGGGGCTGAATAGGATTTAATGTAATCCCACTCAGGAAACAGATGGACTGATAGCATTCCCTGCCTTAATACAGACCTGCGTTTAACTCATGGGCTATATTTACACCCCACTGAAGCCCCTCCCAAATCCTCTCACTGTCTTGAATCACATCTAGACTGTTTTCCCTCCTACAGTGACTAATACTAGTGAATGAATGTTTGATTGGAATCTTTTTGAGACTCTTTAATGAACCGTTTGCTCTTGCAAAGTTGGTATACTTGTAACGTTGATTAATAAAAACCCATAGAATTGGCCCTCCTTTTTTATTAAATAAAGCACAAAATATTGAGTGAGACACTTACAAATGAAGTAAACATGGCCAATCCGTAAATATTAAAAAAAAGTTCAATTTCAACGACAACGTAACCTCCGATAGACACCCTAATAGAATCAGTAACAACATCAGTTATTTTTTAAATAAAAAGCTAAATATATTTGCTGCGTAAATCATTCGGATTTATTAACTCATTCTCTGCCAGCAGGAGGTGGTTTAAGACAGAGACACTGTAGAAAAAGCAGCTCTGTGCTTACAAACGCTGCCTTATATGCAGGAAGAAATGAAATTGACATTTTCTAAAGACAGTCTTTCTTCAGAAATACAGTGATATAAAAACACCCACGCCTCGGTTGGCTTTTTTTAAACATTACATGCTCATGTTTTTTCGACTAAGCTTTTCGGAAAATCGGTCAGTTTTGATATCGTGACTGGTCAACACAAATACATAAGTGTATGGGAAACATATCCCACAGCACAATAACCTGAAACCAACTTCAGTACTCATCATTAGCTGAGTTTGTAGCTTTCAGCAACCCAGACTGGAAGTTAACTTGCAGGCGTCTGTAAAGTTTTACAAATTTGATGGCTAAATGCATGATGCCTAAAGAAAAAAAACAACAACTGTGAAATGATGTGAACAAATTTACAACTCAAACAATATTGTACATATTTTAATATTTAAATAGACCCAATTCACTTCCAATATAAATGCCTCACCACAAGCCTTGATTTTTATAAAGCTAGGGTTTAATTTATTGGTTGATTGATTGTGGTAGTCAACATTAGGCCCCACGTGCTATTTATTGAGCTTTAGCTGATAACTTGTCCACAACAGTCCATAGATAGACAGTAGGCTATGGTAGGCCATAAATTAATCATGTTCTCATTTAAAAGACATTCTTGATTTTGTTGTAATCAAGTAAGAATTAATTACAAAGAAGAACATTTATGAAAAGAAAAAACAAAATAAATTACACAGCTATTATAGCTTTACCTTGTATCACACCCAGCATGTTAAACTAACCAGCTGGATGTATTCGACCTCCTAAGAAGAAATTAATGGAAACGTGACTTTTGTTAAAATTAAGTGATTAGAGCTATGAAGATAATAGAAGCATATATAGCGATCGTTTTGCGTCTGGGGAATTTAAAAAGAAATATTTTGAAATCATTCTGAAATGCCGTTTAAGACTGAAAACCTTGAAGACTCTTAGTGCTCTTTATTTAGTTTCATTGGTACGGGTAACATTTGAGATCTTAAAGAGATATAATTTTTGTTTTACTTTCTTTCCCGTGGGTGGCCATGCGCTCACTGCGCTTTAATAAGATTACTCCCACGCCACGGCAGGTGCATATTCACAAATTTGAGCTCTCAAAATAGATGGCTGCCATTACGGCGGAGGAGACCACAGAGGCTGGATTGCATTGCCACCCAACTTCGTGATATTTTCTCTCTGCGTGGGAATCCTCGCCTTCATCGGGAGTGAATTAAAGACAGAGGGCAGCAGAGCTCCTAAACCTGACTGCTCGGGATGCGTTCGGCACTGAGGAGTTTCTGATACTCTCCAGCCGTCTGAGGAGGATTTGCATGGCTTTACAACTCACGCGGTAAGACTTTCTGCGCTTCTTCAATCGCTGCGCAGTAGCGCATCAAGGAAAGTTAGTGACACTTTGCGCGCAAAGCGACTCAGTTTTTGGATTGTTATTCCGATGGTTGACAAGTCGTTGGATGAGGAGGTGAGTGACTAAGTAAGGGGTTTATTTCTCACTTGGGTCGGCTGCTCTGAATCACATTTGGGGCTCGGGTTGTTTGTGATGTGAATAGTATCTTCGGTTCTTGGCGCGTAACGGCGCCTGGAAATGTTGTGAATTTGCACACAGGAAGCGTTGACGTGCTAGCAATTGCATTTGAAAGATGTATTGATGAAAACCGCCAAGTGGTTTTGATATAGTGACTGACACAGTTTTCTACCCTGACGTGAGGGATGTGTCTACAGGACTCCGGATTACCGTATGCTCATCCTATTACGCCGCGTATTCCCGCAATCTGTTGCCCCCGCGTTTAATTCATCTAATGAAAGTAAAATAGAAATCGATCAGATTAATTCAAAGTGTGATTACGGTCTAAAATGTAGCAATAGTGCACATGAAAAGTTTGACTTGCATTCAATCGTATTTGCCATCGTAACCATACAATGCGGTTCCTACAGACATTGTTACTACTGTAAAATCATATTAACAAGAAATATATATATATATATATAAAACCTAATTTCCCTATGATAATGGTAGCTATTGAACAGTTTTAACAACGACTAAAAATGGCATTTTGGTGGTAACTGGTAGATTGTGGTTAATGAAATGCTAATGTTAACGACGATGATACATCTTAGTGCCTAAAAAGTGAAAGGTGGAGGTATTTTAACTTGACTTGACCCTTGACAATGACTTCTGTTGATGTCACCTACTGTAGTTAGCTTGATTTAGTCACATGAAGGAAACTGACTTGATTAAAAGGAGAAAAAAGGACATTCCGAACATTTGAATTTAAGCATTCCTCAACCAAACCGAAGAAATAATCTCTTCTTTAAACTAGTCTTTATGTCAAACAGCATTCTGAAGAGGAAAAAAAAACAAAACATCTTTCTAGTTTTAATGATCAGAACACACAAATGGAATTTTATTAATATCTTAGTTTTTACCCCTTAATAGCAATGGAATTAAATGAAGATGGCTTGTTTGTCTGAGAAATAGCTCATAGTTTTCTCACATACTGTATGTCCCCAACAACGTCTCAAACTCCAAGAGCTGATGTCAGTATGAACTCAAATTCTTCCAAGACCAAATGATCTGAGCTATGGCACCCACATCTGTTTTATTTCATTTTGTTTCATTTACATCCTCAAGAAACACCCAAAACAAGCAAAGTTGAAACCTACGGTAACTGAGAGTCTCCTGAGCTACAAAAAAGAGCGTATGAACAATATAATTTTACTCTGGGGAACCTCCCTGTCTCAGTGTTCCTCTATGTCAATATGATCCGGCACCAGTGATGAATTACAAAGTTAGACCGTATAGAAGGAACTGGTGTGGATCTACAGAAACACTAAATGCCAAGTGAACACAATGAAAAGCTGCTGGTCTTCTGTAGTTATAACCTCCTCTGGAGCACGTATGGCTTCTTCGCCTCCTTTCCTCATTAATTATTGACCCCCACCACATGTTTCTCAACTCCCGTGTTATTTGTGATGGTGTCTGTCTCCATGCTGCAGGTTAGGTCAACAGCTTGTGAGTCACCCAGTGGGTCTATTACCATGACGCCTTGTTTACCCCTTTTAAATATTTACAGGAATAGACATGCTGGTGGGTTTTTACGCAAAATTAAATGAATTTATCCAACCTTTTCCCCATTTCCTTTGCTGACAATACTATTTCAACAATCTTTTTAGCTTTTTCTTCATTTACAACTTAGAAAGTTATTTATTTATTTTGAGCATACTCTTGTAGATCATAAGCTTAAAATCCAATTTGACATGGCCCAAAAGGTGCCAACATACTTGTTCATGTTCATTTCAAGGGCTAGTTTGTCCAGAAAGGAAAGTTCTGTCATTAATTACTCTCCTTTATGTCGTTCCAAATCATTCTGTTCTCTTTCAAAACACAGATGAACACTTCAACACACATACATAGAGCTCATAAAATACAGTCAACAGAAGATTTTAAATATTTTACAGAAACAGACACATGCTGGTGGGATTTTATGGTAAATTAAATGAATTTGTTCAGCCTTATCTTCATTTACTCAAAGGCCCCGTTTACACGAAGGGAAAACGCAGATATTTCCCTGCGGTTTGGCCTCTCATTTACACGAAAATCCCGTTTTTATCACAGAAAACTATTATTTCTAAAAACTCCGGCCAAAGTGGAGGTTTCAGAAAACGCCGTTTTCACTTTGCAGTGTGGACTGTGAAAACGTAGACTTTCGAAAATGATGACGCATTTTAGTCATATGATGCAGTCATGTGACCAGTTCAACTGATGGCGGACGGCATTGTACAGCAATTGTTTTGTTTTCTCTCAATTTTGACAGCTCTATTAAGGATTAATGTCAGTTTGTAAATGGTCCAGATAGCTTTTCTTCAAAGAATACGTAATGCAAGTAAATAAATGGCAGGTAGAAATGACGCAGATCGAATCGTCTTACGTTTCACGCATTGCGCAGTACAGGAACGTAAGCGTTTTTTCAGTGTGGAACTTCAAGTCTTCGTAAACGATTGAAAACGATAGTGTAGACGCGGAGCGTTTTTAGGGGAAAACGCCATTTTCAAATTTATCCGGGTTAGTGTAAACGTAGCCAAAAATACAAAAATATTGAGATTATTTCCTTGTAAAAGTGTAAAAGAATACAGAAGATAACTCCAGTTAATCCAAAAATATAAATGGCATAAATTTGTCACCCTAATGACTTTTCAAATAATTTTGTTCACACAACTGGACACACATACATAAAGCTCATTAAATACGGTCAACAGGAGTTTATAAATATTTACATAAAAATAAAAATAAAACATTTGCTGGTGGTTTTTACACTTGATAAAAATTTTCCACTGACAAAAAAATATCAATATTTCTCTTGCAGCTCTATTAAAATTAGTGCTGTGAAATGATTAATTTTATTAACAGCATCTAAAATAAATGCTTTTGTCTGAATAATATATTTATGTGTGCTTTTTATATTTATTATGTATATACAAATACACAAACATGCATGTATATATATTTCAGAAAAATGTTATGTTTATATATCAAATATATTTATAATAAAAAGTGTTTAATTATAGTCATGTCAATATAAATACATATTTTCAAATATATAATGTATGTGTGTGTATTTATATAAACATAATAAACATAGAACACACACATATATTATGCAAACTGAACCTTTTATATTGTAAGTGTTTAATCGTGATTATTATATACTTGTTCAAGTGCATTTCAAGAGAGAGTTCTTCACAAAAATCACAATTTTGTCATTAATTACTCGTGTTCAATGGATAATTTATTCAAAAATACCAATTATGTAGTCAATTACTCACCTTCACGTCATTGCAAAATCTTCTGTTCACCTTCAAAGCATAAATGAACATATCAGCACACAAACATAAATGCTCAGCAAATATGGAAAGAAACAGACACTTTTAAATATTTACGGAAATAGACACGGGTTGATGGGTATTACAGTGAATTAAAAGAGCTTATCCAACCCATTTCCCTTGCTCACAAAATGTTTTAAACATAATTTCCGTACAGTATAATAGAATACAGAAGACTACATTTCTAGCATATATTCTAGCAATTCTTTGTGTGCAAATTCATATTGGCTATTTTGAAATTGCCAATGTGGCCAAAAGCCAAGCATCCGTCGCTTTTTAGCTATGTCCTACATGCTTGGGATTCGGAATATTTCCGCGTACCCTCCACCCGTCGTGCTTTGCGTGGGCTGATTCATTGCTAGGCTGCCCATCATTGTTTCACTGTCTCTGGCTGTCTCATTAAAGACATTGGCTAATAGGATTTATCCTGCTCTGAGGCAACCATAGTAAATGCTCATTTAGCTGGAGCACCCTCATCAAATGGGGCCTCTGTAATCAGACACTCAGGGACGTTCGGCCCTCCAATTCATCTCGGCCACCTGGTCTAAACACTGACTGGAGGCGGCGGCAATGCAGAGGGCTTGTGGGATACAGCGAGCCTGTCATTAGAAAGAAATGTCGTTTGACACATCTGACCTGTCTCGGGTTGGCTAAACCTGGAAGGGGAGAGAGTGAGAGAGTTTTGACCCTCTGATGGAGGTCGCCCTCTGACAGAACACATGGTGGCTTTGCATTTGCTCTTGGGCTGAATTCTGTCAAGGCTTAGTGGACTGCAGGGGCCGGTTGCATAAAAGGTTAAGACTAGTTTTCTTTCTTTAAGACTGGTCACAGTTTTTTTTTTATTCAGTTACATAAAAATGTATATAAATCTAAGTTGAATAAAAAAACAAAAAACAGATTACTCTGTTGTTTACATGCGAACCGCGTCCGAGTCCAACTGAACCATGCTCTGGCACAACTCTTCCAACTGGGCCAGGGACGGCTAAATGTACCGTGCCCGGTCACATTTCGGAGCACTCACACTAGTCAAAAGAACCACGCTTTGGTGGTCAAACGCACTCGGGCACGGTTCAGACTGCCTAGTGTGAGTTCACCCTAAGACACCGCCTTAACATGAAGGCTAAGTTTATGCAACTGGCCCCAGATCTTTCTTAAGATTAAATATTTCTCAACTTGTAGACATTTGGTAGTAGTGTTGTCAAAAGACCCGGTACTTCGGTACCAAGTTGGTACAAAAAAATGTAAACGTCACAGTACCAGTATTTTTTGAGTGCCGGTGGTACCGAGTACCCGGTCAACCCGGTTCTTGATGCATACCCCTCATGATTTTCCGCGATGCAAATGGAATCCGTTTTAAAAAACAGAATGTAGCCTACAGTTTGCTATATGAACTAGTATCTAGAGACAGAAATGTAAAGGTATTCATTGCAACCCATCAAAATAAAAGTTCGGTTTAGACATTGTGCCAGAAATATATTACTATTATTTAGAATAATGTATGCGATAGGCTACTACAACCACTAATGTTTAAAAAAAAAGTTTATTTAAGTATTAATCACATAATATTTATCTTTAATGTTAATAGTAAATCCTATTAACATTAACAAAGCAAGCACTAGGCGAGTATTTGAATGTTAAGCAGCAAGCTCATTGGGTGCTCATACGAAAAGAAACCAATCAGCTGTGGCATGAGAATAATAATGCTATTGTGTTATACAAAGGTAGAGCCTATCACACTGCACCATTTAGAGCAGTGTTTTTCAACCTTTTTTGAGCCAAGGTACATTTTTAATTGAAAAAGGGACACCAACAATCTAAATATAACTTTCACTGTATTGTCTCGAGACTTTGCTTGACGTAACCGTCTTTGATTTCTTTTGACCTCCATTCCTACTAGTGCCTTCATCTCGGTCCGAATTTTGTTCAGGGCCCAGTTCGGAGTTAACATTTTTCCTTTTGTAAAACTTCTCCATCACTGTCACCGTATTCTCACTAGCCGCAATGCCACTGTCACTGCTACCTGTCACATCCAGGCATCACTAATTCTCATCTCGAAATACAATAGTTGTCTGAGTAGACAAACTTATTTGCCTTTTTTATTAAAGGGCAGACATTCAGGCCAAAGATGAGCAAAGATAAAAATCGTTGTCATTTTATCTTTGTTATTCGAATAGATACACATTACAAATAAGCATAATATAAATAAAACAAACAGTGCTTTTATTTTTCAGGAAGAGTAGGTGCATTCAGCAGTATTGAAAGGTGAAACACTATATACTTCTACTCTAAATCCATCATTCACTCTCTCTCAGCTCGTTTTTATCTGAATGAGTTTCTTTTTTCTGTTAAACATTGTATTAAATTCAGGACCAGCTACTGTTTGGTGACTCAAAATATCTTATTTTGTGTTTAGCACAAGAAGTTTGGGACAACATGTAAGCGATTAAGTAATGACACGATTATAATTTTTGAGCGTACTATCCCTTTAATGACAAGCGGCGGCATGTTTACTACTGTCCCTTAAATTGTGCTTAAATTGCGTGCAGATAACATGTCAAGCGCGCGCAAGAGTTTGAAATTTGCTCGCGGGCTCCCGTTTCCTCGTGTGTAGATCTGTTTTTCTCTCGCAGAAATTAATTACCGTGCGCGCCAACATCAGTGGTGCGCTCGCTGATTAATGGCATAGATCTGCTGCCATAGAAATCCATGTAATGCAGTGAAGAGCAGCCGGCAGCAGATAATAGTGCGCAGCCAAATGGCTGACGTGCGCAGCGTTCTGACTCACGGTTTTCTTTTCATATAAGTTTCCTATGTTACATGGACTGCAACGGTGTTTACTTTTTTTGTTATTTTAATACAGAATTTCCGATGATGAAATTCTAATCTGAGACTCCAATGTGCTTTGATTTATGTCATTGCCAGCATACTTTGTTAGGATACTGTCTATATTATAGTTTACACAATACACTTGAGCAAAGTTTTCTATATGTGTATAAAATAGTAAAGCCTGTCAGAAAAAAAACTATGTCTGACCCTTCTCACACTTTGTATAAGAAATATTTTGCCAGGCAACAGAAGGCTTGGATGCAGAAGCATCCATGCAGATTGAATAGGTTAAGCTTTGAGATCCAAGACAAATTTTGGAAAGAATTCCAACAAAAAAGTGTATTGGGATTGAATTATCGAATTAAAAAAAAAAAAAGTTACCTTACAGCTATTAAAATGTCTCTAGTTTTATTCATTTAACAGACATTTGAGGTTTGAGCAAAAACGTTTTTGTATTTTTGTGCATTTTATGCAGATGGATTTGAGAAAATGACTGGCACACTGGACAAGAGATAGCAAAAGAAAAATACTAAGTATGTGTTACATCCTGCTCAAATGTTTTGGGACAACATGTACAAATATATATATATAAAACAATGGGTATTTGTTTCATTTATCTGTACTTTTGACTTTTTAATTTTATTTTAATGTTAATTTAATGCGATTTAATTCAGTAATGTAAAACTGTTAATTTTGTATAATTTAGCTATAATTTGAAAACATTGTTAATATATTGTTGTTGCTAGATTTCACTGTATACTTTATTTCAGTTGAGAAATACAGATCTCAGCATTATTAGTAATCTGTGTGAGCATTTTCCTTCAAAACAAGCAAGTTGAGTCATGCCACTTATATATCGTATCACAATTGCAAATTCCAATTTTGACCATAATAATAGCAATGTAACATTTTTCCCAAATCGTGCAGACCTTGTGTACCATACACTACCAAAACTGAGTTTTGTTAAATTATTGTAAAGTTTTGAATGATGTGTTATATTTTGTAAAAGATCTGAGATGTGTTCAGTGTTTTGACAAAATAAGCCTTGTTTTTAAAATTGTGCTTAAGCAATCCTAAAAAAAAAACAACTACAAAAAACAACAATTTGTCAAATAAGTGAAAAAATGTTCATTGACATTAAGAAAAGTGTGTACTATATAAATAGATTTCAGACTGTAATTCAACACTTGGTATCATACATTTTATGAGCGTATCACAGTTGTTTATCAGTAATAATGACTGATACAGTTTAAGATTATAATAAAAGTAACATGACCCTTCAAAATATGTAGTATCTTCTATTGTGTGTGAAGTGAGTGAAGAACAGTTCCCTTTCAGTCGGTCACTCCGAGTCACATTGGTGACCGACGAATAGGAAACTCACTTCAAGATGTCAAATCTACTCTGCGTGTATATAAACACAGCAATGAAATTGGCATATGCTGATTAATATCCAGCTGCACTTAATCGCAGCGCAAGTATAAGTAGGTCAGCGGATTAAGCATTCATTAGCTTTTCGCTTCGGAGCCGAGCTTCATGCGACAGTTCCTGAGCATTTCTACTCCTTACCTGACGGAGAAGGCTGGTGTCATGGTGTTCGCAGTGGCAGTGGTTCCAGTCGAGTGGCGGACACATCTGCATTGCACTATCAGCGTTTGTAATCCGAGCTTCCATCTCCCCTGTGAGCTTCAGCCTTTACTAAAAGAGCAAAGCCTAAAGAGACAGGCTTAAGGGTGGTAAGACGCGTCCTTTAAAGGATGTCTTACCACACATGCGATCTTGGGTGCGGCCGTTACCTGGCGGACGGTCACACACAGTGCCTTACGTGCCTGGGCATCGAGCATGCGACTTGTGAAAGCTCCACGTCTGGCCCCTGGACGGGACACGGAGGTTCTAAGAGACCTACCTCAAGGGGTAGTTGACACGATTTCTTCAATGAGAGCACCTTCAACAAGAGCTGCCTAAGCGTTGAAATGGAACCTGTTTGTTGAGTGGTGTTCCTCTCAACGAGAAGACCCCCGGAGATGCCCAATCAGCAAGCAGCAAGGGTTGGAGAGAAGGCTGCCTCCCTCCACCCTTAAAGTCTATGTGGCTGCCATCGTTGTAAACCACGATCTTGTCGATGGCAGGTCCGTGGGTAAGCACGACCTGGTCACCAGGTTCCTCAGGGGGGCTAGAAGGTTAAATCCTCCTCGGCCCCCTACTGTACCCTCTTGGGACCTCTCCCTCGTGTTGAGAGCATTGAGGGAAGGTCCCTTTGAGCCTTTACAAGCAGTTGAGTTAAAGTTTCTCTCAATGAAAACTCTTCTCCTGCTCGAATAGGCCTCCATCAAGAGGGTAGGGGACCTGCAGGTGTCTACCTGGAGTATTACTCATGTGTATTCATGGTTAAAAAAACTAAAAACATAGTCCCCAGCAGTATGCTTCTATGAGGGTTCAATCTCCTCCAATATTCCATATGCATTGAAAGCTCAAGTCATTGTTCCGTCTTAGAACTTCCTACGGGAAGGCAGACTTCCATACGTCTTCTCTGACGTCCCAGTGGTATATTTACTTAGGTAAGTGCAGGTACTGGTATCCTGTGGTTCGAGTCCCAGCCTAGAGACCAAACACTGGGGGTTTGGGAGACTCCCACACGACACTGGAAGGTGCAGCTTCCATGGCGTTTTCCATAGGGATCCATATTCGTTGGTCACCGACATGACTCGGAGTGACCGACTGAAGGGGAACGTCTCGGTTACTTATTGTTACCCTACTTATAGATGTCCCGTCGCCATGGGGCTGCACCGCCGCTAAGGGGCCGTGTACACCGGCTCGGCTCCTCAGCGAAAAACGAATGAATGCTTAATCCGCTGAACTACTTATACTCGCGTTGTGATTAGGTGCAGCTGGATATTAATCAGCAAATGCCAATTTCTTTGGCGTGTTTATATTCACGCAGAGTAGATTTGCCATCTCGAAGCGAGATTCCTATTCGTCGGTCACCGACATGACATCTCCGTTCCCATCTTCGGGGACAGACGGTTACAATACGTAACAGAGACGTTTTATCAGGACTTACCTGCGTCACACTTAGTGCAACACCCTCCGTTAATTTTATATTCTCCAGTATTACATGCCGCTACACAAAGAGCAATCTTCAAGAAGAGGAGAAGCAGCAGCTTTGATAGATTAGAAAAAAAACACATGTCTGGGAACTAAAATCTTCTGTTGTGCAAAAGTGGTCATTTTGTGCTTGTTTCGTGGATCTGAAGAAAAGATGTGTGTTAGATGACTTTCAGAAAAACAGATTAAAAAAATCTATTTAAAACTAAACACTATTTTTTTTACAGCAATACGTCAACTCCTTAAGACAAGACCAATGACAATTTACAAAATGAAATAATATTTCATATGACATAACATATATTTAAGAAATAAAATTCATATTAAGCATTCATATTTAAATTAACACTTTAAGTTAATAATTGCATTTATTATGTTTCATCAAAAGACAAAATTACTCTAAATATAGTTTTTACCTAGTTAATTATAAGTGAGAGGAATACAAATATATAAATACCTGATGAATCATACAGCAGTCTCACATGGGTTTGTAGATAACACTCCTATATCTGAACCAAAAAGAAGAGTGAGTGAGAGAAGAACAATCAGTAATAACTATAAAATATCAAATGTTCAACATTTAAACTTCATGGTGTAAAATGGGGTGTGAACCTACACTGGGGGGGGGCATCGAAAGCTAACGAATGCCTCTAGTTTTATTCATTTAACAGACCTTTGAACTTTTGAGCAAAAACTACATTTTATTATTGCATATGGTGAGTGTAAAACACGAAACACATCACTGCCGCACCTCCCCTGTGTGCTTTGTGAAAGCTGTCATCTGTTACAGTTTTTGCCTATTGCTTACACACTTTTTGCAAAATTTGGTCCATTTTGTCAAAACTCTACACACAAAACAATCAGACATAGCACTTGGAGATTAACAACTCACAACTACGCCAAAATGAAACAATGCAGTCAAAATTTAACAATCCTTTCTAAAAATCTATTTCTTGCAACAAAACCAAACACACAAGCACCATCTGAATTACTTTTTCATATCAGCAGCAACACAATGATGGGCTTTATATAAAACACTGCAGTCTTTGTGTTTCTAGGTTTATTGTCATTTGCTCAGACTCAGTCTCCTGTAAAACTAGAATTAGAGATGTAGAACTAGTAGAATATCTGCAGTAATCAAACAAGAGTTTTTACAAAAAAAAACAAAAAAAACATTTCTTACAGAAATAAAGAAAAATGTTCGCACAAATAATCAAATTTAGCAACAAAACAAACAAACAAACAAAAATACTGGATGAATTGCTATTGGGGGGGAAAACATATACTTGTTTTGTGTGTGTGTGTGTGCACCTGGTATTTATCACCTTATGGGGACCAATTGTCCCCACAAAGATAGGAATACCAGTAA
>JAUMHQ010000013.1:853295-865413 GCA_032361165.1 Enteromius paludinosus | reverse complement strand
CCAGACTGCCACGGTTAAAGTTAAATATCTTCGTTTGTGTTCTGCTGAGGAAAAAAAGTCACCTACATCTTGGATGCTCTGGGGGTAAGTAAATAAACATAAATTTTTCATTTTTGGGTGAACTATCCCTTTAACTTTATTTGTTTGACAGGGGATGTTCTTCAGGTGAAATATCCTAATTTTGCAAATTCATGGTCATCTTGAGGACCAGCATAAAATAAATATAGTCTAGTGAACAGCACCTGCTAGTAACACAGCTTGTCTACTGAATTTCTCCATGTATATATATTTTTCTGTTTGGTTATTTCGTCTGTCTTATCTCACGAACATCGGAGGAAAATTTGATTTTGTGCTTCTTTTTTTCTTCTGTCTCTCCCCGCCTCTCTGTCACTCCATCGTTCTCCTGCTCTCTGCCGATGACACTATCTCTGACTCCAGACTGGCAGTATGAGGGTAAGACAATGTATCTTATCTTTCTGTTTCTCTTTTGTTCTCTCATCGAGCGTGAGTGCACAACTCTATTAACCCTTCGCAACCCCAGTGGTAACAGCTCTCTTTGCACACATAAAGAAGTCATTTTGTAAATCTATCTTTGACTTGTGGCCCCCCCCGGTCTCAACTGCGGATAGGTTACAGTACTCGTAGATCCTTTTTTATGTGCAGGTTGTGTGACTTAATGTGAGCTGAAATTGAAATGTCTTGTTTAGTATGAGTTACGTTGCAGTCTAGACTTGATGAAATTCTGATGTCTCTTTTTTTGTTCCTTTTTCCATTCATTGTGTGTCCTTGCTTTTCAGAGTGCAAGCTCTCCAGAACAGGCCCGCCTGCAACCATTGTAGCCATAGATGAGGAGAGTCCTAATGGTAGGTCCATATTGTTTTTTTTTTGCATTTTATTAAACTAAAATGGAGAACAGTTGTTTTGAAAGAATGTGGGCAGAATTCAGAATAGCACTTGAGTTTAATCATAAAATTAAAGTCTGCTTTGTATTGGTTTAGCGTAGATTAACTGTTTAAAAATATGAGGTAGACAGTTTGCTAAAAATGAAGTGTGTTTACTTAGTGCAATGCTACTGGCATCATTTTTGCTGTTTTGGTTCTGATTCACTAAAGGAAATATGAAAAATGTGGTAACAGCATAAACATGTCCATAAAATGCAATGCTGAACGCAATTGCATGTTTCTGTTCCCAATTTTGTAGGTATGTTCTATGTGCTTAGTTGTGAGGATTCTGGGTTTAATTTAATTCAGTAATGATTAATTTGAGTATTTTGAGTTGAAGTTTTGTTAAGAACAAACCTAACTGATCTGAATAATGATGTGATTGTCTATTGCAAAGCTTCTTTTTAACAGAATTTAAATTAATTGAGAATTAATGCATTTTGTAACGTCCATTGTTATCAACTGAAATGAATCAACATTGAATTGAATAAATAATGATGCTATTACGTTTAGCTTATTGCTAATTTCAAGAACTTTCAAAATAAAATAACTTTACACAGTTACTAAACTGAACTGAACCAACACTAACTGAATAATGACACTATTGTCTTGCTATGGCTGCTTTATAGTAGAATGTTAGATTTGCCTCATTTTTGAAGTTTGCATTATTGATTTTTGATTCTATTTAATATTGTGAAGCTGTTTTGAAAGACTGCAGAAAGACACTGCAGGCAAAAACACAATTTTCTTTCATGCATCTAGGATTTTGGGCTTTTTGGTTTTTCATAAAGTGTTTTTTTTTTTTTTTTCTGGACTAGTGGAGAGAAAACATCCAAAAGATACTGTTAAGTGTCTCCTTTATAGCAAAATACTATTGATTCTTTTGTATCGATTGTGTTGTGTTAAGGGACGGGAGAATGTTTTCCGAATTAGATGACAGTGCTTTAATGGAGCGGGATAATTTTTAGTGATTAAAACCTTGTGTTTTACTCTTTTCTTCATGACTCTGTATGGCTTCAGAAGACTTGGAATTTGACATGACTTGTTTGTAATGTATGTATACTGCTTGTTTATAATTAGTTGTTAATGGTTATTTACAACATTTAAATCCCCCAGAAATTGTGTTCTGTCCTTTCTAAGCATTTTCTGAATTATGGAGTGACAAAAATGAGAGACCCAAAATGCCCTACTCTAATATAAAAAAAAAAAGAAAATAAAAAAAGAAACATTTAATAAAAATAAATAAATAAATAAACAAGAATTTCGAAAAATAATTTCTTTCTTTACAATATTACTGATTCAAATTTGTAAATTTGACTCCTGTATTACTTATGAGTTACTGTCACAAGTTGCACTGGTAGTGAGCGCTCTTCAGCGGGATACAGGACTCGGAAAGGCAGGGATGTATCAAAGAACATTTATTAAAGCAAAACAAAGAAGAGGCTGAACGAGACATACACGACGAGGCACATAACATTAACGATCAACGATCAAACAAGACATTGGGCGTGAATTTATACAAGACTAATGAAAAACACCTGGACGAAACATGGCTGGTGATGGATAACACAATGATTACAAGGGCGGGGTTACAAATGAGGCAGAGACATGAGGGAATAGGTATGTAAACAAACACAGAAGAGCACATGGAAACCCCCCCCCCCCAAAAAAAGAAAAAAGAATCCCCACCGGGATGGACCCGCAAATACCCCTTAGCTCCGCAGGTGTCAAGATTGGTGAAGGAGGACGAGCCACTGGGACCGTTTCTGGGAGTGAAAGGTGCCATCCCGGTCCTAGTGAGCTCATCATGCACCTCCGGGAAGAAAGGCACCGGGGTGGGGCCCTGTACACCATCACAAGTTACCCCAGGCACCAATCATCCAGGCTTGAAGGTTCGTATGCGTTGTAGGTTTCCACACAATCCCGACCTCCTCGGCGGACCAGGCAAGCAAAGCCACCAACTCTGGATCGGTATCCGGTTAAGCGGAACGCCCAGTGGACGGCATCAGCTACCTGTTTATACTCACACAGTGATCAGCTGCAGCTGGATGCAATTAGTGCATGCCAATGTTCATTGACGTGTTTTCATACACGCAAAGTACATTGGTCTTCTCAAAGCGAGATCCCAATTTGTCGGTCATATCCGACGTGACTCTGAGTGACAGATTGAAAGGGAACTGGTTCATAAGATTTACAGTATGTGACTGAAAATCAGGCTACACTGGTTGTGCTGCAAGTTTTTGATTCACTAAAAAGAACTGGTTCATAAGAGTCATTTTATTGATATTCAGACTTTGTTTTGTGGATTTTCTTCATTGTTACTAATTGACAGTGATGGATGTAAACATATTTGCTCAAATCCATTGGAGAACATTTTTGGACAAAACGGAGTGTATGTTGCACTGATGAAAGCAATTTTTGTTCTTCACACTTACCTTAGACCTCCCATGGTGCAACTCACCAGGGCACAGATGCACAGATGGTGTACAGTACACTGCTACTTTGATGGGCCTTTTCAAGTATTATCTTTTCATCCCCTCTCTGTGTATATATATATATATATATATATATACATATATAAAGAGCCAGATTTAGAGAACCATTTATTTATTGTGGCATTTAACTTTTGCAACCTACTTCTAGGCTGTACTTGTAATGTAATTTAAATATATATATGGTATATATGTATATAGGGATTCAAGCGGTACAAGCCTTTGGTTTGAGCTCTTTAAGTTTCTGTATTTGTAGTGCCAAACATTCCATAAATGTTACAGTTTCTGTCTGTATTTTTCAATGTTTGGAGATTATCTCAGCTTACAATTTGATTTTAGCATCAGTGAATCTCTTCTCTCTGTTTGTCTTCAGTACCACATCACTGAAGAAATAGATTAAATAGTTGAGTGTTTGTCCAGAAATTTGAGAAGTATTTGCTTGGTCAAATTAAGGAAAATCACTTGTCTTTGGCCAATTTCTGAGCTTCTGTAAATTGGCCGGATTTAGAGTAATCTCTTTTGAAATGTACCTTAAAATCTCTATGCAATGATTAGAGTAAAGAGTAAACATATCCATCCAAGACTATTATCCTCCTTAATGTATGCAATGAGATGCTGCCCTTACCTTAAATTACAGATAATGCACAGTTTTTCTCCATTTTCACTCATTTTATCCTCCCGTCTCTGAGATCCACACATTATGTTTAAAACCTCTTGAAAGCTATGCCACAAAGGATCATCATTTTGGCTTAAAATGTGTCATTTTTGGATAGCTCAAACTAATCAAAGTTGTCAAAGGATAATAGTGATAATGTTTGCTCTAAGGAGACATTTTCTTCTCTTCTCTCTTCTTTCTTTCTTTCTTTCTTTCTTTCTTTCTGTCTTTTGTTTAGAACACTTAGTCGCACTTTAGAATACAAGTATAATACATTGCAATTACAATAAAATTACATGAATAAGAACTAAGGAAAAATATTAAACAGCATTTACTCAGGATGGTCAAGATGACCAATTAGCCATTTAATGACTAACAAAATGATTGCTGAAGTTGACTAGTTAGTAATTTTTAAACTGATGGCTCTAATGGTGGTACATATTGTGTTGCGAAAAATATATTTTTTTGGTTATTTGGTGTAATGCAATATATTTATGTGGTTTAAGTTTCAAAAACATTATTTTGCACATACTGAACATTATTGTTTCTCCTCTACGACCTGCCTTCTGAAACGGGTCGATTTGTATAAAGCTCATCGTTCTAAAAAAGCGAGGTGTGCTCTGATTCGCCAGCTATCCAGTGCATTGTGATATGCCGAATACCTCAGGTGTTATGCCGAATACCTCAGGTGTTTAGTGGAAATCACCCCTCATCATTACATGATGTTGTTTAGTTGTTGGCCATTGGGTCAGATCTCCAAGAGTGCGTCATTTTAAAAATGATGCCTCAATGATGACTCAAATATATAAAAATGTGTGTGGATAAAAATGCCATTTTTACAAACATCTTGAATGATTAATTCTCTAATTTCTTGGAGAGTCACGCCACATGAAATTTTACAACCTGAACCAACATTTATTTATTTATTGCATGTTGGTAAGTTAGATTTAGCAGTCAAAGGTGTTTTCCTTCAAACAGCCTTCAAATGAAAATATCTTATTATAGAAGAGGTGTATTCAAGTAATTGAGTGTATAAATTGAATTTTTTAAGTATATTTAAAAAAGTAATCTGGAAAGAATAAATTAATGTTTTATACATTGAATTTAGATGTATTACATGTAAGAATGACTAATTTTAGCCTGTGAGATTTCAAGAACTGTTCATCAATTTCTCAGGTTGTTGCTTTGATAGTACTCATTTATAAATGACATATCTGTGAATTTTGTATAAAACTACTCAAATACTACAAGTTTCAATCAAAATATGCAAAATGCCCCTGTAACTGCTCAGAAATGCATTTGAATGGAGTAAACTACTGTACTTTTTCAGTGGTAGGAAACAAATCAAATTTTAACCACAAGGATGTTTTCGTTTAGCACTTGTCTCAGCAATGTCAATGCTGGAGTTATGATACTGAAAAGACTTTTGTTGAAAAAAATAAATGAAAGAAACAATTACATGGAGCATCTCAGCATTGTTTAGTCCTGTAAGGCACTGAAGACCATTACACAGTGATCATTATTACATTAGCACCTCAATACTGTTCTTGTGCTCCTCTTTGTACGGTGATTGGTATGTATGGGGAGTAAGGACCTTGGCGTTAATTGAGTGGACATTGGAGGATACCACATGGGTTGCAGGATAGATTTACTGTCAGACCTCGATAAAGGTGGTGGCTCAGTAGGTGACCAAGCCAAACCTGGTTTAGCATTGAAGTTCCCTTTGAATGTCCAAAAGAGTGGAGAAGACAAAGGCTAATAGTTTGGATTGGTAGGTAATTATGGCTATATTTAAGACTTGTTGATCTAGGCTAGATAGCTCAAAGAAGTGTTGGATTTAGCTGTTAGGGTATGGGTTTGTTGGAAACTTTAGGGGACTCTTGAGAGAAACTGACCTGTTGTTTGGCTGCAAAGATGAAGGGTGGAAGGGCATCCATTTATATCCCAACTTTTGACATGCCTTGCATCAACTCATCATCTTCATCTGACCGTGCTCTCCTCTGGCTCTTGTTAAACATCCCATGTGCTCTCTGATCATACTCTCTGCGTCCAATTAGAGCCACAAAACTGACCGAAGTGACCCTTGCTTGATGATTAGATTTGCTTGTACTTGAGCCAACTCTGTCAATTAGTAGGGTGCGTTTGATCTGAGTTATTAGTTTTGTCCTCGGCTTTGAGTTAGGACCAGCATCCATTTCTTTGATGCTGAAACCTACTGAGCTGCCCATGTTTGTCTCAACCATCAACTATTCAGGAGGTCTTCTAACCCAGGCTAATGTACATGTTTACAATGTAAACATGTGCGTTTGGCAATGTTTCTGCAACATTGATTTTACACACCTAATAGCAAGTTTTATGGCATGTTCAAGCCAAGTAAATGACGCTAAAATGCGTGCTCGATATGTAAACCTGGCCAAGTTTTTATTAAATTTTTTTGGTGGTCTAGAATCAGTTTTGGGAGTAACGTGTTACAAAAGTAATATATTACAGTAATACATTACTTTTTTGCTGTAATGCAGTAGTGTAAGGCATTACTAATCAGGCTTCAGTAATATTTTACTCGGTACATTTTCAATAATGCCTGCGTTACAACACACTCTTGACACTCTTATTGTTCATTAAATATAAGCTTTCGTTTTTTTAAAGTAATTTAACCTTTTAAAACCATCACAACTTGCCTAAAATAAAATAAAACATTTCATTAATATGAACGGGAGCGGGCGGTCTAACAATGTAGTGTTCCCAATGTTTTTTCAGGAACAGCATATATGTTTCCTCATTCTCATTGAGCACAGGTACAGCTAGTGCTCACGACTGTTACACCTTCTGAGCGCATAGACCAGTGTTTTGCATGCATTTAATTTGCACAGTCTGTGCGCGCATCAGAGCGGGCTTTACCAACATGAGCAAAGTGAAGATGCGCTGGGCTTGAAGGACGTTCAGCTTGCATTAGAAAACGGGCAGTTTAATGTTAGGAAACCCACATCAGGCAAGTCTAATGTATGGGAGTCTTTTTCATGCGTCATAGATGCAAATGTGGGAAAAAATACCCTTTGCGCGATGTGATAAATATAGGCTACAATGTTGTACACACATTTGTTTTTATTCATTTATTTTTTCAACACATTTTCCATGATGACAGATAAATGTTAAAAGCATCTTGACAAGACAAATTTAAATAAATATAGTCCTTGCACAACCTACAGTTTTGTCTGTTATCTCTCTCTTTTGGTAGTACCCAATTTAAATGAGAGATTTTGGAAACCAGATCTAAATTTAGCGGGAACGGTTGGGTCGGGCAGAGGGTGAAAAAAGACTGAATATACAGTGGGAGCAGTCGGGTGCGGAATAAAACCTCGCTGGAGCGGGACTAAAAAAAACATCCCGCGCAGACCTCTATTAATACCTCATTCAGAACTGTTAGGGGTCTACTTTAATTTGTGTGTCCACGCAAAACAAAAAAAAAGTCACAAAAAACAAAACTCAGCGAAAAAAGACATGAATTAAAAAAGCTTTAAATGACCACTTAACTAATTAAAAAAGAAATCGAAAACAAAACCTCTTTCATTATCATTTTAATCCATAAAGATGACTTAAGGTGCATCAGAGGAGATGGCAAGTCAGGAAGTGTTTTGTTGAACTGTACTCATTCTGGAATGCTTTATCTCATATATGAAACCGTATATATGAGGCTAATAGGTAAAAGTATCAGTTTTCAAATTGTTTTAAATTCACAACATAATACTGTGCAAAATTAAGTTCCTCTTCAGGAACTCGAGCCGCGTCAACAAGACGCTATGTGGAACGCCTTCAACGTGACGGCTCTGAATCGTGTGTGTAATCAGACCAATGAAATGGTAAGACGTCATAGGTGGGTGACGTCATCAGCCAGGAAGTATAAGAGCACAGTGAGCGGCATTCAGCTTTCTGTCATTCAACAAAGCGCTCTGTGTGTGTATGCATGTGTCTCCGTTTTTGGCTAAAAGGTGTTATTGAAAAGTATGTCAAAAGCACAAGAAAAGTAAGGGGCGAGAGCGAGTCACCATCATACAAAGTGTGTGCTTATCCTTTCAAGAGAAGCATTTTGCAGGGTGACACACATAGTGTGTGTGTGACTGGCCTGGAATTGGAGCATGCTGCCTCAGCTCTTGAGAGAGCTGACTGCCTGCATTGCGAGGTCATGCCGATGTGTGTGCTCCAGTCTCGGAAGGCACTTTTTGAGGAGAGAGCCTTCACTAGCGTTTCTTGCGATGCTGGACCAGGGCGGAGAAAGCGCCCGTGGGAATCGCTGAGAGGTTTAGTGCAGATAGAGTCGAGGATAGTGATGGGATATATGGCTCTTTGAGGGGAGATGGATCTTGGTGATCTGTTCCCTTCAAAGAGCCGTTCAAAAGAACGCTTGTCAGATACTACGTGATGACATCACTGATATACAAATTAGAGCGTGACATCATCTGGCAACATTTAGCTACTTTTCGGGCAGGCAGCTATTTTTCATTGGAAATAGTTGGCAACACTGATGCTGTTAGGCAGTAGCACCCCTGCGCTAGGTGCGCTCCTCCCCCTATAACCGTTCTGTCTCACGGAGTAGCTAATTTGTGTGCACCTGTGTGAAACAGTCATAGGAAAAAGAACGACAGAAAGAGCGGCTCCCACCCATCGTTTATGCTTATGAGCCGTTCAAAAGAATCGGCACAACTCTATTCGAGGATGAAGAGATGAGAGCGCTGAGGAGACCACGGTCTCTTTATCGCCCCAGTATGAGGAGCTCTTGAAGGTGGTGACTCGCGTTGCCACTGCTTTAACAATAGAGCGGCAGCAGAATAAATGAAACCGTGCTGCAATAAATGTCTTCAAGAAGGAGTCTGCCGTTTTCGTCCCGATTTTCACACCGAGGTGTCGAAATTGTAGCCATTTGTGGCCCATTTTTCATCCCCATAAACTATGTAATGGGGACAAATGAAAGCGGTTATAAGACGATGCCATGAACAGTAGACGCTTGCGAGCTATCTTTTTCTCGATGCTGCATGGTCTTTAAAGGCTCCGTCCCAGCCCTCCAAGCCTTTGAGAATTACAGTTCTTAAAAGCTGGTGGACAGGGGGTACTCTGCGGCAGGTCAAGCTGATGACATGTCTGCACAGGAAAAAAAAAAGGCTGTGTTACAGGCGTACCAAGCCGACCTGCTAAAAAGTCCTGGATGAGAGCTCAGAATTACCGCTGGCCTCTCATTATGAGCGCTATAATCGCTGTCCAGTTTGTGAGGCTGCTAGGCGGAGCAGACTCAACTGAGTACATGCTTCTCATACAAGGAGACACAGAAACAGAGCAATGCCAAAAAAAAGCAGTGACGCATACGTCGAGATCGATCTACTAACCCTGCCAGTGCTTCAGGGTGCAGCGGATCTTTCCGCCTGGAATCATAGTGGGTGTAGAGGTCTCTAGAGCAGCTAGTTTGGTCGCCTCTTGCTTCAGGGCACCGATTTAGCAACTCTACTAATACCAGAGACCAGTCTTAAAGGGACTGGTTCCTGTATGGGTCACCTGGCGGTGTGGTACCCCTGCCAAGAGTGTCTTGTTGGGTCCTGCTTAGCAGGCTCTGGTTTTACCAGTTTGGTCTTCCTGGGCAACGGTCTAAGGACTGTTGTTTTAATAGAAGACTTCAGTAGTCGTGATGATCAGAACTTCGGAGAGCAGCCCCCTCTGGGAAAGAGTGGTATTGAGAGATGGACCTTGCTGTGGTGTTGCAGAGTAGATGACCTTCAAGCCCTCTCGGTGGCCCCTTCCCATCTTGACGTTTGCTCCTCGCATGGCTAAGGCATTTCTGTACCCGCGAGCAGATTACAGCCCTAAGTTCCCTACGGTCACACCACAGCAGGTCTTACTTCAGGCTTTCAATCCTCATCCCTTCAGGGAGCCCGGCCAACAGAAGCTGAATTGCATGTGTCCAGTGCGAGCACTGGATGCATACGTCCACAGAGCCTGTGGCGCAATTCAGAGCAGCTCTTGGTCTGCTTTGGTCCTCCCAAGAGGGGACGTCCAGCAACTAAGCAGACCTTAAGCAGATGGATTGTGGATTCTGTTAACATTGCTTACTAGTCCTCTGGTCTCCCGCCGAGGCTAGGAGTCAGAGCGCACTCAACCCGAAGTGTTGCAGCTTCCAAGGCCCTGCTGTCAGGAGTGGCCTTGGAAGAGATTTGTGCAGCTGCGGGATGGTCTACCCCTCACACTTTTGTTTGGTTCTATGGACTAGACTTGGGAGCCACTCCTGCATAGCCCATAGCGTCTCGTTGATGCGGCTCGAGTTCCTGAAGAGGAACGTCTCAGGTTATGTATGTAACCCTAGTTCCTTGAGGAACAGACTTCCAGCATCCCTACCAGAGTTTGCTTCATGACAGAAGCTGAATGCTGGTCGCATTCCATGTGCTCTTATACCTCCTGGCCGATGACGTCACCCACCTATGACGTCTCACCATTTCATTGGTCTGATTACACACACGATTCAGAACCGTCATGCTGAAGGCGTTCCCCATAGCATCTCGTTGACACGGCATCTCGTTCCTTCGAGGAACTAGGGTTACATACATAACCTGAGATGTTTTCTTAATCACATCTCTGATCCTGTAAATCATAATCAGTGACAAAATGAATAAAAGTTTTAAGAGTTTTAATCCCTCTTGTGTTTATTTAAACTTTAAACTGCAATGATTCATATGTTTTTTATCAAGATTTGCCGAAATTTAGATTGAGGCACGTATTCCCAGTCAGCCTGGGTAATGGTCTTTACCAGTGTTGCCAATTTACTGTAGCTATTTTGTAGCTAAATTAGTGAGTTATATTTTTTCAAAATTTCAGGAATAAATATAGCACTTTCTTTCTAGATACCAGTTTGAGCTACTTTCAGTTAAAAGCAGTTGGCAACACTGGTCTTCGCTGGCCTTGGTTCGGATACTCGGCCAGTTTTGCCACACTACTAGAATACTTTCTTTCTAGCAGTGTGGCAAAAATGACATAATTTAACTTAACCATTCTTCTCTCCTGACTTATGTCTTCCTTTATTTTAGAGTGTATCACAATGCAACGTGTACACAAGCTTTAACGTATTTGACCTAACCAGCCTTGTTTGCATCTGGGTGAAAGTATGCGCATACATAATTTACAATTCCCCTTCAGTCGAATCATTCTGACGTTACATAAGAGATGTAACGTCTCCATTCCCTCCTTCAGGGAACGAGGGTTACCTTCGTAACCTAGAGGTTGTTTACGTCTAGTGGAAGGTACACTTACATTGTGATATGTTTCCTGCCATTTTAGAGAATACAGTAGGTCTCGGGAAAAGAATGGTAGAGTTAAATGTTACTTTTGTTTTTATTGTGCAAAAAATATATTCTCCTAGCGTCACACATTCTTCTGACATACATTTTTGTTCAAACATTTGATCATTCTTGCTTTACAAATAATTAAAATAACTAAAATGGCAACATATAAATGTCATCTCTAAGTAATACAGATGTCCATGATGGCTGGGTTCAGAGTCAGACATTGGGACTGACAACAGCATTTGTTTACTGGTGTAAGTCTTGAAATGTTTTGCTCATTCTGCAGATTGAAAGAGCTGCTTGAATATATAGCTGATTGAATGAACAGGTGCAGTCACAACTGTATTCTAACTCAGGTATACATAGCGTATCCTAATCAAAGATATCCATAATGCTGGGAAGTTTTATCACAATTGACAGTGCGTTGGTAAATTAATCCAATCAAGGAGCGAGATCATCCATCCAATCTTTTAAGCAATTGCTTTGAAACCAAGTGGAGTGCACTTTTAAGCCACAAATCTCTGGTGGATATTTCATACATACATATATATATATATATATATATATATAAATTCAGGAACCCTATAGGTAGGTACACCTTCTGTAAACTGTTTTTTTAAGCAAAACACAATACTTCAACAGGGCTCTCAAGTTTTAGCAAAAGTTTGGAGTGAGATTTGATCTTCTATAGGGGAGGAGCCACAAAATATTTGC
>JAUMHQ010000013.1:827438-841734 GCA_032361165.1 Enteromius paludinosus | reverse complement strand
TGAGATTAATAGTTACATTTTATTGTTGTGGGGCAAAGACAGGGCTTTATACACACATACACATAAAAAAAAAGAAACTCCAAGAAAAGGACTTGAGGCACCTAGGAGGAAAGGGGCGGGTGCTCAAGCACCTTTAAAGTAAAATTTAGTGAAGATACACAGCTTCCCTTCATGTTTCGTGTCTTCATGGTTATCATTTCACTGCATGTTACAGCAAGGCTGTTTTTTGTGGAATCAAAGATCCATATTTGTCAGGAATTGTCTTAACATTGTATAACCGATATCTGCTAAAAACTGGACTCATTTATTTTAGAAGTTGCAGGTACCCTGAGGCATATAGGGGGCATGACAATTAACACGTTTTTGTTTAAATTGAAATCAGAGCAGCGCTAAGATACAATCTTCTATGCGCAATGTCATTACATTTCACCACACAATTCTAGGACCTTCAATATACCCCAGTGGGGAGGAATGATAAGTGGAAAATCAACTGATAGAATAGATTTCTAGACAGCTTTGGTGCACCAGCCCTAAATTTTGTATTAAACATTATCTACCCTATACCTGATCCTTAAAATTAAAATGACTTATATTCCACCGTAACCTTTATCTGATCATGATGGTCATCACCAAAATAGAATAACTTTGTCATAACGTAATAGTGTCTGTCCTACTTATACTGTCCTAATCTTGTCCGAACAGGTTTTTTTTTTTTTTTTTGTCTAATGTTAGTCAGATTTGCTTTATTACACTTATGCTTTTCAACATCTTGCTAATTTCACTCATATAATATGTAATTTCCTCCTGTCTCTCTTAATCTTTTCTTGGATATCAGATCTAAGTAAGTAGGGAGTCATCTGTGTTTCAACTATAATAGTCAACTACCCAAGTAGTTTCAAGTAGACATTATACTGTAAGTAAGTTATAGCTGTATTTCTGATAGTTTCCTTTGCTTCCCGTTGCCTAGAACAGTTGCATTTTCTTGATCAGCATTGATATTAGCTTGGCATTGTGTTTGTAGCGCAACGTCTTGTTTTGGGTGTTTGCCTAGGATTTGGTTAGAAATTTGTTCTTAGTACTAAAGTAAACCCATGCAAGTGCTTTTTGTAGCTGGCTTCCCTCCTACCTCCCCATCTATCTTGCTGTTCTCATCCTCTGTTAAGTCGATCTTTGTCTTTTTTTTGCTGTTATGCTGAAAGCAGGACTAAGAGGTGTGTTCTGAAGGATGGTGATCGGCAGCGTCTCATTAGCTCATTTGCCTCCCGAGCCATCACTGCTCACAAACTGTCCACCGCTAATGGAGTCCTGCTTAACAACTTGCCTAAGTCAGAAAGCAACATTACCTTTCTTTCTGACGAGAACCCTCTTACTACAACCAACCCCCTATACTATGATGACGGTACCTTCAGCAGCCCTGAGCACCATAATCAGAGGTATCACATAGGCACGTATTCACCCAACATAAGAGGTCTGAGAAAATCCATCCTGCGCTTCCCATCTATAGGCTCAGGACATGCCTGGACTTTACCTTCTAGGTTGCACAAGTGGGAGACCAGTGAAGCCCTACGGAGTAGAAGGGTGGGGATGGATTCAGTTCAGTGGGAGCTGCAACTGCTGAAGGCTGACCTTAAAGACAGTAAGGAGATGATTGATGGCTTTGATGGGCTTGTATACGATGATCCAGAGCCCAAATTAACAGTAAAAGAGCAGGCACGGCAGTTTGAGCAGCAGGCCTTGCAGGACATAAGACAGAGGCAAGGCCAGGACTCTCGTGGGTCACTCTCCTCCGAAATTATTCTCTCTGTTTTTGAGACCCCACAGTCCTCAGTCATGGGACATAACAGCAGGCCCCCAGCTATAATCATTACCCAGAGTGACGGAACACCTCCACCTAGTCACAAGCCCACTCCACCAGTGCTGCGGAAGTTCAGCAGGATAACCACCTATCCCGATGAAGAGTCTTACGAGGTCAATGTGGAGATCATCCCAGACCCACCAGATGTACCTGCACCCCAACCACCACCACCTCCACCTCCCTCCAGTCCCCCACCACCTCCCCCTCCTTCCAGTCCACCACCCCAATTCATTCCTGTCCCTCCATCCCCACCAGACCCTCCTCATCCAACCCCTCCACCTCCTCCTCCTCTCCCACCTCCCATATCACCAACCTTTTCCCGTTCAATACCACCTTCTCCATTTGTCCTTCCTCCTCTTCCCTCAGTCACAACCCTTCGATCTGTGACTTTACGGCCCACTCCACCTCCACCACCACCCGAGCCTGAGCCTCCCAAGAGGGAACTCAAAGGGATTCTTAAGAACATCCAGAACATAGCAGACATAGAGAAATCTGTTGCCAACATGTACAGTCAAATAGATAAAAAGCAGCGCCCAACAAAGATTGTCCCCAAACCACAAGTGTCTGTCGAAACAGAGGCTGAAGTGTCAGAGGCGGAGACTGTACAAGAAATACCAGCACCAGAGCCCAATCCAAACATGAACTCACTAGTGGAGGAGCTGGAGAAACGCTTTCCTTCTCAGTCCACTATCCTGTGACTCTCTCTTTGTCCATGTTGCTAGTACTGTTTGAGAAGCGGTTCACACAGGATGCATTCTAGCTGCCAACGTACCTATAGAGCGTGGACATATTGCACTGATTTAGGACCAGAGTTTGAGGAATAGTGAACTCAGGAACCGAGTCTGTGCCGAAGTGAGTAGTGGGCTGCGTCCCACACACACAACCACTGAGTCAATTGCAATCACAAACCCCTGGCACTCTTTAATTAGCCGGACTGCTCCAGTTTTTGTCTGCTTATTGCCGTACGAGAAGCTTGTTTTACAATAAGGTAAATACAACTCGTTCGCACCCTAGTTCGCTCAGAGAAGCTTTTAATCTCTGCTGTTAATTTTTTTGGTTTGTTTCACGTTCCATTAGATAGCATGGAGAGGGCAGGGTGTATGACCTAAAAAGGACCAACCACCTGCAGGTGATCGGAATGCGTTGGCTTCACTTTTGAAGACTGAAATATACTTCTGTGTCAAAACTAGGTGTAAAAGGTTATGTGTAGTATGCGCAGGGTATGGAGTAGCCTTATGTGCATCAAAAATGTCACAGCAAGTCAATTCTACGTGGACAGCAAGCACTGTGAATGATCTGCTTGAACCCCTCCCTCCATATATAATTGAGTTTTGAGTGTGTTTATGAGCACTGTTATCTAGTTTCATGTTACACCTTTATTTATTATGTTACATAGCATTATACATGAGTAGTTGTCTGTGAAAAACAATGTTGATTAGCCATGGAGCATGTCCTTGTGGAGACTGAAGTAATTCCATCTCCTCCTGTTCCGTTATTGTCTCCTTTTTGTAGTTTTAAATATTTTTATATTTATGTTTTGCCGTCATGGCTATAATGGTTCTCTGACAGTCTGCATCTTCTTCGGCTTTTTCCATGGTACTGCGTGTTATGCAGCAACATGCCCCTGGACACTGTAGACTTGTGGTTCACATCTGTAATGCACATAGACACAGAAGTATAAGTGAAAACTGATGCACAACTTACAGTGTAATGGCTACAGGGTAGGTTTGATGCACAAGTATAAATCAGCCTTTATGTGGTACACTTAAGCAAAAATTAAAATATACAAGACATTCCTGCATAAGAATGTTTCCTGTGTGAACGGCCCCTTAAACTACTGTAGCACTACGTTCTCGTCATCTTTTTGTCTTATCGTTGTGTTTCATTTTCCTGTAACAAAATCAAATGTTTGTGCGTTTACAGTTTTTGTATTTTTAATAAGTTTTGCAAGAGTGTTTTATTATTTAGTTGAGGTAAACCTTCATTCAGGCATTTTAATGTGTTTTAGTACACAAAACATTCAATTCACATTCAGTTCTCCAATTCATATGCCCTGACGTCAGGCTATGTGTTATGGTCACTGGATGGGATAAATGTCCTCTATAAAGGTACACTTCATGCGCTCACCTCTCATTTCTCTTTCTTTCTTTTTTTCCTTCATGTTTTCTTTTGTTAATTGTATAAGGACAGCCTTGACACAGCATTTACAATGTCTACCAGATTATCTGGCAAAGGGTATTCATATAAGCACAGTTGTTTATGTGAATGTAAACACAGACTGATTAAAAAAAATGATGTGTGTAAAAATATCAGATCTGTGCATTAGGTCTCACAGTGTGTTACCATGCATGCATCAAGAGAGTCATGTGGCTCAGATTTTACATGAAAGATAATTGTGAGGAAATAGTTTTTATTATTTTTCAAAAAGTGTTAGTCTTCATTGTATAAAACCCTGTATCACTATGATCAATTTATTTTTAAGTACAGCTGTTATAGGACACTGTGTCTCTCTCAGAGCAAGCATTCATTGGGAACTGCTTGTGCCAGATGTGCAAATTGTCTGTGCTAGAAAGGACTAGAAAAGCACTGAGAGAAACAAGTTTGTTGTTGTAATGTTATATGGCTCTATGGTACGTGACTGTGCACACTTTAGGAGGTTTGAGAGGCAACCGAGTCATCAAGTTGTTTGTAATTACCGGTTAAATCAATTTAGTGTGAGCGTGTTTGTGTGTGAGAAAGAGAGCTTGTCTGATTGATGATATGTCCTCCATTAACTCTTTTATACAGAAACACGTTGCATTTGATTCAATAAATGTCCTCCAAATCCTGGCCTTAATTATTATGATACCTATGAATAGATGCTGCACCATTACTTCCGATTATTGTCAACTTGCAGCAGTGGACAACTACACAATATTGTTTTTGTTCCTGTGCTGTAGCACAATAAAAAGTGTCTCAGTGACCTCTGAAACTTGATTATGTTCAATTTCTGTAATGACTGGAGCTATTCTGGTTACGCTTTGTTTTAAACCACTTACCCTATTAAATTTCTGCTAAAAATTCAGCCCCATAATTAAGACTTCAATCCAGATTTTTTGTAGATCACCTCAATGTTATGTGTGCTGTGCATTTCTGGTTTTATTATATGAAAGAGATTTAAGAGTGAAGACAGAAAAACCTCCCACTGACTTACAGTAAATGTGACGGTTCAAACACCCTCGTCACTATTTGCCTTTTGACTTTCATTTGGTCTTCACACTAAATGTTGTAGTTTTTCCAATTTCTTTCTGTTAATGTATGTATTAAACCATTTAGAGCTTCTTTTGTGATGGTGATGATTTACCAAAATTAGTGAATACATAAACGTTTTTACTTTAAGCGCCGTTGTTACTTTCATACTTCATACTTGCATGTGGCGCGTCAAACGAGACGCTATGAGGAGTGACTATCCAACAATACGGCTCTGAATAGTATGTGTAATCAGTGCAAAAGATGGGCAAGACGTCATGAGCGGATGACATCATCGGCCAGGAAGCATAAAAGCATGTGAAATGCGGCCAGTTTCAGCTTCAATGTCATGAAGCGAGCGCAGGCATGGATTCCGAAAGTGTGGCGATGAGAAGCGGCCTCTTGTTCCTTCGAGGAACTAGGGTTACATGAGACGTTCCTCTTCCGGAGCTCAAGCCGCGTCAAACGAGACGCTATGGGGAACAAGATGCCCATGCCCCCACACTTGCAAGTCCCTGCCCGTTGTGTGTGCCTACTTACCACAGCACAGTCCTCACACGTCCAGTTCATGAATCCGGACGAGAGCGTGAGGAGTGGAACACACAGATCTCCTCCAAAGAGACCCCTGACAGCAGGGCCTTGGAGGCCGTGACCCCTCGGGTTGATTGCGCTCTGACTCCTAGCCTCAGCAGGAGACCAGAGGACTTTTGATCGCATCCACAATCCACCTACTCAAGGTCTGCCTGGTCGCTGGACACCCCCCCTGGGGGGACCAAAGTAGACCAAGAGTTGCTTCTGTTGGCAGGGCTCCCTGAAGGGAGGAGGACTGAAAACCTGCAGTACGACTGACTGTAGTGTGACCGTAGGGACAAGCTTTCACACAAGACGGGAAGAACTGCACGGGCTTCTGAACCTCAAGTAATAGAGCGCTATCTAGGGAATACAAGGTGGAGATAGGGTGAGCCCGGCGGAGCATTTTCGGACCGAAATGCTATCAGCTCCCTCGAAGACTGACAGCACGAGCTCCGCTCCTCAGCTGCTCGTAATGACAATATGCTTTTACATACATTTGCTCGACCTGGTGGGAAAAGGATGAGGATAGGGATCACCGTCCTCATCAAATCCCACAGCGCGATTCCCCGAGCACAGCCACCGCATTCACCTTGATGAAAGCGGGGCCGGCATCATAAGGAACGCACGCACTCTCTCCTCAAAGAGAGCCCTCCGAGAGCGAAGCATATGCATCCAAGGACTGACACACACAGACCGCATCGCTAATTGACAAAAAGCTGGCTGCATTCCAAGTGCTTTTATGCTTCCTGGCCCATCTTTTGCACTGATTTCACATACTATTCAGAGCTGTCACACTGGAGGCGTTCCCCATAGCATCTCATTTGACGCGGCTCGGGTTCCTGAAGAAGAACCACATTATGTCATACTTTCCCATCTCATATCATGATTTGTATCTAATCTGTAGCGCCGTGTTCCATTAGATCTAACAGTGCCATCATGACATATTAACAGTGTTAGGGAACAAACAAACAAACATCTTTATAGCAATCAGAGGGAGGAGGGAAGCTCTCTGTGTGTTAAAATTTGCACAATCAAACAAGATTCATCTGTCACTAATACTGTTTAGTCAACGTTTTAAACACTGGCAAAGCAGATAGCAAAATTCAAACTGCAGTTCAGATAACAATGCATGTCTAAAACTAGTGCTGTCAACGAATTAATGCAATATGATTCTAAAATTACTTATATATTGTATTACATATTGTATATTGTAATTGTGCTTTTTTCAGCTCTATTCAAATAGTTTTTAACATTTTAACTACTTATAGTAAATATTAATAAATACCTTTATATAAAACAACCCACGAATATATTGAGACAGAGTTTTTATATTCTAAATATAAATTTTTGAAGGGCCTCTTTACACTTGACACATTAGTGGGATTTATCCTGTTATGTAGTTAATGATTCATAATCAAAATCTTTTAAAAAATTATTTATATTTGCATGATGCTGAAAACAATGGTGGCATTTTTCCTTCCTAATACCTTTCTCTATATGCTGTCACTGGTGGTACTGGCTCCCATTACTTTTAATTAACATAAACTAGCCAGCTAAAGCCAGCTAATGCTCAATTATTTGTAACTTTATAATTATTTTGTGTGACCTTCAAGGAATTGAAAACAATGATGAAATAGCTAATATTACACTGTAGGTTTAATTTAGCTTTGGTAAGTTTACTTTTAGGGAAAAAAAAAGATGGAAGTGCCACTGCTGTTGTACCTTGACCCCTTAATAACCATATGACATAATTAGCATGTAATTATATACTTCAATTATAATTACATATCATGTAATATTTCATATTTGATTTATGGACTGACACATCATTACACCTGCAAACACACTCACATACGTAGAGAGAGAAAAGTCAACAAAACAAAAGTCCCTTGAAAGTCGCATATTATCGTTAAGAGATAAATCTTCATTTGAATCCCTCATTATGCCCACATCAGGGAAGAATTGCTGTAATTTGCTCTCACTGATCTGCTGCCTGGAGAGAATTATAATTTGCTACGCTTTCAGTGGAATGGTCCTGCCACTTAGGAAATGCTGGCCCGTCTCCATATAAACTCTATTGTACCCCTAACACACACCTGATAAAGTGTAATCAAATGTGTCTTTCGAGGTTGTCTTTGCGTGCCAAGCATTGTCAGACATGATAATGTCTAATGTCATTAGAGTCTTGAGGGTGTTAACATTCATAAACAAACAGTGTGCCACTTGTCCTTGCAACCGAAACCAGTGTCTAGCTTTTCTCCTCTATGGGCATGTCATGGTCTTATCGAGTGGTGTCAACACAGATTCATTATGCGATGAGGCCAGTGAGCTTCATTGCCATTTAGTGCTCACCACTGACTCCTAGAGTAATGTCCCCTACACAAAAATCCACAAAAATGTACTTACTACTGGATCCTCTGCTGTAAATGGATGCAATCAGAATTAGAGTCCAAACAGCTGACATGAACATCATGGTGTAGGTACATCAAAGCAATACATCAAGACATGTTGGAAACACTTATTTTTTAGGGTTTCTTAACAAGTTGCTTATCATGCATATTACTGTACTAGGATATAAGTCATTTATTAAGCACATATTAATGCCTTATTCTACATCCCTATACTCACTTGCATGAGTTTTGACGCAATAATTAGACATCTATGGCATCGTAGACACAAAATAGTCCTGCAGCTATGATTTTCAGTAATATCTTGAATTGCACAATGCTAACAAATGGCTTCAGAAACTTTGAATATAGTCGTAGTTAATAGTGAATAAGTCTTTCCTATTCTGTGCGTTATCCATAATAGTGTATTCTCTTATGAAAAAGTCAGCTAATCTGAATCAGGACAGAAATGTGCAAAGATCTAGTAGATTATTCTGACATTTTTCAGCTGTTTGAACTTTCATTCTGACGGAGAGGATCTGTTGGTGAGGAAGTTTTCGGGTGAACTACTCACCAAAAGTTTTGTTTAAGACTATATCTGCATATTTATCCACACATACACACTCAGTTCTTCACAGTTCTACTGTATATAATTTATCAGAGTTTGAGGCAACCTTGCAAAAACTTAATGTACATTGTCCTCGAATCCTCATCTCAAGGAAACGCTGTCACATCTCATGCATTTAAATATGCTAAAAATCTAAAGACTCTGTCAAATCTGACAGTCCAGTTTGAGATAAAGAATTAAAACACTTTCTAGATATGAAATATCAAGGTTTTATCACAATAATCTTACTGACTTGATTTCCATACTGTTATCTTCTCACAGGAGAGGCTACGGGCATCAGGAGGTATGTATTTTTATTCTTTGGAATTGCATTGTTCGAATGTTGTTTCATCTTGGGACAGTTTTATTGGCCATCATTTTTATCAGTTGATACTGTTTGATAGGGACAGTGATGACAGAAGAAATAAGTATATGTCAAGATCTCATCTCTAAAATTGCTATTTGGAGTTTGACTTGCTGATAACATTTCTCAAATATTTTTGATCTCAGGTTTGATTTTATGAATTCCATAGTGTGTTTAAATAAAGCAATAAGAAAGAGGCCTATTGCTTTTATAAAATAGCAGCAAGTTCAAACTTCATTTTAAAGTCCAATTCGAACTATTAACTACAACTTCTGCCTCTGTAAACTAAATTCTGCTTATTAGCAGTTATTAAAGTAGTGTGTATATATATATTTGGTAGAATTAAGGAATTTAGAATATGTGTTTTATAAGTACTAATAAATATAAAATATTCAAATGGCAGATGGTAATTATTAAAAAAATCAACCCTTTAGGTTCATACAAGGTACCATTTAGTGACGATAACTGTGCAAAATAGTGACTTGGTACATGTGTGCTAATAGCTATTCATTTAGTTAAACTATTTAGAAATTCTTTAAACTCTTTTATTTTATTTAAACCTTTCTTGAAATTTGCATGTTCTTCAAACATTTGCATGCAAGCAAATCATGTGATTTCTCCTTTAAAAACTACAGTGAGGTCCTAAAGTCTGACAACACTGGTAAAACAAAACTTTTTCTTTCATACCAACTAAAAAAGAATAATGCTTAGAATGTATTTTTCAAGGCCCTGTCCACATAAACATGGGTATTTTCAAAACTGCAGCTTTTTCTATGCGGCTTTGCCATTTGGCCACACACAAATGCAGCACCAGGTCACTAAAACTGAACAATTTTGAAAACTCCTTCCAGGGTGATACCAAAAACTCCTGTTTCAATGTTATTGTGTAGACAGCAAAACCAGAGATTTTGGCTTGTGACGTTGGAGCATGCGCTGCTTTTTTAATGGAAAAAGAAAAAACTTTATAATACCCGTGTATGGTGTGGACATGATCTTAAGCACAAATCTGATCTTCAGTTGTTACTTTTCAGTGTAATCACAGACTTGTGGATCCAACTGTACTTACCTTAAATCTTCAATGATTCATACGCACATAGATTCAGAAATGTAATATTCCTTCTTTTCTCTTGTTTCTGCACTGTTTCTCTGCTGTGAATGCTGTGTAGCAACAGCAGTTGCTTCGACCCTCTCTCTTAAGACCAGAGGTAGAGAATCTTAATTTCTATTCTTGCAGAAAACTCTTTCTGTTGAGCTGAATGTGCTATAACATGTCATTTAATGAGCATGTACATATGTAGTTTTCTACAAAACAATCTCTGTTTTATGTACAATAATAAAAAAATACTGTAGAATTTTACTTCATTCACGTACAAGGGCTAATGTAGCCACATAGCTTTTACCAAATAACAGAAATTACAGAAACTCTTTTCTTTTTTTTCTTCTTCGTCTTTGCTATGAGCAGAACTTTCGTCTGTCTTCCCCAAGGATTTTGCCTAAAGCAGTGCGCTCTTTGAATTATAACTCTTTGCTCTTCTTACAGGAACTCTCTATGGAGTCTGGTATTGATCCAGGGCAGGACTATTATACACAGGATTACTATAATTATGACCATGGGTGAGTGTGCGTTTATTGGTCGAAATGTGCTGCTGGCCCAAATAGAATTGAGATATATGTTAGGCCTGATGCATATGTAATAAATTAGTATGATTTCTAGGACTATTTTATGTGGTTTCTGGATAAAGAATTGTATCGTTTTCTTTAAACATTGTGGGCCACCTGATTGTGACTTTCTGGCTGTAATAGCAATGATTATTTACTGATAAATTTTCCAAGGCGAGCTATCCATATGGAACCCAATTAGCAGGAAACAATATAAATAGGTGTTATAAACTCAGACAGCCTGCTGCTCCCTAAGAATACTCAAAGTAAGGTCAGTTTTGACCTTTTTTTAGTTAAGTTTTCGTTTTGTCATGGGGGACAGTTAGGGACAAAGTTTTTGCTCATTTATTCATAAATATTCTGCATTTGTGTGTATGTGTGTGCTGGTATTCACTGCGTTATGGGGACCAAATGCCTACACAAGTACAATATTACAGTGTTTTTATATATATCTATACAGTAACATCCAAGATGCTTAAAAAAACAGGCATTTGCAGGCTTCGGAGATATCTTTAGATTGTGTCTTTGACAATTCACACTGTGAGATCGTCACTCTTGTGAACAAGCACAGATTTGCTTCGGATTTCTGGCATTTGTCTGCGATTTATCAAAACCTGTCGACGAGTGAAAAATTTGGCTAAAATTGTGCTGTGTGAACTCGGCATTAGGTGTAGGAATGGTGTTGTAGGGCAATAGCACATACAGTTTGTACAGTATACAAACCATTACGCCTATTGAGAGTCCCCATAAACCACAAATACCAAAGTAAGTGCGTGTGTGTGTGTTTGAGGAATATGCAATAATCCTGTACACCTGTCTTTTAGCTATGACTTGCCCCAGTATGGGAGTCGACGGAAGCTGATCTCTCCAACAGGAATGTATGATGAATATGGAGAGGTGATTATGGAAGATGATGGCAGCTACTACTACAGCCCACACGAATCCGAGGGAGAGGTAAAACTTTTTTTTTGTCTTCTTAGTTTTAAACCAATACAACAATAAAAACTTAAAAATAAGTTTCCTTTATCCTGCCTCTAGCTTAAGGCCATTACACATGACTCATGTCAGGATTTTGGTCCTTTTAGCATCTTGAACTTCACTTGCAAATAGCAAGGTAGAGGAAAAAAAAAACAGAAGTTAGCATGTTACAAATATTCCAAACAAAATAAAACATTTGAGCTTAGAAAAGTCTGTCAGTCAGTAATATCTAAAAAAGCAGACTTCACATAAGAGCACATTTGCTTGGATTGGGGTGATTTGGGTCCCTTCGTAGAATATGGGTAATCATCTTAAGGTGAACTCTGCAGGAAAGTGGCCCTCCAAGGCCTTGCCCATCCTTAATTTATGGCATCACTCCCACCTCTATGATGTTATAATTTGAGGATTTGCATGTAACGTGTTACTGGGGGTAAAGTTTTACCTTGACAGTTGTCTTAATGCACTGGGAATGCTAACATGACTCATAAAAGTGATGAGTGATTTAAATTGTTGATTAAATATACTGAATAATAAAAAACCCTGGAATACCAATGTAATAGGTTGCAAAGCAAGGCAGAAGGCCAGCTCCCCCTCCAGGCAAGGCTCCACCACAAAGGCCCCCTAGACAAGCTTTTATAGACCAACCCTCAAGGCTTGAACAACACCTACCTGGACCAGTTGATGGCGTCACACACCCTTACAGCTCAAAGTCTAAAACTTTACTAAAAACACCTGTAAAGCATAGCCAAATGTTTGACAGACGATCCAGTCCAGCTCCCTTCCACCTTCCATGGAAGAACAACAGAATAATGCCAATGGTAGTTCCTGAGGAGAAAGGAGGAAGTACTGATGACCCCAAAGCAATCACAATGCAGCATTCAAACAGTGTGCCCAATGGCATGGTCATTGATGGCAACTATTTCCAAACTAAAGAAGCCGTTCCTTCAGCAAAGACAAGGTTAAGCAAAGTTTTGAGTCAGATGAACATCCTTAAAACATTGCAAACTCAAAAGAACACTCTGAGCAGCATTAGCGGGACTTTAGATCATAGGAATAATGGAAGCATTCCGGTATCTTGGTCACTCAACAAGTCAGAGAGGGAATCACAGAGAATCCCTGGTGATAGTGTTGAAAGTGAACAAGAAAGAGATAGGAGCAGGGAAGACATTATGCAACAGTCATACACTGGAAGTGCCATGTCGTTCACACCTCACCATCCATACAGACTCCAAGAAGGAGCACATATGAGTAGTATAGACTCTGATGACGATCAAGATCAGAGTCCTCTTGAGTCAGACAGGGAGAGCCAAACAAAAAGTCAGCTAGATGACACTGAAATAGAGTCAAAGACAGAATCAGATTCAGACCAAGACAAAGAGACTGAAAAAGAAACGGAGACAGAACAAGAGTCAGAAACTGAGAGAACATCGGAGACGGAGAACGAGTCAAGCTTGGAGGAAGATAGCAGTGAAAAAGAAAGTGTCACATCAGAGGATAGAGAAACATCTGTAAGATCTTCTCGGTCCAGACACAGCAGCACAAAATCCCAAAGATCAGTAACCTCTACCTACGAGAGAAAGAGCAGCAGAACATTTTCAGAACCTGCAACTACATCCACCCACATGAAAACATTAGAAGAGACCATCCTAAAGGAGGATGAAGATGAAACGAAAGACAGGGGGCAGATGGAAGAAGGCCAAAATAAGGATCCAAGGTCCTCTAGGTCTAAGAGCAGTGATTCTCTGGAGAGAAGACTTGATTCAAACTTCCACAGCATGAGCAGATTTTCTATGACAACCAGTAGTGTAGCCAAGGCTTTAGAGATCGACAAACTCTCACCAATAGATGAGAATGAAGAAGGAGAAATTACTCCAGAGAGACATGGTAGCCCGGATGATAGTTCGAGCTCTTCAGATGGAGCAAGAAACCTTAAAGTAGACGGGGAGGATGAGGAGTCTTATTCAGATGCAGCTAACACTGTCGGATCCTCCTGAATTATATTCAGATATGTTCAGTAAGATTGACCATTGCCTTTATTTCTTGTGTTGATCTTTTTATTGGCTTTTTGAATGTCTTTATCTGGTTGGAGTTCTTCTTTTTTGTTTTCCTCTCACTAAGCACAACTTGCCATTTCTCCCTAACCTTTGCTGAATAACATGCATGCTATTTGATCTGTAGTCTTACCTTTAGAGGTCACCTTTCAAAAGTTTAGGTCAGCAATTAATGGTCACATCAAAATTAGATTTGTTTTTGTTGTTTTCTAAAAATCCTTCAATCCAATGGCATTTGGTCCATGAGCACATTCCCTGTAATGAGCTCATGAAGGGACATTAAGTGTGTGTTTGGTTGTTTTGCTTTTTAATGATGAGCGGTGGCGGTTCAGCAGGAAATTTTCTGGTGAAGCTGATGTTTATGAATATTCGTCAAACCTGCATTATTTCTAGCATTCTAGAACAGAGAGCACCATCATGCAAATATTTTTACATTACATGCATGTAAATAAATAAATGCATATTTTATGCATGTTATTAAGAACTCAATTAAAACAACTGTTAATTTTGTATCATTAAGGGATAGTTCACCCAAAAATGAAAAATTGATGTTTATTTACTTACCCCCATGGCATCCAAGATGTAGGTGACTTT